>OX596210.1:1446182-2046182 GCA_951394215.1 Glyphodes perspectalis | reverse complement strand
TACAATCGATAGTATTTTCGATATTCAGCTTGAATTCTATCGATACTATCGATAGTATTGCAATATACTGATATTATTTTATCAAACTGAGCTATCGATAGGCCTATTGATTTATTAGATGATTTTTGAGGTCAACTATCGATAGTCAAACTATCGATAGTTCGGCAACACTACACCTAAGATATGTTTCATCGATATACCACACAAAAACGCGTTTAGAAGCTTATAATCAATATTTTCCAATATCCTAATGGCAATAATTTTTGTTTGTGACAAAATGGATGTTGTTTATGATTCGAAATCGAAGCCTCAGAGGAAATAAAAATAATGCTCCCTTATCTTAAATCAAAATAGATCGAATGATTTTTTACAAATTGAATTTGAATTTGACTTTACAGTACAAATAAGATAAGATATAATTAGATGGAAATGTTTTTCTAAGACAAACAGGAAAAGACATAAAAGTACCTTTTATTTAGAGGCATTTTTCGTTTAAGAAAGCCTTGGGAAAAGTGTATCTTATAAAACGTTCGTAGAAACTACAATTGATTAAGTTATTAAAATTAAAGAACCTAAAATTGTGCGTCACTTATCTAAGTGCTTAACATAAATTAAATAATTAACATTAGCGGCAAGCCTTGAACTATAGTAAAACCGTAGATTAGGGAGCGTGAAGAAGATTCACCTTTAGGTCACAATATAACCTCTGCTGCCCCAACGCTCTCAAGGGACAATCTAGGGCTTACAAATAGACGCATAATTTTCTATATACAATATGAAATTCTATTTTGAGGCAATTTTAGTTGAAGTTACCATTTTAGTTTTAAGACTGAAGTAAGTAGTCTTTAGGTGGATGAAAACAAAAACCTTCTTATATGATATTTGAATGGAAACCATTAGCGGCTGTAAGTAAATAGTTAACAGTTTTTCTTAAGTTTTTTAATACAAAAATTATGATAAATATTGTCTCCTATATTAGCGGAGCGGTGGTAGCTCAATGGTAAGGACACGCGCCTCTTAACCGAGGAGTGCGGGTTCAAACCCGGGCATGTACCTCTAGATTTAAAAAAAATCTATGTACATATTTATACCACTAGCTCGACGGTGAGGGAAAAACATCGTGATGAAACCTGCAAATTCAAACAACTTTGAATTTGTAACCATGATCCAAAAATTGTCTGGTTCCCCTATCTTAGGGTTACGAAGGTCAGATCGGCAGTCGCTTCAATGTAATTACCAGACTCGCTAAATCCTGGATCATGGTCTAAGCGGACCCCGTCTAAGCACGGGACATAACGCTAGGAAGATGATGATGCGTTTCATTTTTTCTATTACGGCACTCCAAAAAAAACAGTTTTTCTTAAGTTTTTTTAATACAAAAATTATGATAAATATTGTCTCCTATATAATGTCTATCTATTCCTACAATAAAGTGATTTTCGAACTGCGTTGCGTTGATATCTTAAGTGCACTAGGAGCATACTCTTAGAGGAAACATCCGGCTTATGTAACACTATTAAAGATAGAAAGTAATAGGACGTGGATATTTATAATTATAACTAACTAAACTTCACGCCACTTCCCTAGCGGGGTAGGCAGAGAGAATATTATTATAATTATATTACCATTAATGAAGAAGCCGTGAGTATGTAAGGATGATTATATAAATAAACTAGCTGTTACCCGAAACTTCGTCCACATAGAATATACCAAAAAAATCTCATCCTTATTCTAAAAATGTACTAAGATACTAAGCAACTTCTTCTCACATCATGTTTCACTTAGCACTGAAAATTCGTCAAATTGATTTCATTCGTTGGGTGATAAACCGGGTCAAGCATATAAACCAACATCTAATAACATTAGAAAGAGGAAAGATTTGATTGTTTAAATAAATAAATTCTTCACACTGACACACCAATTCCCTAGGCCCAAACTAAGCTTATGCTTGTGCTATGGATACTAGGTGAACGGATAGACATACTTAAATACGTTTATAAACATCCATGACTAGAGTACAAATGACCATGTTCGTCACACGAAACATTTGCCCCTGGCAGGATTCGAACCCGCGACCCTTCGTTTCGTGGCCAGGGTCTCTGACCACTCGACCAACGGGCCAGTCAATGCCGTTTGTTTGTATTAAATAGGCTCCGAAACTACTGGACCAATTTGAAACATTATTTCACCAATGGTGAGCTACTTTATTAGCAAGTAACTTAGGCTATGTTTAAATACCGTATTCCCTCGGAAACGGGAACTACGTACATATATTCATGAGCACTTTCTTATAAGCGGTTTAGACATTAAAATTACTTCAATTCTATTTGTAAAGGTTACACTTAGAGACACTCCTTACCTTCAGTAACCAAACCTCCTCTTTCAGGTGTCGGCGGCCTGCGCGCTATAGAGCTGAGGATATCCCCCCCAGTTGTCCAGAGGGGGTCAGACGCCACCCTGGCCTGTCTGTACGAGTTGACGGAGGCTCCTCTGTACTCTGTCAAGTGGTATAGAGGACGCCACGAATTCTACAGATATTCGCCCACAGAGACGCCGGCCACCAAGATATTCCCATTCGCTGGGATCAATGTGGATGTAAGTAGTTAGTTTAATAGACACTTGTCTTGACAACTGTACTAGGCGTCGATAAGGTTTAAATTTCCACCCAAAAAGTACATGGGACGGGTTGACGAATGCAACTGTATCTATTTTTGATTTTCTGCATCTCGTCTCGTGTGGGTCATAGACTTGTGGTCCGTGTTGATGAATTTCTCTGGAAGTAGCTTTACTTAGTTGTAGAGTTGTTTAAACAACGCTAATTTTGTAACTTAATTTCCTATAGAATTACAATCACTACGTAATATACAGAAAACCTTTCAGGGTATCAATCCACTAATACCAGAGTCTAACTTTAATAGTGTAATCATCAAGACATAATAAAATGTATTTGAAATAGTTATATACATACACTCACAGCAAACCCCTTAACCATATCCAGCCAAAAATATATAAGAAGGTTAGATGAAAAATTGTGAAAAACAAATGGCTAGCTCGTCGCCTACACAACGAAAAACCCAAAAATCCGATATATCATTAGTCGCCTGTCACAACATGCTAGGCAAGGAACACAAATAAAAAAAATCTTTTGACGTCCCAAACCAACATGAGACAAAAGTAAAATTAAAATAGATTTTTAATGATCAGATACAAAGGTTAAATTATTATCTGGGATATATCCTTGTCACTGATCGGACCAATGACTAAGTATTCATACTGCAATGGTTTGCAGGTTAAATGCAGCTACACCAACTGCAAAATATGGCTAAAATTGCGATTCTGCTGTTAACTGGCAGTCCGAATGCAGTCCATCTGCGAATGCCCTAAGAATAAAATATCTTAGGACATTGTGTAGGGCATGTATGTATGTATTTACATTAGTTGGCACCATGTCAAAAAAACCTTTTTAATTTGTATATAAGACCCGACGATTTGGCCTCAACCTGCTTAGAGATAAATTAGTTTACATTTTAAACTTTAAAAAATCGACGATTTTTAAAGAGTAGCAAAAATAAACGCTTGATATTAAATTGTGAAAAATTTAACTCATTAAAATGTTGGCAAAAATCGAAGCTCGTTAGTAAAATTTAGCAATTTTCCTTCCTATATATTTGGTGCTACGCTCGTTAAATTACTACATTTACCTCAACCTTTATAAATTAATTGTTCTCTTTTCGATAAAACTCTATTTACCCTGGTCTTAATACTAAAAGATCAATAGTATGACCAGGAACTTATTTATTTTTGAGGAATAAAATCATAAATCTAATTTTTAAGCCCGGTTACCGGGCACCGTGTCAGGCGTAAAGGCGTAACAAATATACTTCCGGATTTATAATGTAAGTAAGGTTGTATACCTCAGCTATAGCTCAAATAACATAGCTGTCAAAAGCGAGTGTTATTAAACACGCGAACCCTCATATTTCCTCTAAAAGTCCAGCGAAGCTAATAACTTCTGTCGAAATGCCGATTCCCACGGCCATTTGTCAACGGCGTTTAATACACGAAACACTCATATTCATATCTCGGCAAAGATGGATGTACGCACTTTGACAACTCCAATGAATTCGCCGTACACCCGGTACAAATGGTGAAACTCCGTGGCGCGATGATTTGTCTCCACTGAACTGTCGGCAACGACTGCTCGCGTCATGTAAATGCATGCCGGGCTTGCGCACACTGGCTTCAGAGATATTAAGGGATATTTCTTATATGACGCTTCGCGAGGATTGTCAATAGATGGCGCTGTAGCATTACGATTCTGCGGAAATTTATATGTTTAACTGTGTGGATTTTTTTAATTACGATTCTCTAAATTCGACAATAGATACCACCTAACACCTCGTGAAATTAGTCAATAGATGGCGCTGGGAGTAGACTTAATCGCGATGGCGTTACTATTCTGTAGTAGCAGATCAGTCTGCGTGGTCTGATACCACTAATAAACTGAGTCTGCGGTGTTGAAGGTGCATAACCTAATGCTCCCAATGACAAAGCACGTCAGCGGCAGATGCCGCTAGAAGTTTCGATCGCGTTGGCATTATGTTTTCATATCACCAATGTAAATGTTACAAAGTAAGAAACACTATTCCGTAAAGTAAATAGCGAAATAAAAAAATCAATTAATGTATTAATTAACTTAAAAACATAGTGTACCTAGGTATCGTAATTTCAAATAGGCGGAACTACAATCAGAAAACACATTGGTATAAACTGGCTTTAACTATATCTCATTTCTAAAACTACACTCGTTAAATGAGAATTTAATAAGAATATGCTCACAGATTTCAAAAACGTTTGTCAAAGTAAAACCTTGTCTAGCAACTAGGAACGCATTCGCTTAGCTACTACTGCAATGCGGCTTTCTCTGATTCCGCTACACACAATTTATTACAACTGATGTAGAATTTCTTGTTGCGGAAAATATTTTCAGCTAAAATAGGAAAGAAAATTCTCTGACGACGAATGAAATGCGCCCCACCTCGTAATTCCACGTCCAAATTGCTTAAAGCATTTCGTTACGTTATTTTTACCTGTTGAGTTTCGAGACAATCAACTTTATGCTTCGGATTTGAATAATGAACTGCTAAATTTACTACGAGGCTTGCAATATGTCTCCACTGATTTTATTGCTAAATATTTAAGAAAGTATTGTGGAGAGCGGTGGTAGCTAAATGGTAACGTTTCAAATGGTTTTACGAAGCTCAAACGTAATGGAGCGCTGGAGTTTTAAATCCTTGTAAGTATTTAGAACACTGAACAGTAAAGCTCAGTGATAAGGACATGCACCTCATAACCGAGTGGCGCAGATTCAAACCCAAGTACGTACATACCTCTGGATTTTTCTAATCTGGAAAATATATGTACGTATTTATACCACTAGCTGGGCGGCGAGGGTAAAAATCGTGATAAAACCTGCAAAATTCCTATCTTAGGGTTACGAAGGTCAGATCGGCAGTCGCTTTAATGTAATTAACCAGACTCGCTAAATCTTGGATCATGGTCTAAGCGGACCCTAGGAAGGTGATTATTTATATCACTCACTTCTTGGTTTAGGAAAATATCGTGATCGTAAAAAGTACATGTTCAAATAATATTGGATAATATAGATATAAGCAACTGTAATTCAATTTCTCTGATTCGCCTTTTAGGATTGCGAAGATCAGTTACCATCGGTTCAATTTACGACAAGACTCCTTATTCTAGAATTATGAGTTAAGCAAATACGAACTAGGAACTTACCATAACGCTAAGAAGATAATGATTTAAGTAATTATTATAGGAAATTTGTGACCGTTTTTTCTTTGTAAGCGATTTAAATTTTAGCTTTGAGCAATGGCCTTCCGTTGGCTCTGGCACTCCTCTCTACACTGTGCCACTTTCTCACACCCTCGGTCAAACAGTTGATGAGGTCATCCCGCCAACGACGCCTTGGTCGGTCACGGCTTCAATGTCCATCACTTGGAATCCAATCAGTTAAGATAACGAAAAATAATAATGACAAGTTACGATTTTTGATAAAAATTATAAAGTTGAATCTAAGCGTGATCTTATGCCTTTTTCTTTCATCATTTTATTTATATCAACAGGAAGAAACCTGGATAATATACATACATACATAATATACGAGCAATTAATAAAGTTCCTTATACTCCAAGAATAAAAATTAATTACAACTATAGGTACATAAAGATGTTATACACGTATAGTATAGTTTCTATTTTCATTACAATACTTAATTACGTTTATTAGTTAATCCGCCCCCATGTACACATTGTGTGTTTGTTTAACATTATCTGAATATCAAGTCATTCATGCCTCTAAGGCATCATTTTGTTGGTAATAGGAGAACGTTGTTATTTATTGCAGTAAATCAGTATTTACTGCAATAATATAGATATTATAGATATATATATATATAATATTATATATATATATAATATTATATATATATATAATATTATACCTATAATATTATAGATATTATGACTCATTTCTGGAGTCAAACCTAAGTATAGTACATCTATACAAATCTAAGATAGATTTTGTACGGCTGATTTTGTAAGCCTGCGGGCGACAGTATGACTTGCGTCAGATCGTTCCAAAATATAAAAATATTGCTTTTTACACGGGTTTTTAAACTAATTGATTTATTAAAACAGTCGCAGGAATTAAAGAAGATGTGGATAAATTGTAAAAGTAGATTTAAGTGAAATAAGAGTGAATAAAGCGATGATGATTGACCGACATATATGCAAGAGAATGATATGCTATATCCAATCCTAAAAAACTGATAAAGGCAAGAAGAAGAAAAAAGTCTTAGGCTGCCAGTCCACCGAAGCGGAGCGAGAGCGGAGCGGGGCGGTGAATGAGTTAAAATCCACCAATAGAATTGCATAAAATCTCTGCAGCTCTGCGATGAACATTTCCTATTGGTCGATTTTTAACTCGCTCACCACTCCGTTACCTCGCTCCGCTCGGGTGGACCGGCAGCCTTATGATACATTGGCGGCCACAAGGTTTTGGGTTATTAATTTTGCCCTATACTTTAAAACAGTGTCTTTCATCCTTTTTGAATACGCAACCCCTTCCTAACAGGCTTTAAAAATGTCTCACTAATACCTTTTTTTTTCTTTTGGTGGCGACCCCCCAGAGTATAGCTTAGCGACCCCCCTGGGGGTCGCGACCTACAGGTTGAAAAACACTGCTTTAAAAGGTTGAGTAGCCTTGTCTTGACTCATAAAATATCGTTGCTAAAGTTTTAATACTACGGAAGTCAAAATTCATTACGGTTGGACCCACTCATGCGTAATGTGCTTAACCAATAAACTCTTAACTAATATTCAATTCCTAGAATACGTATCCCAAAAATATAATAAGATTTGTAACATCAATATTAATTTAATCAGAAGGAAAAAACAGTACATTAAACTCTACACGTGTGACAGTTCTCAATAAGCAACCGTCTGTTTATTGGAAGTCGAATTTCAAGGTATTCAATTTATTTCTGTATAACCAAATTCTAATACAGTAAATAATATCTATCACATAATCAAAGACCTTTAAATCTTCAGATGATCGAGTAATTACAATTCCGGAACGGCTTACAAGTTGCCCAAATCCTATTATATCTTTTGAAAACGGGTTTTACATAAAACGGTTTATCCGTTAAGATCTGCATTGGTACAAACAATATTTTACTTGTCGACTCGCTGGACTTATTTCGTTTTCTGTTTGAACTGATTACTCAAAAGTTAAGCTGAGAGGATCCTTGATAAATACATGGAGAGGTTTACTTTTCATTTTGTTTAATTTGTTTGAAATTGTTGAATTTTCAATGCGTTCATGCGCCAATTATCTAATTTACACAATTAATTTTCATTGATCTCTGCCTACCCCCTTGGGGAAAAGGTGTGACATTATGTATGTAATTTGAAGTAAACATTATTAAATATAAATATAAATAAATAAATATAAATATCAGACTACATCACATACATTGATCTGACTCTGAGGTAAGTAGCTTAAGCACTTGTGTTACGGATATCAGAAACAACAATGGTATTATTTATTATATTTATTGAATATTACCACCCAGACACAGAACAAACACAAGTATTAATCATACGAATATTTGTCCTGGGTGGGGATCGAACCCACAACTCTAGGCGCATGGGGCAGGGTCACTACCGAATGCGCCATCGAGCTTGTCAATAACAATTGTTATATAATAACATACTATTATTGCTCATTATTATTACTACACATAACGGTTAAATTTAATTACGCCATACAAAATTTATTATGATTTAAGGAGCTTACCACTCCTTTTGTTCTGCCTACCCCTTAGGGGTTTAGGGGCGTGATGATTTGGTAAAATGCATTATTTAGCCTCTCCTCTCCCCTTCCCTTCTTGTAGTGACGGGATGGACTTAAATTAAACGCTCTAAGGCTGGTTACAAACTGACTGTATTTTAAATAGTGATATTGCTTATAAACTAAGTAAATAATAATAATCAAGGATGACGTCAGGGTGAGTAGGTAGGTTTTAGGAGTCGTGTGTTTACAAACAGAGTCTTTTACTTATTCGTATTACAACCTCATTTGCCAAATATGGATCATAGTTTACATGGTTTCTAATTTCAAATATTATTATTCTCCATACCTATTACATACGGACAAATAAAACCTCCTCCTCTTAAAATCTGTCTATTTTTGTGATACAAAACTTATAACCTCCCTCTTATTATTAACCTCTCTCTTATACTCAATCACACTTTTAGTCGATTTTTTCTTTCCTATTCACGCGTGGTGGCTTCAAATAAAAATCCGGAAAAATCTTTCAATAATCCCGCCACTTCAGATCTACAAACCCCTTCAAACTCACCGGCGAGCTCCCCAAACTCCCTCGTTTGGTTCCTGAAGGAGCAAAACGTCCCATAATGCTATTATCGCGCGCGATAAAGGGTTGTATTTATGGACAGCTGCCGCGCGGGTGACGGGTAAAGATAGCCTTGTTCCTGCGAAAAATGCGGGCTCTGAGTGCTAAGTGTCCCGCTGAGCAAAAATGTTTTCATGTGTTGCGGAGAGACAAAACTCGTTAGTTGGCCGTTTCATTTAGAGAAAGAAAACTGGAAGAAATTCATAAGATCTAAAGGATTGCTAGTGGGTAGGTTTTTTTTTATTAAGAGTCTCAGTATAACTTACTCGCACTTACAAAGGGATAAACGTTTTAAAATCTCAACACGTGTCTTGCACTTAATTTTTGCCTTTCAATACAAGTATAAAGTAAACTGCCACACTAACTTTTTTAATCAAAGGATAAAATACAGCTTAAAATATTACTCTCCAACTATGAATCTCCAAATAAAATTGCACAATTTTAGCCAACACAAACTGACAAAAGAAATTTCGTGCTAGAATAAAAACCTTCAAAATAATTCGTCCACATCCCGTATTCACTAGACCCTTCAAACTTACCAGCAAGTCCCGCAAACTCCCCACGCCGCGCGTCGCAGTAAAGAGGAGCAAAACGTCCCATAATGTTATTATCGTGCGCGATAAAGGGTTGTATTTATGGACAGCTGCCGCGCGGGTGACGGGTAAAGATAGCCTTGTTCCTGCGAAAAATGCGGGCTCTGAGTGCTAAGTGTCCCGCTGAGTAAAAATGTTTTCATGTGTTGCGGAGAGACAAAACTCGTTAGTTGGCCGTTTCATTTAGAGAAAGAAAACTGGAAGAAATCCATAAAATCTAAAGGATTGCTTGTGGTTAGGTTTTTTAATTAGACTTTCAGTAAAACTTACTCGCACTTACAACGGGATAAACGTTTTATAATCTCAACACGTGTCTTGCACTTAATTTTTGCCTTTCAATACAAGTATAAAGTAAACTGTCCACACTAACTTTTTTAATCGAAGGATAAAACACAGCTTAAAATATTACTCTCCAACTATGAATCTCCAAATAAAATTGCACAATTTTACCCAACACAAACTGACGAAAGAAATTTCGTGCAAGAATAAAAACCTTCAAAATAATTCGTCCACATCCCGTATTCACTAGACTCTTCAAACTTACCAGCAAGTCCCGCAAACTCCCCACGCCGCGCGTCGCAGTAAAGAGGAGCAAAACGTCCCATAATGTTATTATCGTGCGCGATAAAGGGTTGTATTTATGGACAGCTGCCGCGCGGGTGACGGGTAAAGATAGCCTTGTTCCTGCGAAAAATGCGGGCTCTGAGTGCTAAGTGTCCCGCTGAGCAAAAGCTGTTTTTATTTTTTGTAAGACCTCTTTGGTTAACCTAAATACTCTTTTAGACGCGTTGTACTGTTCCGAGTGGAGAACACTTTAACCCTGATTCTAGAAATGGTAAAACTAGAGGTTACTGGGATGTTACTTGTTAACCTAAATTTCTTTATTGTTATCCAAATACAAACCAATGCAATTTGTACTTGGATTTATTTGATTTAGTATACATTTCTGCTGCATTGGTTTTGTGATTGTACTGGCTACTAGAAGAGCTAGCCACATATCACTGCTCTTTCACAGTTTTCCATCAATCCCAACTCAATTTTGTTATTGGTTTAATGTGGTTAAGATGCTTGTTCTGACTGCTCCTTCGACGCTGCCCCCGCGAGTGTGATACATGTGTATCACACTCGCGATCTACGAAGTATAGTATGTATTTATAATATATATCAGACTTTAAATATATAAGACTACATCACATATACTGATCTGACTCCGAGGTAAGTAGCTTAAACATTTGTATTACGGATATCAAAAACAACAGTGGTATTACAGACACAGAACTAACACAAGTATTCCTCATACGAATATTTCTCCTGGGTGGGGATCGCACTCATAACTCGTGGCGCATGGGGCAGGGTCACTACCGAATGAGACATCGAGCTTGTCTATGTGTCTCTATATTTAATTTTTCTTCTCCCACAGTTGGCGAGATCAAACCAAAGTCAAGTAGTCCTGACGAGGGTCAGCTTCGGCCTGTCCGGCAACTTCAGCTGCGAGGTAACGGCAGACGCGCCCTCATTCGCCACCTCAATAGTCTCCAACACCATGGAGGTTGTAGGTAAGTCCAAAAAAAGTGTTGATAATATCATGGTTATGTCCGTATTATCGATCTTACTCCCATTAAATAAATATCAAATAAAACGTATTGCTTATTGTATTACCTACTCAAATCATAATCAGCCCTAATACTAGAAACAGACGAATATTTGTCCTATTAACAATAAATGTACCATTCCGTGGATCATTTTCGATTTATAAATTTGATGTGAAGCCTGAATCATTACAGCGAGCGAAGACATATTTATGCCTTATACTTTTGGCACTGTAAGTGTCTTAAAACAGCGGCAAATTCAATATTTAAATGCATGTGCTAAGATTTATTTGCTTAAATCTTTTTTTTTTGTCCAGTGCTGCCACCGTCGTCGCCTTCCATCCACACCAGCCAGCACTACTACACGCCAGGCGACGTTATGAGGGCCAACTGCTCCTCAGGGCCCAGCCGTCCACCAGCGGAACTCGCCATCTTTATCAATGATTCGCCTGTGAGTATCATATTCTTTCTGGCCCCTGTTTAAACCAGCAGAAAATTTCTTTGTCTCATATTTTTTCTTTTTCTTGGTCTGGGACTCGAAAATATTGCACCAGCTATGTCCTTGCCTAGCATGTCGTAAAGGCAACTAATAGTGTACGTTTTGGGTATGTAATTATGTAGGAGACGAGTGACTTTTCGTAACTACCCATCTAACTCACCTCGATTGCTAAGGAGCAATATTCCTGCTTACCCCTTCGAGGATATCGGGTGTGATGATATGTATGTAGATATTTACTCATCACATTAAAGGGTTGAAGTGGTTACGTGGGTCCATATCCCTGATGAAGACTGGGGCCCACCTAATAAATATCAAGGCTTTCCACTTTAATTAAGGGTGCTTCGCCGCATGCTTCGCAAGAGTCGACTAGAAAACGCACTGCTAGCTGACGAACCCCTCCTTTCTGTACTTGTTTGTAACCCAATAAATACAGCTGCAACCAATTTTTTCCCCTTTAAGGCCCTCAGCGCCATCCTGAGCAGCACGTAAAAAATATGTTCAATGTTTAGTTAATAATAAAAAAATATCAATTGAAAATTATATTCACATCAGTGACGAAAACTTAGTAAAAAAAAACCGTTGAGCTCAAGGCTTAATCTAAAAATAGTTCACAAATATTACCTCTTATCTGTTTAATTAAATTACAAAGGTAAAATAATTCAAAACGGCTTTAATGGAATCCCAGAATTACGAATTAAGCCATTTTAATTTTCTCAAAAAACAGCTGAAATTTATTCGTTCCCATACCGTTTCCAGCCATACTTGAATTAAAGTCAATTAACAAAACAGGATTTACCTCTGCAAAATTAGTTGGCTTAACTTAATTTATTTGTATCAACAGTCTCGTTGCCGAGCTAAAATAAACTTTAAAATTTAATACTTTATTAACATGCGCAAAAACAAACTCCGAAGTTTAGAATAAAGGTAGTTGTTTCAACTGAAATTCTATAGTGGCAAGTTTTAATGCTTCTGAAGTAGCCATTTTAGTACGAATATTTACTCTTGAGGAGAGCTTATGACGCACTAGTTTCTAGGTTTTTCGGTTTATGGCTGTGCTGTAGTTAGATCTTAAGCTGTGGTGTTTTTTAAGTTTTCTGCTCTGATCTGCTTAATTTATGCTTAAATTTTATAAACATTGTTATTTCATATTTTGGTGTCTGACAAGCCGACTTCATGACATGGTTAAGAGGCAAATATGATCTATATGCCCTTGTAAAAGATGTTGTTGAAAAGAGTAACTAGGTACCGAGTTTCTTGTTGGTTTCTTCTCGGTAGAAGCAACATTCCGAACCGGTGGTAGATTCATATTATTAGTTGATTTCTTGTTGAATTGACGATTTATAAGTGTTTGTTTCAAACCTATATAAATAAAGAGTATTTTGACTTTGACTTTGACTTTTGTATATTAAATCTGTTTGGTTGTGTTTATGACTTAGTTCGTGGTATGAGGTATGATTATGTATCGAAATATGTACATAGAGGTTGACATGATCCTTACTTATTAGTGCAAATGTGTAACTCTGTCTATTACGTCTTCACGTCCATACTACTTGATTAAATGCGAAGGAATTTGGTACGCCTGAAGTTTAATAATAACAAATATCAGATTACATCACATACATTGATCTGACTCCGTGGTAAGTAGCCTAAGCACTTGTGTTACGAATATCAGAATCAACATAAAAAAACAACCCTACTAAAAACAGTCGTTTAGTCCATTTAGTGTTATTTCTAATAAGTGCAAATTAGGTAAGTAGCTGAAGCACTTGTGTTACGAATATCAGAATCAACAGTGGTATTACAAAATATACTTAAATATTAGATATCAACACCCAGACACAGAACAAACACGTATTCATCACACGAATGTTATTCCTGGGTGGGGATCGAACCCACAACTCTTGGCGGATGAGGGTTACTACCGAATGCGCCATCGAGCCAGTCAAAAAGTTTGTAGGTACCCTGAGAAATGACAAAGATTTTTGACTAGATTTCTTTCCTCTAATAAAGAACATAGGCTTCTCAGAAGTAGCATTCTATAGGGGATATTACCGGGACAAATTCCAGAAAGTTCGTAGCCCACTGGACACACGATACTCTGTAACAGACCGCTAAACCTAGTTAACTAAAAAAACCGGTCAAGTCGAACTCGCGTACGAAGGTTTCCTTACCATATCTATACAACATTAGAGTTATTAACTACAATTGTTTTAATAATTCTAAAAGTGAATATACAACTAGACTAGACTAAATATTCTGTAATTTTTGTAAACGTCTATCTTTTGCCGTTATTAATATCGAACACAAAACGGCAAATAAATCACGTTTGTTTTAAGGGAGCCGCACTTAAAAATTTATTTTATGCTGTTTTTACTATTTTATTTTTGTAGCGGCAACAGAAATATATCAAATGTGAAAATTCAATCTTCAACAGTCTATATATCACAGACAGACAGACGGATAGTGAAGTCTTAATAGTGTCACGTTTTTACCTTTTTGCTACAGAACCCTTAAAAACCGTTTATACCGACCGCTCATAACAGACGTTAAAGGATGACGCTGCCAGTTGTTTTCAAGTGCTCTTAATATGCGGTAAATAGATAATGTTCTAGTTCGTTTGCTTATGTTTTATTGCGTGTAATAACTTGGCCCATGTTAATCTGGGACAAAAAAAAAGAATGTGCTAACTGTGGTTCTTACCTATCATGTCGTAAAAGGCGACTAATGGTATACGGGCTTTTGGGTATGTGACTAAGTAGGCGACGAGCTAGCCCCTGTCACTCCTTTTTCACAGCTTTTCATCCAACCCAGCCCACTGTCCCATTTGGTCTGGGACTTAAAAAGAATATGCCAACTGTGTTTTTGCCTAGCATGTCGTAAATGGCGACTAATGCTAAATCGGGTTTTGGGTGTGTGATTGTGTAGGCGACAGGTTAGCCGCTTGTCACTGCTTTTTCACAATTTTCCATCTAACCCAGCCCGGCTTTATTTTTGGCTGAATGTGGTTGAAGGGCATGCTGCCCCTTTGACTCTGCCTACCCCTTCAGGGATTATGGGCGTGATGTTATATATGTATGTATATATGTACTTTACAATGGATAAACTACATCATAATCCTATGAATAGTGAGTTTTAAATCTACGCTGCAAAATTAACTTTAAAAATAATTTTACTATCTCTCTTTCAAATGGAAATCCCCGCTTTAACTTACAACACAAATAAATAAACAAACACTGCTCATAACTCCACCTCATGGATAATGTAATTCCAATACCAATAAAGTAAAGGAATGGAAACGGGGTGATATTAATCAGCTAACGATGCTACAGGAAAAGAAAGCTAAATGAATAACGAGATTTATTATGGACCCAAGCGAAACTAGTTAAACACTTTTAACCTTTATTGCAAAGGGGATTAGAGTCAATATATCTTGTTACTACTGTTGTTGCTTGCATGTCAGGTGGTGAAATATGATGCAAAGTATGTGGGAATATCGGTATTGTAAAAAAGACTACATCACTATTACAATATACGATTGTAACGAAATAAAATCTTTTTAGATTTATATGCTAGGAATTTCTTTGTATCTATACTTCTATACTAATATTATAAATCTGAAGTCCGACTGGCTCGATGGCGCATTTGGTAGTGATCCTGCCCTATGCGCCAAGAGTTGTGGGTTCGATCCCCACCCAGGACAAACATTCGTGTGATGAATACTTGTGTTTGTTCTATGTCTGGTTCTCAATATCCAATATATCCAATATTTAAGGATATATTTGTAATACCACTGTTGTTTCTGATATCCGTAACACAAGTGCTTAAGCTTACTTACTTCGGAGTCAGATCAATGTATGTGATGTCGTTGAATATTTATTTATTATTACAATATACGATTGTAACGAAATAAAATTGTATAAGATTTATATGCTAGAAATGTCTTTGTCATCATCATCTTCCTAGCGTTATGTCCCGTGCTTAGACGGGGTCCGCTTAGACCATGATCCAGGATTTAGCGAGTCTGGTAATCACATTGAAGCGACTGCCGATCTGACCTTCGAAGATAGGGAAACCAGACAATTTTTGGATCATGGTTAAAAATCCAAAGTTATTTGAATTTGCAGGTTTCTTCACGATGTTTTCCCTCACCGTCGAACTAGTGGTATAAATACGTACATAGATTCGAAAAATCAAGAGGTACGTGCCCGGGTTTGAACCCGCATTCCTCGGTTAAGAGGCGCGTGTCCTTACCATTGAGCTACCACCGCTCGGTTATGGGCTATATAACATTAACCATAAACGCGGGTGAAACCGCGGGCACAGCTAGGAATAAATAAGTAAACATTCCACTAGGAACAAAGTTCATATGATGGATATGACCATTTGTAATCAAGTCACAGTTTATATAAACTTTGATTGATATTCTAAGTAGCTCTAGCATATATAGCACAAAAGATATATGATTTGTTCAGAACAGTTCAGAACTAGAGTCAAAGTCAAAGTCAAGAGTCTAAATATTCTTTATTTATATAGGTTTCAAAAGCTTTATGATTCTACCACCGGTTCGGAATGTTGTATCTACTGAGAAGAATCCGGCAAGAAAACCGGTAGTTACTCTTTTTAATACAAATTGAAACAAAGATGTATAAATCATTACTTAATTTTGAATTATGTTTTAGTGCGGGCCTGTTGTAGATTATCAAAATAAAAATATATTTAAATCACAAACCAAAAAGTTAACCCGACCACAGCAGACCAGTCCCTAAAGGCGGCACCTGTTTTGAAAGAGAATTGTTATTAGTGTAAACAATTAATTTTTGTTATTATTTACAAAATAATATTTTATAAACATATTAAAAGAACGCAAAAGATCTCAGTTTATACTTATTTGGGAAATCAAGAAGACGATAGAATGTTACGCTCTTTTGTTATCCATATGAAAAATATAAAAGCGAATCTCTAAGAAAATACAAGAGATTTTCCACCGTATACGTGCTATCCAGTTTCTTTGTTTGATTATGAAAAGTAATGTTTAATATCCTTAAAAAGCGTCCTTACTCTCCCGCTGGCTCAATTACCAGACATAACGGCCACTTACGACTAAACAGGACAGCTCGTAGTAAAAATGACAAAATTATGCAATAAAACCGAGACTGCAATAGCAGAAAGCAATATCAGATACATTGTGTATACGTTTACATATTAAGATGTAATTCAATGTTTCACATATGGGTTAAGTACCAACATTTCCTATTTTTATCGTACGTACTGTGAAATCTTACTTGGCGATGTTTCAAGTCGCTATAAACGGGCGGTTAGTAGCTTATCTCGCATAAAATTATATGTGCCGAATGAAAATGATGTGGGATTGAAATAAGTTGCGTGGTTGAAGGATTATGGCGTGGAAGTCTTGCACTTTGCGCCCTGCAGGGGGGGCACCGAATACTCCTGAGGTATCCCTGCCTGTCGTAGGAGGCGACTAAAAGGGCCTTTGGGGTCGTGGGGGTTAGAGGGGGGAGCCCCCTGGCCCTCTATCGTCCCCAGAGAAGCCGACTGCATGTGTTACACCCGGTCCGTCAGGATAGGGTACACAGCTGTCTATGTGGTCGTGAAACACCACCCTAGGTGTTCTGGGGGAGAATATCACTCCCTCGAGATGGGCCGCTAGGCGGCAGCGCGCGCTGCGTAGACTTTTCGAGATGAATCCCGACAGTGGGGATCCCGTTGGTTTTGCGTTAGCGCCCGAAGAACGGCAGCCTTGAGGTTTAGTCGGTAGGGGGGCTGGAGTTTGCTACCGGTTTCGAGCCCGACACACCCTGTAGCCCCTACTCAGGTCTATTTGGACGGTGCGTAAATGCATTCCTCAAGTACAAAAAAAAAAAAAGAAGTCTTGCACTTTGAGACAATTTAATAGAATAGGATAGATAATAACAGCAATAACTAGACATAGGTACCTTATAAAAGCTGACAAGAAAAAAAGTACATAAGATACATGTTTATTTTTTGGCAAAAAAATTACGTGCCCGTTATTAAGTTTTACTGGGTATAATTAAAATATATTATGATGTTCGTCTACATTGTATAATAATAATCAATAAATATCAGATGGCATCACATACATTGACCTGACTCCGAGGTAAGTAGCTTAACACATTCACTGCTATTACCATTTTCACGATGTTTTCTCGGATGCCGCCTACAATGAACGAAAGAAATTGAACTCGCTAGGCGACTCATCGACACTGTAATTTTTTTTAAATAAACTTTCCATGCGAGTCGGTGGCACTGAATGTGTTAAGCACTTGTGTTACGGATATCTTAAACAACAGTAGTATTACAAATATACTTAAATATATTGGATATTAACACCCGGACACAGAATAAACACAAGTATTAATCACACGAATGTTTGACGTGGGTGCGGATTGAACCCACAACTCTTGGCGCATAGGGCAGGGTCACTACCAAATGCGCCATTGAGCTAGTCAAATGTATTGCATGATTGTTTGTCACGAAAGGTAGCAAACAAACAACATAAACGAGGTTGTACGTTAGTTTGTTAACTTTCGTATTTAAAACAAAAGGCTATGACAATGTATGGATGGACGTTTGTTACTGGCTCATACGAAACTTCTAGTTATTGTTTTAAGCTTGAATTTTCTCAAAGTTACGACCACGGCTATATCTGCAAAAACACTAGTGGTTCATCATAAAAGAAAGCACGAACAACAGAAAAGATATACACTGAAAATATGATGAATACACAGGTGCAGTGGATGCCGAGTTGAATGCAGATGAATCCGTTTCAAAACGTTGAACATTTTACTCATTATGGCAGTACAAAAATGAACCTGCAATATTGTGGATTCAAACTGATTCTGCGATAAACCTAAAGCAACATGACGGATGGACTAATTGCCAAGTACCGATACCGACTGTGGTCAAATACGTTTTTAATATTATAAAAATAGCCTATGGTTGCTTCTGTACCCAAAGGTGACTAATGTATAAGCCTGTCTTACTCATGACTGACGGACAGATGTATGCTGTCAAGTGGACTGTAAGAAGCTAATAATTCAATTTTTTTGTTCCTTCAAGGAATGTATTTTTTAAACTTGTATTCTATGGTCGTATCCAAAGAGCTGCATATTTTTTTCCTGTCAAGCATTTAAAATAACCTAGGCTTAACGTACCGGCCAACAGAGCAAAAAAAAATAAAACGAGTACATTTTGAAATAACCGCCACTTTCAAATTGATGGTCTGAAAATTCATAAACGTTTTAAGCTACAAGCGACGAACAAAAATAGCTTTTCACGTAAAAAGTCCCGACAGTCCCCGAAAGGGTTATGAGATTAACACCACAAAAAGTGAAAACAATTATGTCTGGTCGTATCCCTTCCCGAGATGTGGAAAAGCAAATATCAACAGCTTCAAATAAACATCTGTGGGTCCAGGTGGCTGTAAACGAGAATTAATTATGTATGTTGTTACATAAACGGTTTAGAATGGTACTTTGATTTGAATGCCTGTCAGCTTGGTTTAAACTTATTGATAATTACGTATTTAGTTATTATATTACGTATTTACATGTGATATAATATAGTTGATTTATTTATCATTGTCGCTTAACGCGACATAACGAAAATTCATATAAATAGTTAAATGGATGGATGCGATCTCTGCCTACCTCCATGGGAAAAAGGCGTGACATTTTGTATGTATGTATGTATATAACTAAAGAAATAAAAGGTTGATCCCATGTTGGTCTGGGACCTAAAAATAATAAGCCAAGTGTCTTATTCGCCTAGCATGTCGTAAAAGACGACCAATGGTATATCGGGTTTTGGATGTGTGATTGTGTAGGCGACGGGCTAGTTGCTAGTCACTACAGTTTTCCTTAAAACCTGGACCACTTTTATTTATATTTGCTGAACCTGGTTAACGGGGCTTAGCTGCCCCTTTGACTCTGCCTACCCTTCGGAATTACGGACGTAATGATATGGATATCTATACTTATAATAAATCTGTAGAGGTCAATTCTGTACATGAAATATATTTTCAAAATAACTATCAGGGGATGATTAGTGATCGATACTGATGCCAAAAATGCAATCAGTAAAATTTTTGTCTGTCTGTCTGTATGTTCCTTATAGAAACAAAAACTACTCGACGGATTTTACCGAAACTTGGTACAATTATTCTTCATACTCCTGGGCAGGTTATAGTATACTTTTTATTATGCTACAATCAATAGGAGCAGAGTAGCGAAGGGAAATGTTGGGAAAACGGGAGAAGTTACTCCATTTTTTAAGCTCCCGTCGCGTCATGTCACGTCAGAAATCATGTATGATGGAAATAGTCTTTATAATATTAACCATAAACGCGGGTGACACCGCTGGCACAGCTAGGATATAATAAAATGGGGGTTTTGGCTACTCCGTTGATTGTACCTTAGTTTTAATAATAGTCAAAAAAGTGTCTGGAACAACCACTGCCATAGTAGTGTATATTTTCACATGCAATCAATTTACTAATCCACATATATACCAAGAGTTCAGAGCATAAAAAGTTAGTCGGAAGCTTAAAATTTATCTATTACGTCCTCGCAACATTTTACATTAACACGCGCGGTTGATAAAACTAGAAAATTTCGGGAAGCCTGGACGCCTTCGCTCACGAAGTTAATATTATGACCAAGCTCTCAATGTGCCAACTAGAGGGCACATTCGTCACAGTGTAGTAGAGAACAGTATGACACTTGAGATGAACTGTGAGAGATTATATTTACTTTCGCTCTAAAGTATACAACCTGTACCTTTTGATATCCCATTATTTGAAGGTGATATTCTATGAATAAAATTAATACAAAAAGTCCAAAGAACAAGTTTCCTTAAGCGCATAGTTCAGAAGTTATACATACATACATAATGTCACGCCTTTTTCCCATGGGTACTTCCATTTGCTACGATCCTGACATACACCTTTCGCTTCTTCTTCTACATTCATAAGTCTTTTCATACACGCTCGTCGGTTAAGGGTGCTGTTTACCTGACCTTTTTTTAATACATTTAGAAGTTATCATCAATCTTAATTAAATTAGTTAAAACATTGTCACCTGATCTCGAGGTCAATATGTTAGGCTCGATGTATTTCGTTGATGAGTAAGTAATTCATAATTTCAAATTTAAAAAAAAAAGGTTGTCATGATCAAGTAAAGGTGTTTTATATTGGTGGTCTATTTTTTTTTAAAAGTAATAAATTGAAAAATAATTCAAATGCCGTTGGGTTCTTTTACGTGATCGTGTTTATACGCTAAAGTTATGGGATATCAAAAGAAAAAGGTTGTTTAACATCTAGCTACGACGCATTAACCATAAATGCGGGTGAAACCGCGGGCACAGTTCGTAATATATAAAGTGAACATAAGTTACGTCTTCACTTGGGAGCCGTGGTAGCTCAATGGTAAGGACACGCGCCTCTTAACCGAGGAGTGCGAGTTCAAACCCGGGCACGAATATCTGGATTTCTCAAATCTATGTACATATACATAGCACTAGCTCGACGTTGAGAGAAAAAATCGTGATGAAACCTGCAAATTCAAACAATTTTGGATTTGTAACCATGATCCAAAAATTGTCTGGTTCCCCTATCTTAGGGTTACGAAGGTCAGATCGGCAGTCGCTTCAATGTAATTACCAGACTCGCTAAATCTTGGATCATGGTCTAAGCGGACCCCGTCTAAGCACGGGATATAACGCTAGGAAGATGATGAAGGTACGTCTTCAATTGTAGGTATATGTAACTTTGTCATTTCACATACTAAATTTGTTGTAGCTGTCATACAATAAAAAAAATAAAAAAAAAAATTTGGCTACATCTTTTCTTAAGGTTTAATATTTTGAAGCATGCTCTTCATTTAAATCAGTTTAGCGTTTTCAACGTCAACACCTAACAAAACATTGAACCAGAGACAGAGTTAGGTACCTACTTTTTTATTAGTAAAGATTTAAATTTTAATAATATACTGATCTAAATAGATGCAAAGAAAAATTGCAACAAATTTCATCATTACGTTTACAATTACGATTGAAACAATGCAGCATCAGAATGTTAAATTAAATTAATAATTACTGGAAGTCATTACTGCTGTGCATTTTCGTTATAACACAGTTTTACACATTTCATCCTATAGACAAACTGTGGTTCAGTAAAAATGTATTCACAGAGTTTGGGCGGAGAGTTTTTAGCTGGAAATTTTGCTTTTATACTGTAATTTAGTTCCAGCATTTTGTACTTCGTTAGCGATGAAGCTGTTGCTTTTTATATTTTAACTACAAATGTTTGAGTTGACTGATTTTTTTCACGTTCATCATTTATTTGAATTGCTATTGCTTAATTTCTTAATTTTTAATGATTGTGCTTATGTTAGAAAGATTTAAATCATTTAAATCAGTTTTAAAATCAGGCTATTACCTGCTATAATTCAGGCATGCATACATTAAACTGTGAATTTTGTACATTAAGGACTTATCATTATTAAGGACTTCCTGGAAGTTAATCTAAAGTCAAAAGTCAAAGTCAAAATATTCTTTATTTATATAGGTTTCAAGGAAACACTTATAAATCGTCAAATACAGGTAAAGCCACAGCTATATGATTCTACCACCGGTTCGGAATGTTGTATCCACCGAGAAGAATCCGGCAAGAAACTCGGTAGTTACTCTTTTCAATACAATTTATACAAGGTGTATGAATCATAATTAACTTTGAACCACGTTTTAGTGTGGGCCTGTTGTAGAGTATCAAAATAAAAAAAATATAAATTACAACCAAAAACTTGACCAGACCAGAGCAGACCAGTCCCCAAGGGTGGCACCTGTTCCCAAGCATGACGTATGTGTCAGCCATCGCTTCACTCAACCATATTTTAATAATGTAATTAGAACGATTATGCGGTTGCATTGCAATGATAATGACTTTCTTTTTAACAGGTTGTATATTGTTTGAATTAATAGCGGGACGCAGGAAAAACGCAACTTAAAATGCACCGTCCTTAGAAATTCTGGATGTAATTGTTTTTTCTTCCGTTTATTACAACTATGGCTTAGAATAAAACGTTACTGCTATAAGTACAGAAACAGAATACAGATTATCTAAGAAGCTTAAATAGCAACAGTCACAGAAAAAAACAATTAAGATCCTTTGCCGGCACAGAGCTTGTCAAATAGAAACAGCCCAACTCCCAAGGCCTTAATATTAACAAACGGCTTCATTACACATAGAAGTTCATAGAAATTATTACCGTTAACAAGTCATACAACTTGATAGTCTACCCAGAGAATAAGCCTACACATGTACACATGGTTCCAAGTAAAACCACTTAAGTTTACTCATACGATTGATTGAACTTAACTGTGGGGATTTATGATAGCTTTGGGTTCGTAGAAGCTTTTATCATTGGGAATTACCTTAAGAAGACGTGAGAAGTCATTGAATTGCTATAATTCGGCTAATTTAGGCAATTTAAATAAGTTAATGATGATATGTATTTAATTTATAGGTCAAACAATCACACATAGACCTAATTTTAATTAAAGCTTTGGTATTGGTATTGGGTATCAAAATATGTCTATATCGAGTTCAATACCTGTGAATTGATCCCTATCTCGTTAGAATTACAAAGGTCAGATATAATCGTTTCAATGCAACTACCAGACTTGCAAAATCTTGGATCATATAAGTAAGGAGTCTGCTTAGGTCTGCTTAGACCCTGACTTAGCACGAGACATATCTCTACGACTTAAGGGTATGATGATCAAGCAACTCATAACCTTTTCCTTCCGCAGGTTACGCCAGGGATGTACCAAGTTCATCCAGCTGCTGAAGGGCTGTTCCGCTCGGAGTTGTACGTCCAGGTCCAGCTGTGGCCCGCCCACTACGAGAGGGGGGCGCCCATACTCCGCTGCGAAGCGAAGGTGGCTGATCTGTACAGGGACGACTCGGCCGTCGCGCTGTACTCCGCCAATAGCGACCCTAAGATTGAGAGAGGTTGGTTCATGTTTGTTTGGTTTGGGTACTATGATAACCGTATGTTGGTAATCATAATATTAGTAGCTAATCTGATGAGGACATAGTCCTACATTTAGGATGTGGTGGTCCAGATTCTAACAAGCATCTCTGGCTTTTTTAATCTCGGTATAGATTATACAGTAGTTCGGCGGTCGGGAAAAACATAAAAACTTCTACATTCAAACAAACTATAGATGTGTAAACCATCTTCCAATATTTTTAAGAAGTAAAGTGAACAGATGGAAGTCAAAATTGGTAACCGGTTATTAAGTATCTAGTCAGTTGCGAAACTGTAATATATCGACGGTTTAGTGTTAAAACCCGATAAGTCTTAAATGTTCAGAAATTGAGTTTCTAAACCAAATATACTTAATTTTTTAAGCTCTTTCTAGTAGTATAATCACATTAGTTGATTTCAGTGAGTAACACATAGATGAGTAAGTTGATTACCAGGTGTTTGGCGATCTTTAGTATTTAACTTAAGTGTAGAATACAATAGGTAACTAAACTTACTTTCAATAAATGCGTAAAGTTGTCTTTATTTTCTGGTAGACGAATAAAGTATACATATTTAATAGGATTTAGCAGTTGGTTTTTTAAGTAAGACTAAAAAGGCCATATGATTTATATCATTTGTAAAAAATGTCGATGACAACAATGCATTTCTTAATTTTGTTTACACAAGATTACAGTGGTCCAAAGACGTGTAACTAAATTTAACTAATCTTATCTATGCAAATATATAAAGCTGAAGAGTTTTTTTGTTTATTTACTTGAACGCGCTAATCTCAGAAACTACTATTCCGAATTGAAAATTCTTTATGTGTTGTATAGCTAATTTATCGAGGAAGGCTATTGACTATAGGTATAACATTAATCATAAACGCGGGTGAAACTGCGGGCACAGCTAGTTGTTTATAACACGTTAAAGAATTGTTCTAATTATAACCGGTTTTCAAACTGCCAGCAATCTTGATGTGCAGCATCAAGAAGAAAACTTCATCCTATTAAAGTTTGTCATCGTAATACTTTCAACCTCCAGTATGCAAGCTGCTTACACCCACGCCGTCCCTCAAACACCGTATTAAAAGTGTTACTTCCTCCGGCGACAGAATAAAGATAAAATCTTATCGCCCTCTTTTCAGCTCCACTATGTTTGCTGCAGTAGTTACGTCACAGTATTACCGGCTTAATGACGTAGATTATGATAATTTTACGAGCGACATCACAGAGAGCTCTCTGGACCGGAATCAATTTTCGTCCGAAACAGCCAGACGATATTTCGGCCTATGGTCTTCTTGATAGCTTGGATGTCGTGTTCGCTCGAATTTTACATGGAAATAGACCAATGAGAATTTATTGGACTGAGAACCGACTTTTTAAGGTAGCAAAAATTTAGTAGGGTATGTGTATGAAAGTATCTTGTAACATCGTTTCAGTTATTACTTTTGTCAAAGAGGTATTTCCCTATGTCCTGTAGTGCTGACAACGTGATTAGAAAATTTCATTATGAAATCTACTTAACTGTTCACATTTGTGAAGATTACATCTGAAAGAGTAATAAACGAATTAAATACAAATACTTTATTAAACAGTAATTTGCTACCTACCACATATAATTTCTTAACTTAACTTAAATATACGTATCTTAAAATTAGGTACAGTCGTTTGTTTTGGCTTAAGTAAAAGCAAATCAGAAGGAGCAATACATGAGATCAAAAGCTGTAGGTCCCACACTAGGAAAGTCCTGTATCGTAATTAATTTACACATTTATATTATTAGTTTGGAAAACCTGTTAGCTGACCCTCGAGTTGTACCCAATCTTTTTTTCAAGAAAATATATATTTCTGTACGTCTTCAAAAGAGTGCCGTAGCTTTGAAACTGGAGAAAATCCTCACGCGAGACGCATTTACGTTCACGCGTTTCTCCGTAACAAGAGCGTTTCGTCGGAACATATAGAATTTCATATAAATTAGTCAACAAGCCTCCTCACAAGCAAAACGAAACCTTTCATATTTCATGTTCAAGCCATGAATTTTAGTTGAACGTTGTTTCCTGGAAAATTTTGCTGCCAAATAAAGGGAAACATATTCAATGTTTACTTGCTACCTAAATAAATTGTTTAAAGGCCTTCTCTTAAAATAATTAGGAATGAAAATATATTACATGTGTTTTATTCGTATATGCAGTGCGTTTACCGTGTCAGACAATGTGAAACGGTTATTTTATCAAAGTAGCGATTTAAAATCCTTTAAGTAGAAGTGAGAATTGTACAATTGAGGAAAAATACTATTAAGATTTAAAGCTGTCGTCTAATATTGTTTTTGGGAATAGGTCTTATGATATATTTTATACTGTGGACACTTGGTACACGACTTACTTTAAACTGGGGCCAACCCAGAGTGGTGGTACATATAACAGTGCGCAGACTATAACTGCAGTAGTACAACAGATACCTCACCAGTGGCGTAACTATAGGGTGGAAGGAGGCCCCAACTCGCAAGGGCCCTAGAGACCAATGACCCCCCAACCCCCTATTAAAATTACCACGGGCCTCAAACGCAATTACACCGCTACCTCACCATTTCGCAGTCACATCAAACAAATCTCATCCGACCAAATAAATTCGCTTACATATCCCGATCATATCCGACCTTATACCCATTTAGGGCCGGCCCATTCCAGCTAATAAGATTAGCGGCTCCAAAGAGGGCATTGAAGCCAATGAATTATTGCTTCCTGCGTCATTTGCGAAGACAATTTCCTCAGAGGATAACAGAGCGCTGTTCGCGATAATAAATTTATCTTCGACGCGTGGCGAAACAACGTCGGCTCCCTCTGAGTAATAATGGTTGCTGTTATGGCTGGGTCACGTTCGCAGTAGGCGCTTGGATGGCTGGCATATTTAAATTAGGGTGTTTTTAAGTTGTTTACATATATTTTTATAATGTAAACAAAAAAGTTTTTTTTTTTATTTAAATGAAGTTCATAAAATAAAAGCACTTCAAAAAAACGCTAACTTGATATAATAATGATTTTAAAATCTTAAGGTAACAGTTTTTTAAACAGAATCTGCGATGTGCCACCTCAAGAAAATTTAAAGCGTCTGAAAGTTTTTGGATAAACATATCATCATCCTCTTGCCCTTCTCCCAGTTCATCTGGGGTCGGCGCAGCATGTCTTCTTCTTCCATTTTTGGATAAACATATAAATCTCTAAATTGATTTATAACATTGAGATGTTAGTCTCTTTTGATATTAGTATCAAAAGAGACTAACAACTTAGCCATATTCCTCAAACCCCGGAATATTTTATGTCCGGTCACCCATCCAGCTCACAAATGTAGAATACGTTGCTTATCTATACGAAATGTTACATCCCTATCCACTGCTGCTCTATTGTATCTTGTTGAAATGCCGGGAAACTGGGAGAGGAAAAATAAACCTGAACGAAACACGTTCCTGCAGAAGTGAAAAGTGGACCGCATCTATTAAGCGAATGGATGAGATGCCTACCCTACGGGGTATGGCGTTAGAGCTTATATCTCCACTATGAATATCTAGATAGGACTTTGATGTACGATAACTTGTTCAACAGACTCTTATAATCTTTATTAGCTACTATAGAATCGAGTCGAATCTTGATAATGACTTATTTCGAATAAATTAAAACATCGAACACATACTCGTAATACAAGTATAGACAGGGCAAGAAAATTTCAACAAGCGTCTATTTTATGTCATTGAAAAAATTACAACTTATCTCAAGCAAATTAAAATAATCCTGAACAAAGAGCATATTGCTGTCTCTGCACCTAAAAAATTGAATGGCCGGTCAATGACGGTATATCGGATTATTATCAATCAGATAACAAAATAAAAATTAACAGAATTACTTCCACTTTTGCTACAAATATTGTCTTACAGACAGTAGGTACATACCTCTATACCTACAAGTATACTTTTTGAGCTTAGAATTTATTATACAGTGTCATTAGTAAAACATTAACAACCTCGTAGGAGTAGATTACTAACATTATAAACAACCATTGAGCTGTTATTACTACGTATAGAGAAGCTATGTCAAACAAAAATATTATCACGAAGCATGGACTGAGCGTGTTTCAGCATTTGCAGCGCTAAAACTAACAATTGTCGTCTAATTAAGCTAATAAAACACGCAGCGCTAGATCGCTCATAGAGTACATTTTTCTCGCGACCAAAACGTCGTAAACGCCGTGAATTTCATGGCGCTTACGCGTGAACGTAGGCGAGTGACTAAACGAGTTGTTGCCGATCGGCAACAACGCACGGCGCAAACTTGTTCGCTGCGTCGTTTCCATACGCTAGTAATAATAGTTCAATGTAAACAACAACGTTTGTTCTACGACTTTTCCTAAATCGACAAAAAACGGCTTTTTATACTAAATGACTATAGGTACGTATACGATGTAGTATGTGTAAAAAATCATTTTTTTTTGTCCGTTTAAGAAATATCGTAGAACAAATGTTGTTAATAATGTCAGTAATGTACTCCTGCGAGTTTGTTGATGTTTTACAAATTACCTTGTATATGTAGGAAGTAGGTCGGCCATACTGAATAAGAAGTCAGGGATCTCAGGATAAATCAAGCTTTTTAATGTCTAAATTAGGATTACCGAGCAACGCCAGAGCCAAGACTGCCCGCTCCGTCGCTGCGCGGTCCTTTTATACCCGTTGCAAAACAAGTCGAGTAAAGCGGGGCGGTGGGGAGCGCTCGGTGGCGTGATCGGTGCACGTGGTGTTTTGCTACACCGGTGTACGATGACGTCGCTGCCATGCCGACATATATTTTAACATTATTTACATTTAAGTGTGCTTGTTTTGATTTTGGTTTAGCTTTGAAATTTAATTCAGAATGCTAATGATACCTTTTACTTAACTACAAACCTTGATAAAATGTTATTGAGAACATTTAGTTAGAAGATACTTATCTTTCCATCTAACCTTACGGATATTGAATACCAAACGTGGCCTACTTCTGGAGTCGACCTCAATAACCTCATTCAAAATCCTATTTCCCCAAAGCAGCACAATACTAGCCAAATTAACTCCCCCAAAATAAATTGAATTCGCAAAGATTAAACAAAGAAAACATAAACGTCTTATCTCTCTCAGATAAAGACCTAAAGGTGTAATACATTTACTTAATCTCGTCAGTGACTTAGATGGGGGCTTCAGATTGGCTCTTAATTATAGTATATTTGCATAATTGTAATTCTGTTGAATGTCGAGCATTTTGCGTCCCAGTGTGCGTAGGGCAAATTAAATTACAAAGGGCTTTCGAAAGCAATGAAGACATGTTAGCTACGCTGAGAAACGCCTGCTTCTAGACTAATAGTTGTTAATTTTGAGGGACTATGGGAAATCTAGCGGGGAATTTGCGGTGAACTTTGTTTGAGAGAGAACTAATCATCTTCTTTATAGCATTATGTTCCGTAGTTAGGATACACTTAGACTCTGTTTTAAACAAGTCGTGTACCTTGAGGTGTCATTAGGCTATCGTAATCTTTAAGTACGGTAGCCATATTAATGAAATCGTGATTAGACGTCTACATTTATTCGATGTATTCTCACACCGCCAAGCTATTGCATATAGTAATATGGGAGTATTTGCTAAGATGCCCCTTGCCGGTATTGAACCCGGTTTCGTAGCTAAGATCTCTAATAACTATTCTTGGTCTTATGGATATCTCCATTAGTGAACTTAGAAGACTGATAAGTATCCTACTAATATGTGTTACTTTATCAAAAAACACAAACTACTGAATGGATTTTAATGAAACTTTAGAATAATATAGCTCATACATCCGAATAACATATAGGCTATGTTTCATCGATGTGCCACGCGAGCGAAGCTGCGGGCAGAAGCTTAACTAGCTTCTTCTAAATAAACTAAAACCTATTTGGAGCACAACCGCTTTCACTTAGCTTTTATCGATTATTTCAATCTCAAAAACATATACATATACTAGCTTCAACCTAGAATAAGATTACAATACACTCTTATAAAAAGACGAACATTGTTATCCCAGCTCTGCTCAGCGCTGAAGGAAAACATCGTGCAAAACCTGCACACTCATTCGTACTATCATTAATCAGAGAAGGAAATTGCGAAATTAATTGCAAAAGACTCTGGAAATTGCGTTGAAAATGCTAAAAAAATCATCATCATCGTTTTCATTGGTTTTGCGTCTGTTGCAGACAGCTTTGGATTAACAACGATAGATGATTTCTTTTCTCTACTGTATGATGTTAGGAATCTCGTATTAAAAATTATAAAGCCTTTAAAAATACGAAAAAAAAAAATAATGTTTTCTTCATCTTCCTAGTAACACGAGTAGTTGGAATATAGATACCTCTCTGAGCCTTAGATTCAGTGTAACTTATTATTTACTGCTATTTACTTTCATCTTAGTAGAAACCAGACAAACAGATCATGGATAAATATCATAATTAGAAATTAATACTGTCATAGCAACCCTAATGAGCCGAGGTAATGATATAATTGCGTACTAAGAATGATGAAAACACAGATTGAGAGATATATAAGCTGTGAATATGTTTTATTATTTTATTATTTTATTATCTTAATATATTTAATATTTGTCCCATGTTGGTCTGGGACTTGGCCCATGTTAATCTGGGACAAAAAAAAAAGACTGTGCCAAACCCACTGTCCCATGTTGGTCTGGGACTTAAAAAGAATGTGCCAACTGTGGTTCTTGTCTGGCATGTCATTATAAGCGACTAATGGTGTATCGGGTTTTGGGTGTGTGACTGTGTGGGCGACAAGTTGGCCGCTTGTCGCTTCTTTTTCGCAATTTTCCATCTAACCCCGCCCGGCTTTAATTTTGGCTGAATGTGGTTGAAGAGTCATGCTGCCCCTTTGACTCTGCCTAGCCCTTCGGGGATTATGGGCGTGATGTTATGTATGTATATATGTATATTTAATGTTATAAATGTTTTTTTTTTGGCATAACAATTGCTTCTTTTTATTGCAAAATTTAAACTAGAATCAGGAAATGGGGTGAACATGAACGCATAGGGTGCACAAAAGAGTTTCTGGAAAGGCCATAAGCATAAGCTAGTCATTATTAATAATATATGCATCATTAAGTCTTCACTGTGAAGTGCAGTTTAAAATTACAAAACCTAAAATAAGTACAATAGGCTAGGTGACTTAAAAAAATCTGTTTAGTCCGTCAGTTAGATAGAAAATTTTTTTTTTTTTATTTGTATGTCAAACAAATATTGACGAAGATACAATGCATTCAAGTTGCGCGTGACGTCACACTATCGTACGATTTTTACAAAATAGTGACGTCGCAAGCCCCCACTCCAAAACTTTGATGCTCTTTATCTTTAAAATATGTGTCTAGTATTTTTGTTTAATCTAACTGACGGACTAAATAGAATTCTTGTTTTTTAATGCAGTCATCATCTCTACTCCCTTGCAAATAGCAACGTTTAAATGTTTTTTAACTAATATATAATTTTCTTTCACAGTGACCTCTCCAGGGAGTGCATCCAGCATCCAAGTGTGCCAATTCCTGCTAGTCCTTGCGATCGTAGCCTGGGCTGACAACACCTAGGTCCATACTATTGTAAATAGCCTAAGCTGAACTTACAAATAGGTAGATGTATTTGATGCGACCGTGAATTTAATTATAGTTAACTGTACCTAAATGAGCTGATAAATATACCAAAGAATGTAAAGACTAAGAATATTGTTGATTTAATACAAATATATATGTCGAAATATTGTTTTTATTTCTTGCTAAGCAAATAACCTTTCTCAGTAAGGGAATAACTAACGCGCTTTAAAAAAGCGCTTTGAAAAGAATAAATTTACTTTTTTCTTTTTTTAAAGTTAATTAACTGCATGCTTATGTTACTTGAACTATAAAAACAAATGAATTTGCGAAAGTTACACACATACATAAAAAGATATCCTTCCTTATCCTACAAAAATAAATTCTTAAAATCATAAGCCGGTAACATGATCATTTATACCACCAACTCGGCCATGAGGGAAAACAGCAGAAACCTTCTTAATTAAATAACTAAATGGAACATCATCCAGTTTGTCTAATTTCTTCATCTCATGGTTCAACAAATGCGGGCACTACATCGGGAGGGGATACATCGCTTAAACGTACCAAATAGCTAGATTTGCTAAAAGTCAGGAGTAGTCCAAAGAAACGAACTCTGAAGAGGAGTGTGACGAAATTATGTGAAGTAGACAGGCACATAACATGTGCATCCTCTGATTACAGGATGAGTTGGAGCTGCAGCGATAATTGTGTCTCATTCTATACAAACAGATTATTTATTTCACTTAAATCATGCTTTCCAACTTATCTGATCCAGTTTAACCGGTGCTAATAAAACATTATGAAACTTAAGACTTATTGAAGAGATTTCTTAGAAGACGTCCTATGTTGGTCTGGGCCTTAAAAAAGAATGTGCTAACTATGGTTTTTGCCTAGCATGTCGTAAAAGGCGACGGGCTAGCCACTTGTCACTACATTTGCAAAATTTTCCATCTAACCCAGCCCAGTTTTGTTTTTGGCTGAATGTTGTTAAAGGGGCCTGCTGCCTCTTGACTCTCTTTACCCCTTCGGGGATTATGGGCGTGATATTATGTGTGTTCTTAGAAGACGATTCCTTAAAGATATTTCTGTGAAGAATTATAAAGATGTAGGAAATATGTTATTTTCATGATTCAGGAATTTCAGTTTTCACAAAAAAAAATATTATTGAGTATAAGATTTTTAATATAAGCGATAATACATTACGGCAGGAAGTTATTTCCGAACTCAACTTTTTTGGCTCAATGTGCTTTTAGGAGCTTCATTGCTCCTTGGACTCCGCCTGCCTGATTCACCCCCTTAGGGGGTAGCGGGCGCTTTGATATGGATGTAGAAAGCTACGTTTACATTACAAACTTAATTTTGTATCTTCATAATTTTATTAAGCAATCGATATTCTAACACAGCTATTCATACAAAAAAATGACTAAAATTGTACATGAAATGAAATTGATATATAAATGCAAAAATGCATAGACAAATATCAAAACTATACATTTAATGATATAAATGAAAGCCTAGCTTTTTATTACTATAAAGTACATGCATAAAAAGTTAACGATTCTATTTTCTGAAAACGTTTCGCGGCAATTAACTACGTCGCAATTAAACGTAATCGATTGTGTGGGTATCCATTTTGAATCTGTAAATCAATTTCAGAGGTATAGTATAGGAATGTTAACAGTAAGGTAACCAACACCTTACTCTAGACATACATACATACATAAATACATAACATCACGCCCGTAATCCCCGAAGGGGTAGGCAGAGTCAAAGGGGCAGCAAGCCCATTTAACCACATACAGCTAAAAACAAAACTAGAATGGGTTAGATAGAAAATAACAAACAAATAATTAATAAATTCTGAGATTTTAGTTGAATATGTGGTCAGTATTCCTCAATATTGCTCTCAAATATTTTCGGGCCTCATAGAATTTCTACAATTGATAGTTTTTACTGCACTTTTGGTTTGTACTTCAAGTATGCGTTTATTTGTCGATCAGAAATAGTAATAAATTCTCCAGATTGACACACCAATTCCCTAGTCCCAAATTAAGCTTATGCTTGGGCTATGGACAGTAAGTGAACAAAAAGACATACTTAAATACGTTTATAAACGTTCATGACTCGCGCATGTTCATCACACGAAACATTTCACCCTAGAGGGATTTGAACCCGCGACCTTCGGTTTCGAGGCCAGGGTCTCTGACCACTCGACCAACGGGCCGTTAAAAATTGTGAATACTTATTCTTTACATGCTATACTTATATAAAAAGCTTTTTATTGAATCCTAAACGTTATTAATACTAAAATATGTTACTGACTCTCCATGCTGCTTTGAAACCAGCTGTCATATCTTTACATAGTAGTTCTGCAAAATTGAAGTCTCTTTAACAAACCTTTCTACTTATCGTACTGAAGTATTTTTTTCCAAAATGAAAACAATACGATGAAGATAAAATATAATAGACGATAATCGATTTTCATCTATACAAAGTAAATAAAAAAAAAATTACATCACATACCTTAATTTCGAGCTAAGTAGCTTAAGCACTATTGTTGCGGATATCTGATTCAATAGAGGTATTGTACTTAAATATATAAATATAGATATTAACTGCTAGACACAGAAAAAATACAAGTATTCACCATACAAATATATGTCCTGGATGGGGAGCAAACTCACAATTCTTGGCGTATAGGGTCACTACCGAATACGTCATTAGTCATCTTCTATATGCTTCAATATATCTGATGGCAAAGAGTTAAAACGGTTTCCTGCCAGCACCGCTTCGAGTACTAGCTACGGACCTCTCTAATCAAATTTACTCCAAGTACTTAAACCCTTAAAGGAAAGTAGACAGATGTCTCGCTGCAATTTAATCACTATGCCAGTTGTCAGGTACACTCTGCTCACGGAACAGAGCGATGAGCTCTAATGCACTTGCGTGCTGCATTTCATTTGCCTCTAATTGCATTTATCAACAGTTGGTCATGGATAATTTAACTCGCTCCGCTAAGTTTAGTGGTGTGCCGGCTAATGGAAATTTAGATTTTGTACTAGTGATGACGCGCTAATGGTGTTGAGTGCGTCATTAGGGTACTGCACTCGAGGTCATTATATATTGCATGTCCCTGAGGGGTGGTATCTCAGTTTGTGAGAACTTACACCTGATATAACGACTATGTTTCCTGGGTAGTATTTGGGTTTAATCTGAACGTATTTATTCCTGCAGCTTAAGTAAGGTGAAGGAAACAGAGTGAGGATACCTGGACATCAAATTACTGCGGATCTGACTAGAAAACATATAGGTCTTGAAATTTATGGTAAGCATAAAATCTATAGACATTTTCTACTCTACAAGATACATAAGAGTCGATGGTATAGGGAAATGCACAAATACAATACAAATTTATGTCAAATTAAGCTAATAATAAAAAACACAATTAAACACCAATACTCTCTATAATCGATTACGAACTCACGCGATTAAAACATATTGCAGCGGGTAGCAATTAAAAAACAAAACCAAATACTTCGTATAGTTTATCCTACCCAAGCGATTTGAAAACAAAACAATACTACTCTGACAGTTATACACACCTAAGTTGAGGCATTTTCGAAACAAAACAATATCTCTTACAGTCCATCATACCCAGCCTTATTCGCCGCAATTTTTCATTCCATCTTCATGTTTCCACTTGACATGAACAGGAGGTGCGACCGAGCTGATCAATAAACCCATAAGCTATGGCTTACCCGCCATATTGATGAGCTCTCTGTAACAAATGTGCACACATTTACCCCAAGAATAGGGCATAGTGTAGGAGTAACAGTGAGGAAATGTTTGGCTCGAATGCAATTTTTCATATCAGTCACTAATTCGTATAGTTGATTTTATAAAATATTACTCAAAATATCTTTTTTTGTTTTTCATTTGTTTTTTATTGTATCATTTATAACCTGGAACATCATAACGAATAGATTACATTTCTCCTAATAAAATTAGATCAGTAATCTGAAACAAATACAATAATAACACTGTTAAAATGCTAACCGTTTACGGCATTTGCCGCCAAGCTTCACTCTGATTAAGAAATCTGTCTGTTACTAACACGTTATAGTTAACAAGATTAAAAGTATTTCATATTTCTTTTCATATATACTATCACAATAGGCTAGTTAACATTTTTTTATAGACCTTAAGTTGGTTATCAAATAATATCTATCTTTCTATATATTCTTTAAAATGGAGGAGCGGTGGTAGCTCAATGGTAAGGACACGCGTCTCTTAACCGAGGAGTGCGGGTTCAAACCCGGGCATTTACCTCTGGATTTTTTCAAGTCTATGTACGTATTGATACCACTAGCTCGACGGTGAAGGAAAACATCGTGATGAAACCTGCAAATTCAAACTACTTTGGATTTGTAACCATGATCCAAAAATTGTCTGGTTTCCCTATCTTAGGGTTACGAAGGTCAGATCGGCAGTCGCTTCAATGTAATTACCAGACTCGCTAAATCCTGGATCATGGTCTAAGCGGACCCCGTCCAAGCACGAGACATAATGCTAGGAAGATGATGATGATATATTCTTTAAAAATTAAAAGGGTTCAAAGAAGCTGAAATGGGGCGCTTTATGTCACTTGTACGGTAAATTTTACCCACTTAGTGACGTCAATCGGTATTTTAACGCGCTGTATCTATATAATTTTAGGTTTGCTAAAGAAAAAAAATACATAAGCAATATTTTTGTAATCTCCATAATGGACTTTTTTTTTAATAAACTAGCCTATTAATCTAGTATTTTATGCATGCAAACATAACACAGATACATATTTATCGCAGATCACATTGCCATTAGAGGTAGTAAATAATAAGTATATGCGACGATGCCCTGCAAAGGTATATATCTTATTATCTACTTCAACTATAAAATGTTTATAAAATCTCTCTTGATACTCTAGTTGGTTCGTGGCATCTAGCCAAATTGCAATTTTTTCCAACACTGGCTATAGCCAGCTATTGTATACAATCTACCTTAAACATACCTCACTGCCGTTCACTCAGCTATGACGGGGCGTTATCCGAATGACATGTGAGCGACGGATTACTCAGTACCGATGCAGACCTCATTTCAAAAGCGCCGCTAAATGAACTTTTTAATTACATTTCCGGCCTTTTAGGCGCACAGTTGATACGTTGCGCGACACTTTTCATTTGAGGGAAATGTTTGTATATTGTGTTGATGTGGGAGTGCATCGTTAGTGGTTTTCAACTACCTTTTACCCATATTTGAGTGACGACTGAAATGGGATGCCGTTCAGGTGTCTGTATTGAAACAGAATATTTTGGCTTCCTATATACGACGTTGAATAAAAGTTGAAAAGTATCTGCTTTAAAAAAAAATCATCATCATCTTCCTAGCGTTATGTCCCGTGTTTAGACGGGGCCCGCTTAGAACATGATCCAGGATGTAGCGAGTCTGGTAATTACATTGAAGCGACTGCCGATCTGGCCTTCGTAACCTTAAGATAGGGGAACCAGACAATTTTTGGATCATGGTTACAAATCCAAAGTGGTTTGAATTTGCAGGTTTCATCACGATGTTTTCCCTCACCGCCGAGCTAGTGGTATAAATACGTACATAGATTTGAAAAATCCAGAGGTACGTGCCGGGTTTAAACCCGCATTCCTCGGTTAAGAGGCGCGTGTCCTTACCATTAAGATACCACCGCTCTGCCTTAAAAAAAATGAATGTGTAAAAACTAAAGCTATCTTATTCCTAGCGGGGTAGACAGAACCGAACGCCATATGGCACGATCCTCACACACCTTTCTCGCCTCTTCAACATTCATGACCTTTTCTTACGAATAGTTTTTATATAATATTAGTATATCATTAATTTTGGAAAACTAATCAACATCTATTGAAATTTATTTATTCGTTATCGTTTATTTAGGTCCAATAAATGAAACAAATTTTACGTATCAAAATACAATGTGATACTCTGTTATTTATTACTAGCTGTGCCAGCAGTGTCACCCGCGTTGATGGTTAATATTATAAAGACTATTTCCGTCATACATGATTTCTATGTAACTTTAACCATTAAGGCTGCACACGCGACGGAAGCTTAAAAAATGGAGTAACTTCTCCCGTTTTCCCAACATTTCCCTTCACTACTCTGCTCCTATTGATTGTAGCGTGATGAAAAGTATACTATAACCTGCCCAGGAGTATGAAAAATAATTGTACCAAGTTTCGTTAAAATCCGTCGAGTAGTTTTTGTTTCTATAAGGAACATACAGACAGACAGACAGGCAAAAATTTTAGTGATTGCATTTTTGGCATCAGTATCGATCACTAATCACTCCCTGATAGTTATTTTGAAAATATATTTCATGTACAGAATTGACCTCTCTACAGATTTATTATAAGTATAGAAAATTATTTCCTTTATTGGGATAAATCCTATAAGTACAGTCAGAATACATACAAATTAGATCAATACTACCCATCACTTGCACTAATCTAATTCTATCTCATAACATAAGTAGGATATTCGTCTGTCAATCAGGATTAAGGATAATACGACAAGTTAATACTGTGTTACGAGATAATGCGTCTACGTAATGCAACCGGACAGATGACATAGTATGAATATGCTTGGTTAAGATTACTTTGTTGCAAAAATAGCTTGCAATCTATAAAGCTTATATAATGGTAAATTTGTAGAAGGTGAAGCTAGTAGAACGTACTTAGTTAAATATAAAAACCTTTTGATTGATTGATATTTCTTACACATAATAAAATAAAAAAACGTCAAGGAAATTAAAAAAAAATCAAAATACTACATTAGATAGATATTCCAATACTTACAATCAATTGTTTTTTCAAGTTGGTGCCAGATTGGTGTACAGGAGTAATTATCAATATAACAAATAAATTAAATAGCCAGTGTTTTATTGATAAATCTCTCAATGTTAATTGAGCGCTAAATTGTAAAATAAACTTTTTAGGGAAGTTTCCTTGCCATCAAATAAGAAAAAAAAACAAGGGGTTTGAATGTTTGACACAAAAGGCCCAAGACTGTGTGCAATTTACTCGGCATCTTGTTCCCCATAAAGTATATATGTAAGTAATGTCAAAGCGTAGACGGGTCTTGCCCAACTGTCGACTAATTTATTCATACACCCCAGTATAATTACGGTTCAAATCCCCATCCTAATTGTTCCTTTGTTATGTGGTAATGAAAACCTTATAATTTACCTTGCGATGTTGGCTCTGAATTATTTAATATTAGTGTAGTTTGCTTCGTGAGATTCGTTATCCTTGCCGCAAATTAGATGGGGTGGGGTGATTTTCGGAGAGTAAGTTGGTGGAGAGAAGTTGTATTTGTTGCAGAAAGCTTTTTGAGGTATTTTTTTTTTTAATAATTTCTCCGGACTGATACACCAATTCCCTAGTTCCAAACTAAGCTTATGCTTGTACTAAATGTTTATTTTTAATGGTCAGAGACGTTTAAAAATAATGTACAAACTATCAGATACTCTTTTTCTGTTTGTGTTGGTTGACGCCAGCCATTATCTATCTAGGACTTTTGCGGTGCCCTATCTAAATACAGTCTAATCATTTTTTTTGGCTTAAAACTATTAAAGGAGTTTACTACTTCTCGGACTTTGCCTTTCACTTATTATTGGCAGAAGTATACCTTACAGAGATAGTAGATTGCCATTAAAAGAAAAGAATCATGAATGTTGAAGAGGCGAGTGGCGTGTGTAAGGATCGTGCCATATGGCGTTCGGTTCTATCTGCCTACCCCGCTAGGGAAGTGGCGTGAAATTTAGTTAGTTAGTTAAATTAGAAAAAAAAAGAAACCGTGACTTTAAAGGGTTGATACAAAAGCAAAAATATTTATTGCCAATTTAAACGACATTTTTAAAATAGAGGGATGTTGTCACCATTTATATTTAATTTTGAAATATCAATTCTGAAAAAAAAAAAAAATCGTTGTATGCTTTTAAGTCTAATTGATTTTCAATCATATTGAGTCTAAGATTTTTAATTTTACAAAAACTGCTTAATATTAAGTCAGTTGACTATACAAACTAGTGACGTCACACGTTGACAAGCCCATACAAAATCTATGAAGTGATTTCGTTTTGACAGCTTTTAAAAAGTATTTCAATTGACTAGCCAGTCAACATCCCTATTGAATAGTACCTACTGGAACAAGTCTCCAAAAAGAAAAAAACTTTGAAGAAATAAGTAGTGCATAGCAATGCAATGTAGGCAACTATGCTCAAACAACGACACTTTTCAGCTCGCCCATTGATCGGATTTATTATCTCCCGTAGCTGCATCGACGTCGAGTGGATTTCTGAACTTCGGGAGGTAAGAAAACAACAAGAAAAACATTCCCGTAGAATGTTTGACGTGTTTCCGATACGGGCTTCCGGGACTCCGGGAGTCTGAATGGCGTCCGGCAAAAACACAACGCGAACTTTTAATTTAACTTCAACTTGAGATTTTAAGTTTAGTTTAACACTGGGTTTTGTGCGATCTTTTGACTTACCTATAGCGTAACTTAAATAAAGTGTCGAATTAAAATCGGACTGTACACGTCGTACGGAGAATCAGCTGCGGACTAGGATTTGTATACAGAGTGGAGACACTTTTCTGGAAATGAAATAAGAAATATTAAACGCAATAATTCTGACCATTACTCATGTATCTGTTACTGTAAAAGCCCGTATATTGGTCAATCTTAGGTTTTACTAGTAAATCTTAGGATTTACCGACATGAGTTGGTAAATGTAAACATTTCTAGGTTAGGTTATATTATGGGTTAGTTAGGTTAGGTTTATTAACCTGATTAAAGAAATACCTTACCTAACCTAACCTATAATATAATCTAATCTTAGGTTTGGTTAGGTAAAATTTTCCAAGTAAAGAATCCTAAGATTTACTAAGTAAATGGTGGTAAAAGTTCGAATTGTACACCTGTTCGGACTTTTACCGTTAAGAGTTGGTAAATCTTAGGTTTTACTGGAAAATCTTAAAATTTACCATAGTTCGAGCTATTACAGCAACATATCCAAAGCCACAAGATTTTTTTACATACACAGTAGCTGTATTTTTCCGTAATTTTCCAAAAGAGTTTGTTTGTTTGTTTGCATTGAATAGGCTCCGAAACTACTGGACCAATTTTAATAATTCTTTCACCTATGGAAAGCTATTTTATCAACGAGTAACATAGCCTATATTTTATCCCCGTCTTCTTACGGATACGGGAACAATGCGGGTGAAACCGCGGGATGCTGCTAGTATATTATACAACACAATTTATTGCTCTATTGTGTCTAGCGCAGGACAGCTAGGACTAGCGCAGGACATATAAATTTGCATTGAATCAGATATACCAAAAAATATATATATACAGACTACATCCGTATATATGCAATTAATTCAAAATAAAATGATTAAATCCCCAATTTAAAAGACTCTGCAAATGGAATCGAAAATAAATAGCTCCAACGAACGCCGTTATCACTCAAAACAACCCTACCAATAAAAACAACGTGAATTCCAATAACGTATTAACCGATTGAAGTTAACAATTCAGCTTTATAACGTTAAAAATGAACTCCCTAAAACATCCAAGCCGAGCCAATATCACTTTCCAGCGTCGATTCGTTACCGAAATTTTGTGCAACACCGATTAATTTAATTTCTCCACCGAAAATGGGCGAATAATGGACGAAGTGACTACGGCCCTGTCCACTCATAAAACCCATTTTACGATCCATTTTGGCCCACAAATGGCCGTTTACATGGAACAATGTGTTGCCAGAATCATGGCCCGCTGTTCGGTATTAAAAATAAACATTAAGCCCAATTTTTTTTGGCGAATTTGAAACTCGCGTTGAATTTTTACGGCTTGTTTAGCGTTCGGCGCGATCAATTAGAACGTTTTGGTATTGAAAGCTGTGTACATATGGGAGTGTACACTTTGGCCTATAGGGACCGGCTTCCGTGTTGAAAATTTGCCAAAAGTGCCTACGTGTGGGTCACGCCAGGGTGGTGATGGTTCAGTGTGTTAAATGTCAGATGGTAAAAATATTGTGGACTTTGAGTTTTAAATCGGGACACCATTATAAACTAAAAATAAACAGCATATTATTCATGACAAAAATATAGATCAATTAGGTTTCGTACACACCTTCAAATAATTTACATACCTAATAAAACTAAATAACAAACTAACTTAATGCCAATACTTTAGTGTAGTAAGTACACAGAGAAATGATACATTTCTCATAATTAGATTTTTTTTTCAAAGTAGCCGTATAACACAATTTTATTTTTTTATTACTTAATGTTCGTCCCAAAATTTATTCCTCACCTATTTGAGGAAGCATTTGCGAAGTTTAATAAAGACATTTATTTTTATCGCAGCAAAATAATAAAAAAAATTTGTTCGCGCATCATATGCCTCGTTTGCCTCTAATCTGAATTTTACGAATGCCTCATGTCTCCGGAAAGTTTGCACAAAAAATATAAACAATTTCCCCATAAAAGTTTGCGAAAAGAATTCTCAAATTTATTAAGACGCCTCAAAAATCGTGTTAATGTTAAAAGAAGAGGATTAATTCTACTTAATAAACATTGAAAACAATTCGTCATAAAATCTGTAAAATAACACCACCTAGCTTTAATCCTAATAAAATAAATTAAATAAAAAAATATAGGTTGGTTCTCTTAGAACTTTCCGGCCCTTAAGTATAAGGGAGCTAAAATATTATCTTTTTACCGATTTTTTTTACTCGTATGGACTGCCACACTGACACTTTAAAAACAAAAAGAAAAATTATATTATACGAGTTTCTCAAAATGATTTCAAAACTAATTAATTACCCTTAATTACCTTTTTACGCTACGAATTCATTTAATTGGAGACAAAATAACAATGAAATTTCAAAAACGACAATTTATTAATTTTATCTACACGTAAGTACTTTCATCGTCCATATTTATGTGCAAAATATTTAAAATGTGTTTCACATCCACATTTTCGAGATAAGCTAGCCAAAATCATACAAAGGGATTAATTTATAGTTATCGCATTTTGCCATTTCTGAATAATGTTTCATTACAACTCTGGGCAGCGTGATTGTTCTGTTGTAAATATATTTTTGCGTGATAGGAATGTTCTGTTGTAAATATATTTTTGTGTGTCAAAACGAGCAGTTAAATGTGCAGCACAAAAATGTGTAACCAGATAGCAATGTACATAAAACCCGTAGCATGTGAATTCACCAACGTTCGACATATTTGTTGATGGAACGTCAAGTGATACTACATTGCTGAAAATGACTATTTTTCAAATATGTCCACTCATTATTGTGGACAATGTCGGTTCTACAACTTTGAAAAGTAGAAAAAAGAAGCTCATTTTACATAAAAGGTCAAACTTTTAAAGTTTAAAGTCATAAACGGTGAGAAAAGTTTAGTTACTTTAAAAATAACAATCCTTTTAATACAACACTAAATCAACATTATTCAATTTATTTTAACGTTGAAATGCGTGAACGAGTTATATCCAAGCTCGTGTTACTTGCAACATTAAAATTTCAGTGTTATTTTAACCTTCACGTATCTACGAGTGTCACGTACGACGGGATGTTTACGCCGCGCGTGACGTTTGTAATAGTTCACACTTTAATTGAAACACGTGCCTTTAGTGTTTTTCACATTTATAATATGATACTGAAATTAAAAATCGGTTACGAGATTAAAAATAAAAAGGTTTTGATTCAGTCACATTATTTTAAATACGAAAAGAATTGAATTTTTACGGCACTTTATTATAATAATAATAATAATAAATTAGTTTATTCCTCAGACATTACAAAGAAAAAAATTACAATCACAAAACAAAAGAGAAATGGACAAATTATAAAATACACATTGACAAACAATAAAAATATCATTTGAGCAAAAAGGTATGTCCCAGCTTGTGCAGACGCAGGACTGGAAAGGTCCTGTGAAGCGCTGATTTTCAGTCATACCTTCATCTCTCTAGGTGTAAGGTGAGAGGCGAATAAGTATGAGGGCTACTGATAATTATAATTTTATATTAGTTTTAGTATATAAGTAGGTATGCATACACATGCCAGAAACAAAGGAAGGTACTAACTAACTAAAAATAACTAACTCCTATGTATGTGTCTGCGTGTGTGTGTGTGTGTGTGTGCGTGTGGGTGTGCGTGTGTGTGTGTGTGTATGTATGTGTGGGTGTATTGATTTAAAATGGTAATATTACTAAAATATTATTTCAGTCTGTATATATTTTTTTCCCAATGAAATACGTATTATTTTACATACAGAGCCACGCTTCTACTATGGTAGGATTATTATAGTGTTGTTTTTATCCCAAAAAAAACATAAAAGTTGCACATCCCATACTATAGTATGGGATGTGCAACTTTTTTTGTAATTTGGTTTATTACAGAGACATTATATATAATGTCTCTGTAATAAACCAAATTACACGCAAGCGCAGCTGCATACATTACGATCATACACACATTACGATCACAATCTCCGAAGAGGTAGAACAGAGTCCAAGGAATAGTGTACTTCACGAATCACATTTAGCCAATAATAAAATTAAGTTGGGTTAGATGGACAATTATGAAAAGTCTGCCTAAATAACAAACTATATACCCAAGAAACCATTAAACGTCTTTTATGGCGTACTCGATAAACAACACAGTCGGTACACACTTCTCAGTCTCAGTCCAAAATGGCAACAAAGCTAGCATGAAGATATATTTATACATAAATACGTCACAAGACAGTCAAGTCTAACCACATAGGCGGCGAAAAACGAAATTAAATTACGTCGCCACTCAAGAGGCGCATCTCTCGTAATATTATAAAGGCTTTTAGTGTTATTGTAACGCTTCACGTTTGCAATAGCGTCACGTCCGCCGGCGTGTTTACGTGTCACGTGACATTTAATATCGGTTCACGCTTTAATTGAAACACGCGCTCGCGTCGCTCTCTGCATTCGTAATTCGGTGATTAGGACCAGGTAGGCGATATGAAGGTTTCCTATAGTGGTGCGTATGCATTACCTAAAATATGCCGCATGATTTAATTTTCAATGCGTTCGGTTCAATTCGAATGGTATTGTTTAACTTAATATGAATATTGATGAGTATATTTGATCGTTCAATACAATTGACTGGCCCGTTGGTCGAGTGGTCAGAGACCCTGACCACGAAACCAAGGGTCGCGGGTTCGAATCCCGCTAGGGGCAAATATTTCGTGTGATGAACATGGATATTTGTACTCGAGTCATGGATATTTATAAACGTATTTAAGTATGTCTATCCGTTCACCTAGTATCCATAGCACAAGCTTATAAGCTTAGTTTGTGACTAGGGAATTGGTGTGCCAGTCTGAAAAAAAAAAAAAAAATCATTTACCTTGTATAAATTGTATTGAAAAGAGTAACTACCGAGTTTCTTGCCGGATTCTTCTCGGTAGATACAATATTTCGAACCGGTGGTAGAATCATATAGCTGTGGCTTTACCTGTATTTGACGATTTATAAGTGTTTCCTTGAAACCTATATAAATAAAGAATATTTTGACGTTGACTTTGACTTTGTCACTGTCAACCTTAAATTAGCTTGTAGCTTTTCTTTTATTTTTGTCAGCAATCTACTGTACACGTGCTCCAAATACGCAAAATTGTATGTCTTGCAACATAAGTAATATCGATATACAAATAACTAAGACATAGCAAGTTCAAATATCATTATATGTGTTATGTAAAACGGTGGTAGCTCATTGAGTGCGGTTTAAATCCGAGCACGTACCTTTGGATTTTTCAAATCTATGTATGACTCTAAGAGGGGCTTAAAACACTCGGAGGATTTTGCGGAGGCGGGCTCTTACCAAACATTCTATTAACTATACCATTATTGAAAAGTCAATACTATACAATCATAATGAGGAAATATTTGATTTTTGTTTGTTTGTTTGCATTAAATAGGCTCTCGAAACTACTGGACCGATTTAAAAAAATATTTCATCAATGGAAAGCTATTTTATCAGCAAGCAACATAGGCTATATTTCGTCCCCGTGTTCCTACGGGAACGGTAATTACGCCAGTGCGTTGCTAGTATTGCTATATAAACAACAAAGTAACACACAAACGGTCCAATTTGGTGTTAGTCCATCGCCGTAATTGTACGTCAAGGTGTTAATAAAGCAAAGGTTTAGATTAAACGTCAAGTGACGTGAAAACAGCGCCGGAAGTGACGTAGACAAAGGTGAAATGGTTGAAATACCAAGTGTATAATCCCTTCACGCAAAATAGTTGGTGTAACCGCCAGCTATATTGAAGTTGAATTACCTGAAACAACGCTCTGAAATTGCTATACGTAGTTATATGCACAAGTAGAATGGAAGTGACGTCACTCAAAATTCCTGTAAAAGTAATCCTATGTGTTTTAAAACTTTCCCGCTTGCTTTTACCGTCGCGCCCAAAATTCCTTAGGGCAAGGCAAAATCAAAACAGATTTCTATACTATCAACCTGACATTCCGTAGTAACACTGTTAATGTCACAAAAAGTCGCCTGTCTGCTCCCATTTAACACCATTGTCATGTTCAACAAGTAACAAAACTCTCAACAGAAACATTACAGCCAGATGTAAATAAAAAACATCCTGCCTTATTTCTTAAGGAACACAATTCGTCACATGAGCAAAGGAATAAATTCGTCGCAGCCTTAAAACCTAATAACATATCCTTGTATTGTCCCGATGCGAATAAAAACCTCTCCCAGGATTCTCCCGTCAGCCCGTGTGATTCATTATAAAAATGCGGAAACCTCAGTCAGTTATAACTCAACGTGGTACTTCATATACATGGGAGCGAGCGAACGAACGTCCAATTTATATTTTATTTTTATTAATTCGTAATCGCCACTCCATCTATCGGGATTATATATTCGCTCTTCTTGAAATTAAATTTAGTGGTTCTTAATAACTTGATTCAAAGCGCCTGAATCAGGTCATGACTTGAATTGAAAGAAATTAACTTTATTATTCCTTACAAATTGTCAAATGTTTTCTGGACCAAAAAAAATCTGTTTTCCGACACAGTTTAAAGCAAACTTTCGGGCCGTTTGGCTTGGACTATGATCCTGGATCTGGAAACGTGTAGTTATTGTATGACTGCTATTTGACCTACGTACCACATGGCATTGTTAGTTATACTTTACAACTTCCACGTTTATTTGGATGTCAACATTTCCTTAGGATGTTTTCCTTTCTTTCTGTTTTTCTCTTAAAATTTGACGTACGTGTGAGTTAAGACCAGCACCCCTCGTTTACAGGCGCGTGTATTTACGATTGAACTACTACCGTTCTGAAACGGCAACTATTATACTGATAATTTTACACCTACAATAACCTGGACATATAAGTAACCGAAAATAATCGTTTCATCCTAACTTTTGCTTTAATTTTTTCATAAAACATTATTTGTAGCTAACTAGTGTCTTATAATTTCTAAACAATACAACCAACAAATGTCAACATAATGTAGATTATTATTTTTAATAACCACCTATGCATTTTTCTTCGAATCTAGACACGCGGTAGCGTGTCAAGACCAAGTTTAAGAATAGAAGAGAAAACAATATAAGTCAAAACTCAACTGGATAAATTCTGTAAAAGCAGTATATACATAGATGTGTAGGTAAAATATAGAGCATAATACAGATTCATGCTTTAATTTTGAACATTAAGAATATTTCGCACTGAATCAGCTTGTCATCAACGTCCATCGTATATTGTGTTCATCTGTACAAATATTCGTTAAAATTTCTACTCGTTCGCTCCGTGTTCGCTTCGGAGTGCAAGCCTTCCAACAAAACGATGCCAGAGTCGAATGCCTCTGGGGTCTTATTAACACATTGGGGAATCTTGCGCGGGTTTCGTCCATTTTTCAAATGCGCGGAAGCGGGCTCCCTTTGTGTGATCATCTTTTTCCCCGAATTCGTGTCTGATCAGATTTTTTTATTCGTCTCTCTGTTGTGCGGGCGTTTGTTTCGCAAATTCTGGACTTGTTAGTAGAGAGATTTAAATGCCGATTTTATCTTGTACGCTGTCTAGCTAATTTCCTTTCTCCGATTGCTCGTGTAAAAATACTAAAGATTTTGTCAAATTACATCGTTGTATCAGTCATTTGTCTAAAAGCTAATAATAAAAAAAATATAAGTATATCTTTACACTTTCTACATTTGGTGGAAACTTCTATTTTTAAACGGTTTTATTTCTGTTATATGATAAGATGTATTATTACAAAACAATAACAACATAACATCACGTCTATAATCCCCGAAAAGGTAGGCAGAGTCAAAGGGGCAGCAGGCCCTTTTAACCACATTCAGCCAAAAACGAAACTGGGCTGGGTAAGATGAAAAATTGTGGAAAAGTAGTATAAGTGGCTAGCTCGTCGCATACACCATTACATACCCAAAACCCCATATACCACTAGTCGCCCTTAACGACATGATAGCCAAGAAACACAGTTGGCACATTTTTTTTTAAGTCCCAGACCAACATCGGACAAATGCATTAATAAAAGATTATATTTGTTACAATTGAATACTTGGATTCGTGTTTATTGTCTATTTTTAGACATAGTGATTTCACTTCACTACCAAGTGATTTCACTTCACTACCCAGCTCCTAAACTTAGTCCTTTGTTCTAATTTAAGATATTTAGTATTGACTATCAGCTTAAGTACATTCCTTTATGTTTTCCATTTCTCATCTGAAGACAAAGTCAATTCTTTGGGTCAAATTGAAATATATAATTGGACCTTTGTACCTAAGCACTAAGGCTACATTCTGAAAACTACTAAAATTAAATTTCTTACCTATCAGTGTCCTTTAGATTTGTAGTCCAGTCAGTTGACCTACTAGCCAACAGGTGGACGGAATCTTGGAATGAGATTCCAACACTAAAGACATTATTGGACTTCGTCCACGATCCAATTACATTTCTTAGTTCAGACCTTGTACGTTTCTTGTCTCGTTTTTTTATTACGTTTGAATGACTAGAGAATGGCCTATTGTTTCGCTGAAGTCAAGTTTAATCGAACTGTCTTTAGATAATTCATAAATCACTTTTGTGTGTTTTTCAATCTGAAAAGGAATTGGATCGTGGTCACTGTACATTGTTGTGAATCTCTGCTCGTTTTTATCCAACCAATTTATTGAATCCACAAAAGCCTTAACAACTATGTAAGTAATGTAAAACTCGAGCGCAAATTAGTTGCAGGAAGAAATAGACATCAAAAGATGATGAACACTTAAGGACACTAGAGCAAATTCATCTACTTCTGATGCCTACTCTGTACATAGATTTGCATCAGAATACGTATCCATTGATGAAGTGCCGTCTTTATCCAATGAACACATACGGCAATACAAACACAACATTGGAATTTGCGTTGATGGAAACGTCAGAGACGTTTGGAAACTAATCTCGTTCCTTAACTCCCACTATAATCTCAGAGGAAGACACAAATGCATGAACTATTGGCAATTTCATTATTCCGTGAGACCGCAGAATCCTTTGAGGGTCCATTAGTGCAGGAATCTAAACGAAATGAGGAGCATCCTAATTACAGCGGCCGAACGAGTCGCGTCACGCGAACTGGGCACGCGAGCAGCCCGGGTGGACTTACTGTTATTATCCAGGGTTGTAATAGGAATGAACAGCAATGAAGAAATAAACGTGGAATGTTTACCATCACTGACACGAAAACGTGTACAACTGTATCTTGGGAAGTTGTTTACTGAATGAGTTAAATTTTGAAACGTTATTGTCCATCATTGCACCACCACGTGTAAGATTGATATACCTATATAATAATATGATATGTTACACGAATAATGTGTAAATTATATTAGATTTTGATGCCACGAGAACCTGAGGAATAAAATATTTAATTTTTATTTTAGGGGAAAATAATCGACGTGTTTAAGGCTTCCCACAAGCATACAGAAAAAATAATCAATACATTACACGGAAAAGGTAAAACACTCTTTCGTACAAAACATTTAATATTTATAAAATTTCTTGTTCTCTGCCAGTAATTATGTCCGTATTCCATTTCAGTACAAGATTGGTCTTCAAATCTAAAGGAATCATATCGCATTTTGATCTTCTCATAGATTTAGGAAGTCAAAAAATTCTATATCTATGGATCTTCTAGTTCTTATCATTCCTTAAATCTAAAATTTGTTTGTTCTGCGTGACATATAGACTTCAAATAACAAGGGAAAATCTATTAGAATTCTCAAATTTTCTATAAAACCTATCTCAAAACAACGTATACATATATATTAACATATATATTACTGCAATCCTTTACTCTCCGTTCCGTAAAAACTCTTAATTCAACACTGATAAGAACTTTCATCAGTGAGGTACGTAAAAAGCTAAATTAGAACCGGTCCTCGAAGCGTACTCGGTAAAAAGGTTTAAATTCTCCGTGGCTAGATGGCGGAAAAAATTAAAACGTCATTTTTATAATGGTGCCAGCACTTTCAACTTTTTGAGACACGGCTGCATAGTTCAGTGTGGAAAAATTGGTTTATGAATAAGGGGAGAGTAATAATGGACGGTGGAAAATTTTATATGGTGACGACCAATAAAATGAGCCGTGGAAAATGCAGAAAGTAGGCTTTTTATGCAGTCGCATTGTGCTCTGTCGAAGTAATGCAAAAGTGTGTGTAAGTCAAAGTCAATTGATATTCAAATTCTGATGACTATGAATCTGAAATATTTTTTTTTTGTTAATTATCAACCGGACTACCATTATTAAAACATTTCTTTAAAAAATTCTGTACGTTTTTTGTTCTATTGAGTAGATGATTAGGTTCTGATAAAACTATTGAGACAAAGTCATTATTACAAGTAATGCTGAATCTTATTGCGTCATCGCTCCGGCAATGAAGGATGTCTCAGTATCTTAAGCGAGAGGTTAATAGAGCACCACATTGTCCTCCCAGAATGAAGTGAAGGTCAAATCATAATCACAAATCTTATGAACTTTATATACCGTTTATTCAATTCTATACAGTAGCACCTCTGGCCTTTTCTTACTAGTTTCTGGAAAATAAATAAGTTTTATTTCATTTCACTAATACTTTATACCCTGAGGAGGCTTATACCTTGCAGTGGAATCAAGGAAGCTGAAGAAGAAGAATACTATACATTCCATTTTTAAACTTCAACATCGTTTATTTCCAAAATACCAGCAACCACCTGCATTATACCCATGGATTTAAAATGAAATTTGTATTTTCAAGAATAAAGTCTGCCACGCCTCGCTGATCAAATAGTATATCGGAAATTCCCGTTCCCCGATGTCGAAAGTGCTTCTATCTTATCTTTTATGTACCCGGGGATCGTTAGAGAGAACTATTAAAGAGAAGTGTCACAGCGCAAAGGAGAGTGGCGAAGGAGCGTACCTAGTTAACAATCTATACTGATAAATGCAATGACTGTAAAGATAAATGTTATTCAAGTGTCTGTTTCAAATGTCAATGTAGCAGTTTATTATTGAATACTTTTAGAGTATCCGGTGTTTATTGAAAAAAAAAAGTTTTTTTTCGGTCCGTTTGTTTCGGCTGAGCTCCGGAAACGACTAAACCGTTTTTAACCAACTAACAAACGGATAGTCCTACAAGGAATTATTACAATTTTACGGGCAATTTTTAAGAGGGGTTTTGGTTGCATAGAAAGTTTTGTATTATTATCTATATCCTGCTGATATAAAAACAAGGTTATTTTGTCGTAACTTTAGTGTGTAACTAGCTGGTAACCACGAATTCGTTCGTATGGAATTTTATTTTCACAAGGATTTTTCTGAGGAAAAATAGCTCTAAATAAAGTTACTCCGTTATATAGATAGCTACCTGTTAGTAAAATATTTTTACTATCGGTCTGGCTGATTTAAATATTACCCGGAACAAACAGACATACAGACAGACAAAAACTAAGTAAACTGGTGTCTAGGCATCGGTATCGTGCAAGCAACCGTAAAAGCATGAAATAAAAACTATTATTTTGATCTTACAAACAGACACTTTTAATTTTAATTATTTGTATAGATTCTTCGTTAAGTGAGTAAGTACTTAAAATTTCTGTCGTTTTTGAATACTTTCCTCGTAAGGAGATTTTAGTTGTTTTGTCATTAATTTTGTGCATCTAAAAAAACTATTAATCATGTCATGACCGACCAACCTAACCGCATATCAAAGTAATATGCTTCATAAAAATACTTCTTATGACGACATCATGAACTCTAATTTCAATCCAATTATATTTGATTTCTCAATATCAAATGTGCACTATTGAACTACTTCCACAAAACCGCAAACAAAAGCAAGATATCGATAAAATTAGCTCAAAATTAACTTCAATTCATCCTAAAAGGACGTTGAACAAGCTTAAAGAATAGAAGCTGAAACCTTAAATGTGACGTCGACATACTTTACTTCCAAAGGATTTATGGCTGCTGAGTCGGCAGTACCCAAACGAATTTACTAGTTTTCGTTGGACTTGAACTAACTTTCGTTCCTACCTCTGATCGTGGAATGGATTTCATCGATATGTTGAATTGATTAGCTAAAGCGGCAGGAAGATAAAGTGTGCAACTTATTTTGAAACTAAAAATGGGGAAGTGGTTTATTATGCCGATGATGTCTAATATAAATATATGTACAACAATAGGGATAGGCCTGCATTAAAAAAATACAATTCTAATTAGTCCGTCAGTTTGGTTATACAAAAATACTAAACACATATTTTTCACTTTATCAAATTAACAAACAATCACAAAGATAAAGAGCATCAAAGTTTTGGGGCGGGGGCTTGCGACGTCACTATTAAGTAAAAATTTTACGAATGTGTGACTTCACGCGCAACTTGAATGCGTTGTATCTTTGTCAATGTTTGTTTGACAAATAAATAAAAAATACGTGTTCAATATTTTTTTCGTCCCATGTTGGTCTGGGACTTGGCCCATGTTGATCTGGGACAAAAAAAGAATGTGCCAACTGTTCTTGCCTAGCATGTCGTAAAAGGCGACTTATGGTACTCGTATATCGGGTTTTGGGTGTGTGATTGTGTAGGCGACAGGTTAACTACTTGTCACTGCTTTTTCACAATTTCCCATCTAACCTAGCCCGGCTTTATTTTTGGCTGAATGTGGTTGAAGGGGCTTGCTGCCCCTTCGACTCTGCCTACGCCTTCGAGGATTGTTGGCGTGATGTTATGTATGTATGTGTGTATGTATATGTTTTTATAATCTAACTGACGGACTAAACAGATTTTTTAGTCATCTTGCCTATTGATGACATTTGTAATGATGTGTATATTTTTGGTGCTACCACCAGATATCATAGATGATGATATTAGCAAGCTAACACATCTTTCCACACCAAAAAAGGTACCGACAAAATTAATTTTAGTATATGCGAAACCCACCTTATTTAACTCATTATTCTAAGGAAACAATTTAAAGCATTTATAAAATGTAAACTAGTATGACCCGTTGGTCGAGTGGTCAGAGACTCTGACCACGAAACCAAGGGTCGCGGGTTCGAATCCCGCTAGGGGCAAATGTTTCGTGTGATGAACATGGACATTTGTACTCGAGTCATTGATGTTTAAAAACGTAATTAAAGGTATGTCTATCCGTTCACCTAGTAGTAATAGTATCCATAGAACAAGCATAAGCTTAGTTTGGAACTAGGGAAGTAGTCAGTCTAGACTCTAGAGAATTTACTTTTTAATTTTTTTTTACTTTTCATACAGAATTTGTAAAACAACTATAAAAAGCTCTAAAATACTTTATATTGGTTCATTGGCTAATTGCTAGTTAGTTAGTTTAAAATAACCTTGTATCTGTCAGAGGCAATTTATATAATTCGGCATTTTACAAACGGCGTCGTCCGTTTAAAAACGCTCGCTGTTTTGTAATATGCCAAAGGCAAAATGTATATTGCGGTCATTATATAGTATACCACAAATATTTAGTTTAGGTCAGGTTAAGTAGTAGTTAAAATAATAGGTACGACGAAAAGCGAAGCGAGGAGGAGTGTTAGGTACAACTGTGACCCTACAACCAGAACCGAAGAACAACCAGTGTCGAAATTATAACAATTGATTGAATGAGTCGCCAATTTGCCTTCGGCATATTTCAAAACAGCGAGCGTCTTTAAACGGACGACGCCGTTTGTAAAATGCCGAATCATACAAATTGCCTGCGACATATACACGGACACATCTCGTTCACATATTTCTGCGAAGCGTGTAATACCAAATGGATTGAACCGGTGCCGTGCGACTGAGATTGAACGGCTCTTATTGTTTTGATTGAATGATCTGAGCGATGATCGAGTTGATTACTATTCAAGACCTCTCGGCCTTTTGTGTTCGTCGTCATTAAAGTGGTATTTGATTCGTTATTACATTAAGTTTTATAAATAATAATAATAAATATAACTTTAAAGAATAGTACTTGGCCTAGGCCCGTATTACCTACTCTAAAAAAAAAGAAACAGCTTTAAGCTAAGATGCCAAGGCATTTGAAATAATAATATTAATTCTTTAGATTGACACACTAATTTCCTAGTTCCAAACTAAGCTTATGGTTGTATATAGATACTAGGTTTAAATATGAATAAACATCCATGTATAAATTATTTCGTTTTTTTCCTTCATGATGTAAATAATATATTGATAGTAATAATAATTTATATCCGACAACATCACGTCATACATTAATCGGACTCCGAGGTAAGTAGCTTAAGCACTAGTGTTACGGATATCATAATTAACAGTGGTGTTACAAATATATAATTAAATATCAGATATTAACACCCAGACACTGAACAAAAACAAAGTATTCATCACACGAATGTTTGTCCTGGGTGGGATCGAACCTACAACTCTAAGCGCATTGGGCAGGGTCACTACTGAATGCGCCATCGAGCCATTCAAGACTTTTTGGTATCCCTTTTACTGTATAATACATATTTAACTTCGTTAAGATTGTTGCATTTTAATATGTACTTTTATTACTTTCACTCAGATGTTGACAATCGATTTTTATAATGTGCATGTACAGTATTTTTTAAGTAGTTACTTAATACGCTTATAATTAGAACCTGTACATTGTCATATCCCAGCTTGTTGGAAAATCAGCATAATTTCAGTAGATAATATAGGTAATACCTACAATTATTCAGAATCCACATTAACGAAGCCACACGCATATTGCTATTAAGCCATAAACCAGGCTATACTATTGCTATAGTTCAATCAAATGGTTTTCCCACAGTATACCAGATCTAATCACTATGAGCCGTAATGCGATCAGGATGGTGACAGATTCGGTAAACTATTTAGGCGAACCACAATATCTATACGCGCTTGACCACGACTAGTGTTGGGAAAAACTCTATCGGGTATGGACAAACGCGGACAACGAATGGGTCCGATGCGTTAAAATGGATGCGTATGTTGAAATCGTATGACACATTGGAACTTTTCATTCTTTGTATATAAAAGAAAATAAGTGTACGAATGAATTTCATGTAGGTACTACATATATGGCTAATTATTTTACTAAGTTCTATTATATATATAAACGTTTTTATAATCATAACAGATTTACGTAAAAAGCCTAATCAAATCAGAAAGAAATTTAGTACATAGCCTGGCCTAGCACATAAAATACTGTAGGATGAAGGATATACACTGTTAGGTAGGCTAAGAAGCAGATATAAAGAAATGCTAGGAAATGCAATCAGTATTTTTTTTATTTATACGTCATAGTTAGTAGGTAGTAACCTAGTCTCAATGGCAAATTTTTGAGACATATTCCTTTTTATGAGGTACCAATATTTGTATTCTTAAGTTGCTTACAGTTTGTTAGAAATTCGTTACGATAACAGGACAGGGAGTTATTCAAGTTATTTATATAAGCCACCGAAGAAAATATAAACACAATGTAGGCTCAACTTGAGAACTATAACATAAAGAAATAGACAACCTTCCTTCATTTGACAAATTGCCAGACCCGTAATTAAATTAGTCGGATATTTTGCGGACATTTCTGAAGCAGCACCTCACTAACTTAGCGTTTGCCGTGAATTCTATTTGGGCCCGGTAATTAATGAGCTGTCCATAATTTCGTACGTTCCGCGGTAATATGGTGGCAAATTAAGTGACAAGTATAATGACCTGTTAGTAGAATTTAATGTATTGCTTAATCGCCTAGTCAAAAGGATTTAACCGAACTATCGGCCGGCAATCAAATTAACCTTGTTAGTGAAAATAAAACATCTTTGCAGTCGAGTAAAACAAAATTATTTTTTGACACAATAAAAAATACTAACTAAGCATTATACCTCATTATTTACTTTCCAAAATATTTGACGTTGGCATAAAGTATTTAATAATTTACTGCATTTTAACGATAAAGTGTAAATCGATGCAGTTTTAGAGCCCTCTTCAGTTTAAAATATGTAAACAAATGCCACTTCATTATCACTTTAGGATACTCTTAAAGTACTTCAGTACTCTTTTTACAGATACATTGCAATAAATATAAAATAAATAAATAAATATTAGACTACATCACATAAATTGATCTGGCTCCGAGGTAAGCAGTTTAATCACTTACATTATGGATATCAGAAACAACAGTAGTATTACAAATATATACGTAAATATTAAATATTAACACCCAGACACAGAACGAACACAAGAATTCATCACACGAATGTTTGTCCTGGGTGGAGACCGAACCCATAACTCTTGGCGCATAGGGCAGTCACTACCGAATGCGCCATCGAACTTGTCAACAATGTTTATTTCCATCGATTAAATCCATCGATCCCAAAATACAAAACGTTTCAAATCAAACGTCAAACTGGCCTAACTCCTATTACGCCGACACGAAACGCAGCCATAAAGCAATACCCAACTTTCATATCTTCAAGTGCAAAATATGAAAAAGTATCCGAGCCAATAATCGGGCTTTTAAAACTTATTGCGAGAAGGTTCCATTGTCGCGAAACCAATATCAGAGCGAGGAACCCTATCCAATTCTCACTTCATCCCGCCAGGGCACTTTGTTCTTTGAAGGATAGATAGAAATCGTGTACAGAATATTAAGGGTGGGATGTACGGCAAAAATAAGGGTGGGGCTTTTGCGTCGTTAGCTATCTGTGAGCTGTAATAGCCGATGCGATGGACGGGTAGTTTTTCAAACGCTTGTTAGTCGAACAGACGAGAAATGTTGGTATTTGGGAATTCTGGAATTATAATCTTGCTATGTAGTTGTGATTCTCACAAGCCAGTTTACCATTTTGCCTTCACAATAATTTGGTCATAAAGTCTATGTGTCATCGTGAAGTCTGGCTCGATGACGCATTTGATAGTGATCCTATGCGTGAAGAGTTGTGGGTTCGATCTCTGCCCAGGATAAATATTCGTGTGATGAAATAGTTGTGTTGGTTGTGTGTCTGGGTGTTAAGATCTGATGGTATTTAAGTAAATAATAATAATAAAGATATATAGGATTTTGGGTATGTTATTGTGTAGGCGACAAGCTAGCCACTTGTCACTACTTTTTTACAATGTTCCATCTAATCTAGCCCAGTTTTATTTTTGGCTGAATGTAGATAAAAGGGCCTGCTACCTTTGACTCTGCCTACCCTTTCGGGGATTATGGGCGTGATGTTATGTTGTTGTTGTATAATAATAATTAGGTACTGTTGAATCCGATATCCGTAACAAAAGTGTTTATGCTACTTAACCCTGAATCCGATCAATGTATGTGATATTGTTCGTATAAGTTACTATAAAATTTCTAGACAGTCAGGTAGAAAGTAAAAAAAAATGAGAAGGTTGATTGAGAAAAACAGAAAGAAGGCCATCATTATAAGTACCTATATTGGTGATCAATAACAACATTACCTTCTCTGCGGACTCGAAACCACGTAGATATCTCTTAAAAAGGTCAGAAACCACTTAAAATATTAATAGGGCCCTGCCCTTTGTACAATCAATATCTAGATGTAATCAAACAGTTTCCCAAGCCATTACCGTTAGTCAATAGGCCTGAAATAACCAGAGGAGCGAGGTATCGAGAAAATACTTAAATCAATGATAAAGTTAATTGTGTACTGGAGTAACCAGCTTTGCGACCCGCGATAAACAAATGTTAAAGGAAATTAAACGGTGTTTTCGGTAAATTACCTTCTAGCTTATCAAGATTCTGCAAACTTGGGGCACAATGTTAGCGAAGGTAAACCTTAGATGATTGATTATGGAGCAGATATTTTTATTTCATTTAGCCCGTGTTATCTCTGACGTTGTTTTTTGTTTTCGCTCTCCGTTTCGCCCTAAGTTTCTGACGATTAGATTATACCTAGACTTTGCAAAGTTTGGCTGTTCAACTGCGATAAAATGAGAGGGCAACATATTTTGTTGTGATAAGAGAATATTTGAGTTTTATTAGTTATAACGGCTACGAATACAATTGCCTGAAATATTAGTTCAAAGCCTTTGAATTTATTAACTATATAACACTAGCTCGGCAGTGAGGAAAGACATCGTAGAACATGCAAATTTAAATGACTATGGACGTGTCACGATGATTCAATATTTCACGTTCTCCTATTAAACTGTTACCAAGTTTCTATGACAGTCGCTTTAATGTAAACAATAAACTTGCTAAAATCAGTATTATTGTGAAACGGCGACGAGCTAGCCAATAGTCACGTTAACAATTTTCCATCAAACCCAGCCCAGTTTTATCTTTGGCTGAATACAGTTAAAGGGGCTTGCTGACACTTTGACTCTGCCTACCTCTTCGGGGATTACAGGTGTCATGTTATGTACGTATTGTCAAACGGACCCCGTCTAAAAAAATACATAACACATAAATCTTAATGCTAAATTAAGAACGATATATTTTCAAAGCTATAGCGGTGGTAGCTCAATAGTAAGAACACGCGCCTCTTAGCCGAGGAGTGCGGGTTCAAACCCGGGCGTGTACCTCTAGATTTTTTAAATCTATGTACATATTTATACCACTAGCTCGACGGTGAGGGAAAACATCGTGATGAAACCTGCAAATTCAAAACAACTTTGAATTTGTAACCATGATCCAAAAATTGTCTGGTTCCCCTATCTTAGGGTTACCAGTCTCGCTAAATCCTGGATCATGGTCTAAGCGGACCCCGTCCAAGCACGGGACATAACGCTAGGAAGATGATGATATTTTCAAAGCTGAATCAGTTCATACTGAATACAGGATAATCAATTAAACACTACAAACTGCCATCTACATTGTATCAGTTAAAACTAAAGGTGCCATTAATAACAAGGTGAAGCCTAACGCAAGCTGCGGCAACGTATTAGCGGCAATTAACCAAACAAGGCTTTAAATCAAAATTCCAAATTACGCCCCGCTAGGCCAAGGGTTGTATCCGTGAAATCGCATTCATCAAAACTTGAGAATTAGCTCCGCTCCCTAATTAAACCTGTCGGTTGTTAACTTCCTGGGCCCGTCGGGAACTCGAATCTTACGTAAATATTGGGTTTGAATAAAACTTTTATTATTATAGCTTTATTGGTGCTTAATACCGTGATCCTTTTGTAAGAGGGAAAGTTGATTTGGTCGAATTTGAATTTGAATGGATCGTGGAATTTTGTCTTTGGATCTATGGGTTTTTAATTGGTGCAGTAGTTGGGACTGTCTATAAATATAAGATTTGAGTTTGACTGGCCCGTTGGTCGAGTGGTCAGAGACCCTGGCCACGAAACCGAGAGTCGCGGGTTCGAATCCCGCTAGGGGCAAATGTTTCGTGTGATGAACATGGAAATTTTTACTCGAGTCATGGATGTTAATAATTTGAAGTATGTCTATCCGTTCACCTAGTATCCATAGCACAAGCACAAGCTTTGTTTGGCACTAGAGAATTGGTGCGTCAGTCTGGAGAATTTATTTATTTATTTATTTACAGCTTTGATGCTATGGAATATAAGTATGTGCCGTGATTCTCATAGCTCTTAGAAAATCGCCACTCGGGTGATGAAAGGTGCTTCAGTATTTAGTGAACTTACCACTATATCTTAGGTTGGAGAGAGTCCTGGGAAGCAGTCCAGAGCTCTTCCACACACCACATCATCTGTTCCCGAACTCTTTGTCCATTTGTAACGCATGTATCAAAAAACAACGATTGACAGAACGATGTTGGTTAGCTGGAATCGTTGAATTTTATATAGGGCGGATAAAATAAAAAAAAGCAAACAAAAAACTATAGCAAAAAGAAAGAATTTATCAAACAAAAATAAGGTATGCCAAAACGGCGCCCGGTCAGCTTCAGTCGTGAGCCACCTGGTAGTCAGGTAGGTCAAGACCCTGGTTTTCAGCGTGTACCAGGTCTACACTGCGCATCCGTCCCCTTCTCACGGTACCCAACCCAACGAGTGAGACAAGTTGACCATAGCAAACGGATGCGCGATGCAGAGGTGCATTTTCATATCAACGAACTCTGTATATATGTCTATAAAAAATGCTTTCATCTGAAAGTCATTATCGCTTTGAGCAGAACTGTATACTATTGCGCTCGTATTTTGACCATTTGAGACTCTGTTTTTAATATTTAATGGGATTTAATATTTAAAAAAATTGTTTTTCTCAATCTAAACCTGCATTTTTTTTTTTATAAATATCAGTCCACATCACATACACTGATCTGACTCCGGGGTAACTTAAGCACTTGTGTTACGGATATCAGAAATAACAGTGCTATTACAAATATATGCTTAAATATTGGATATTAACACCCAGACACAGAATAAACAATAATCCCCGAGAGGGTAGGCAAAGTCAATGAAACAGCTACTAGCCTCACTAACCACGTTCAGCCAAAAACAAAAATGAGATGGGTTAGACGTGTTGTAAATAAAGATAAAAATTCTTCACTCTCCCTTTTATTATCAGAAAAAGAATATGTGATAAATAACCTCTAAAAAGATATTTGTAACAACCTAATTCCGACAAATGTTCAATCAACAAATTTGGCACTTAATCCCTTAGATCATAGTTAGAGCAAAAGTCGGAGCGTTAAGTTTTAATTGACAGAGTATATCAGCTTTTGTCTTCATTAGGACTTGCTGGATTTATAGCAGATTAAAAAAAATTCTAGGTCTTATTTCCGTCTGACAAGTATTCTACATTAGGGTTAACCCAGTGTTTATTTTTTTGATTGATTATTTAAAATTAGGTTTGTTTGTATAGTGCAATTGATTGGTTTTGCTTGATAGAATTTTTTAGGCTGCTATTAAACTTTATGTTATTAATATAAGCATGTTGTTAGTCATACAGTATTGGATTGGGACTTAAAGTGAATGTGCCAACTGTGTTCCTTGCCTAGCATGTCGTAAAAGGCGACGAATTCTGTGGGGCATTAGTATGTGACTGTGTAGACAAGCTAACAATTTAACCAGTTTTCTATTCAACCCAGCCCAGTTTAATTTTTTGCTGAAGGGCATTGCTGCCCCTTAAACTCTGTCCCTTTACCCCTTTAGGGATTACGCGCGTTATGTTATGTATGTTTTTTGTTAGGCTTTATTCAGCCTAACAACATGTTTATATTAATTTTGAAAACAACTGTAAATTCATAGGTCAGTAAACTAACAGGTATTTTTTTTTTTAAATAATAACATGTTTTCACTATTTTCTAGTTTAATGAACTCTTTAACAGTTAGGTAAGATACATTAATACTCTCCATTTCATCTTGTTGTATTCACTGCATCACAAGAAAGTTTAATAAGCATTTAACAAACCGAGACGTCTTCATAAGATGACTAATTGACCGGGACTGTTCTGGCAGACGTGATCAATCAAATTATTTATATCAAAGCGGCAAATAATGCTTTTGTTAATGGGCAACCATTGAATTAAATTTAAAACAGCTGCAGTTCACAGAATAGTATAGGGTTGTAAGTATTTTTTTAATTTATCGATAGTCTGTAATAATACATTGTTTAGAGAGGTAAACTAGTTATCTATCAAACTATCTGTGTCATGAATACAAGATATCGGATAGACGTAACTGTATAATTAAATACAATTATTTGTATTCATGGCTCCAGTACAAAGCACAATATGACGAATGTTTGTTGTCGGGCGCATTTAGTTGTTGACAGCAGTCCTATTGAAGCATTGCTTTGCAGAAACATTTCAGACCTTATGTTCAAAGCAAATGGTGTGAACACGGTCTTCACGCGGAGGAAATGTGGCTATCTATACTAATATTATATAGAGGAAAGATTTGTATTTTTGTGTGTGTGTATGTGTGTATGTTTGTAATCAATGAACTCAAAAATTACTGTGCTGATTTCAAAAATTATTTCACCATTGGAAAGCTACGTTATCCGTTAGTAACATAGGCTATACTTTATCCCCATATTCGTACAGGAACGGAAACTATGCGAGTGAAACCGCGAGGCGCTGCTAGTTATAAATAAAACGGGTATTTGTCTCGACTACGATCATAATGAAATGTGCGCTACTTACTATAATATAATACCAAAATACGTATTTAATGTACCCTTATTCATCTAGAAGTAATGTTAAAGTATCAGAGTTGGCTCTGTTTATATAGTATTTTTCAAAGTCATTCTTTATTTACATAGGTTTCAAGGAAACACTTATAAATCGGCAAATACAGGTAAAGCCACAGCTATATGATTCTACCACCGGTTCAGGATGTTGTATCTACCGAGAAGAATCCGGCAAGAAACTTGGTAGTTACTATTGTAGTGATTACTTTCACACAGTCTGCAATCCGATGGATACCCAAAATCTTATTGCTGATTGACTACAAATTACATTTCAAAATTTTTATTGTTTTCCTTAAATTAGCCATCAATTGAAATATTTTTCCATAAAAAATGAATTAGCTATTTATTATGTCGATAAAATACATGTAACATAAAGTGATGTTATGTTCTGGTTCTTGATCATATATCGATACTCGACCATTTATGTCAATACAACACTATCACATAACAAATAACAGCAGTTATTTTCATCCATTTACCGCGAAATTCAATCGGTGAAGAAATAAATCCTAAATTCGTTAAAGCTTTAGCTGGGCCAAACGCGCTTTTTGAGTGAATCTGTTTTCGAAATTACAATTCCTGGAATCGTTTTTTAAAACTTTAAGGCTTCTTGAACATGTTTTTAGGAATAGGTATGTACAATCCCCGAACGGAAAGGCAGAGTCCAACCAAGAAGGAATAAGGCCCTTAAACCACAATTACCAAAATGTATGTCACCATTATTTTAATTATTTTCAAAGTAAATGCTTATCGATTTTAAAATTATTGTTTTTTTTTAAATGACGGTGTGGAAAAACCATCGTGATGAAACCTGCAAATTAAAACAACTTTGGATTTGTAACCATGTATAAAGTTGATATAAATGTATTTTTTTTATCTTAAAAAATGGTTTAATTTATAAGTAGGGACTTTTTAAAAATAATTTCAAGGATTTAAATCATTTAGTAGCTAGTTTATTTGCAAAACGTCGTCTTTTAAAAACGGTAAGAACAAGGGATTTTTACATATACCAAGAACCGTTATTCAAAGTTTATACACTACACTGACTTTCTAAATATATTTTCACCGAATTTTTAGACGTAGGTACCAAAATTATCCAAGTAACGAAAAACAGACCCCAATTTCATTTTGCTTTGGTATTTTAATAATATTGGTTTAGGTCATGCTTATCATATTTTAAGATTGACTTGGTATATCAACATTATTGTAAAAATATTCGTAAAAGCTTTTTCGTCTAAAATAAACTTACAAAATACCATTAGTAATTTGGGGTCAAGAACTAAAGTTGCCGTCGAAATATTGAATACCTATACCAGTTAATACTGACCATTTAATTTTGTTACATAATATTATTCAACTAAAATATGTGAATAGTAAGCCGATTTACCACGATAAAATTTACATCATCATCATCATCTTCCTAGCGTTATGTCCCGTGCTTAGACGGGGTCCGCTTAGACCATGATCCAGGATTTAGCTAGTCTGGTAATTACATTGAAGCGACTGCCGATCTGACCTTCGTAACCCTAAGATAGGGGAACCAGACAATTTTTGGATCATGGTTACAAATCCAAAGTTGTTTGAATTTGCAGGCTTCATCACGATGTTTTCCTTCACCGTCGAGCTAGTGGTATAAATACGTACATAGACTTGAAAAATCCAGAGGTACGTGCTCGGGTTTTAACCCGCATTCCTCGATTGAGAGGCGCGTGTCCTAACCATTGAGCTACCACCGCTTTACATGTTGTCTTATTATAACAATGAGGGTTTTTTTGAAAAAAACATCCAATAGATGGCGTAACTGTGACTTGCGGTCTTGTCATCCTCCTCATGGGTTAGTTATCAGAACAAACTGACATGCTGTCAACAAGAAGCCAATAGTGACAGTAATAAGACCACGAGACTCCCTCGTGCCATCTGGCGGTTTTTGTATTTTTGAAAACCCTCATTGTCGCGTTTTGTCGAAAGGCTGTGTGAGTCTATCTGGCTCCTACACTTATAATCAGAATGTCCATGTTGAGGGTTGACCTATTGAACTGGTTGGTGTCAATTAAATACTGTTGCAGCAACAATGTTGCTGAGCAGTAACTGAATTTATTGTAGCTTCTGCCCACGGCTTTGCTCGCGTGGTGCATCAATAAAACATAGCCTGTATGTTACATACATACATAACATCACGCCCATAATCCCCGAAGGGGTAGGCAGAGTTCAAGGGGCAGCAAGCCCCTTCAACCACATTCAACCAAAAATAGAGCCAGGCTGGGTTAGATGGAAAATTGTGAAAAAGCAGTGACAAGCGGCTAACCTGTCGCCTACACAATCACACACCCAAAACCCGATATACCAATAGTCGCCTTTTACGACATGCTAGGCAAGAACCACAGTTGGCACATTCTTTTTAAGTCCCAGACCAACATGGGACAGTGGGCTGGGTTGGATGGAAAGCTGTGAAAAAGGAGTGACAAGTGGCTAGCTCGTCGCCTATTTAGACACATACCCAAAAGCCCGTAAACCGTTAGTCGCCTTTTACGACATGCTAGGCAAGAACCACAGTTGGCACATTCTTTTTTTTTGTCCCAGATCAACATGGGCAAGTCCCAGACCAACATGGGACAAAATATATAATATACACCCGAATAACCTGTATGTTATTCGGGTGTATAAGCTATATTATTGTAAAGTTTCATTAAAATGCATTCAGTAGTTTTTGCGTGAAAGAGTATCAAACATCCTTATAAACTTTCGCATTTCTAGTATTAGTAGGATTTATTAGCATTCTATCGTTCTATGGTTTAATTTGAATTTTTAATTAAATTTAGAAATAAATGTATTCCTTGGTACATTAATGAGTTTCTATTGCCAAAGAGTTACTTCTAATAAAGAGGTTAGTTGCCTAACAGCCTACAAAATTATCTTCGAAATCATCGATATCATCTCCCAGTTACTTTCAGATACTTTTTCTTAATCTCTTCTCATATTGTCATGTGTTTTTTATGTGATATTTGAGTTTCTTTAGATATGTGTTTTTATTTAGAAATGTCTACGAAGAAGAAATTATTCAATAAAAAGCATACCCCATCTAGTTAAAAGGAAATAACATAAACTACTTACTTAAGAAAGGTTTTCTTTTAAGCAGACATAGAAAAAGAATGAGGAAGAATCAACAATCCTTTCCAGTTTTCTCAAGAGGCAGAAAATATTAAATACCTTTAAAAACTTGCTGAAACAAATGAAACATTATAACAGCATGGTGCAGCAAGATTAACCAATCTACAGTAATAGGTTAACTGGTCCCCTTTTGCATAAATGCTCCAGTGCGATACAGCTGAGTTAAATTCATTGTTTTGAAGGAATTTTCCGTCCATTGTTATTAAGTAAGCATTAAGGAACAATGGAGCGCGGTGTGACGGTTCTCAGGTGCTTACGCAGAGCGTTTCTGTAGGAAATTGTGGACTGCTGTGTACTCCAGAGGTGTGCCGGATAGTTGAGATGCAAGTCCGCGGGTACTGGTTGATGGTATATCCGTTGACACAAATGCAGATATAAATAAATATCCAACGACATCACATACATTGATCTGACTCCGAGGTAAGTCAAAGTCAAAGTCAAAGTCAAAATACTCTTTATTTATATAGGTTTGAAACAAACACTTATAAATCGTCAATTCAATAGGAAAATCAACTAATAATATGAATCTACCACCGGTTCGGAATGTTGCTTCTACCGAGAAGAAACCGGCAAGAAACTCGGTAGTTACTCTTTTCAACAACATATTTTACAGTTGATCATATTTGCATTTGAACCATGTCGTGAAGTCGGCTTGTCGGACACCAAAATATAAAATAACGATGTTTACAAAATTTAAGTAGTAGCTTAAGCACTTGTGTTACGGATATCAGAATCAACAGTGGTATTACAAATATATACTTAAATATTGTATATTAACATCCAGACACAGAACAAACACAAGTATTCATCACACGAACGTTTGTCCTGGGTGGGGATTGAACCCACAACTCTTGGTGCATGAGGCAGGGTCACTACCGAATGCGCCATCGAGCCAGTCTATGGATATGGCTTTAACATTTTGAGGTGTGGTTGTATCCATGAGTTATTCGTATCTACATGATGATGTGAATGGGGATTCACTTATTAAGTTCTAAATCACCTATGTGTTTATGAAAATGAGCCAAATGTCTAAATTTCAAAGTGATATTAAAAAAGTTTTGAGTTAACAGTACTCCATAGTAAACTTTCTTCAAAACAGTATTCGTAAAGGATATATATTATTTCCCGCTTAGATCCGCAGACTCCGTTAGGACTATCTAGTACATAACATAATAATACATAATGTCACGCCTTTTTCCCATGGGGGTAGGCAGAGATCACGTACTTCCATTTGCTACGATCCTGACATACACCTTTCGCTTCTTCTACATTCATAAGTCTTTTCATACACGCTCGTCGGTTAAGGGTGCTGTTAACCTGACCTTTTGTTAATACATTACCAATCTGGTCATGGAAAGTCCGTCTAGGTCTTCCCCTCCCAACGGCTCCATTTACACTTGCCTTATATATCTCTTTCGTCAATCTTCTTTCATCCATCTATCTAGTACATCACTAGTGTATACTTACTTACCTAGATAGTTCAGAGACTCAAAGCCTTTTTCATTCCGTGTCTGGGTTCCTTCTGGAACTGGGTTCCTTCTGGGAAGAAATTCTTACACTTGTTTATTAATTTATTCTATTCGTTGGCTAAAACTTGTAAATATCTATCCTACATGCTATCTACCCATTGATTTAAGACATATTTTGACTGGCTCGTTGGTCGAGTGGTTAGAGACCCTGGCCACGAAACCAAGGGTCGCGGGTTCGAATCCCGCTAGGGGCAAATGTTTCGTGTGATGAACATGGACATTTGTACTCGAGTCATGGATGTTTATAAACGTATTTAAGTATGTCTATCCGTTTAGCTAGTATCCATAGCACAAGCATAAGCTTAGTTTGGAACTAGGGAATTGGTGTGTCAATCTGGAGAATTTATTTATTTTATTTATTTATTTTTATGTTTTGTTTAATTGAACTATCTAATAAAAGTATTCAGAAAAACGTTTGTTTTTGTTGGTACTTATTACTTTATATTCTAGCCAATTTAAGTTACCAGGTCTTGATTCAATTAAAATGATTTAATTTAATCTAGACCTGCTAACTTAAATTGACTACCTACTTCATACAATTTAATACTCGTTAGTTCAATTTGTTAAAAAACTTAGATTGGATTTGATTCAATGGCAGTTAAATTTGATTTAAATGGGCAAGTACCTCACTCTCTACCTATTAAACTACTTTGGCAATCAAGCAATGATTGACTTAAATATCTTTCCGGTAGCTTTGCCTTTAAATTTTTATAGATGAGTAACTTTATAAATCTTTGTCCGGATTTGCCTAGATGAACCTCGAACGAAAGCTGAACAATTGAGCCAAATTTTAATTATAAACTTGTTAAAAGTATTCCAGACTTTACCTTTCCTCTGCTTTATCTAAGTGTTTGCTTTGAAAACTTTAAAAGCTTGAAAGTAACAGAACTTTCAACCTTCTTTTTAGGACATTGTTATTTATCTAGTTAATTCAAATATTACGTTTAAGTTCATAGTAAAATTTAAATCTTATTTTTTTAGGAATTAAGTTGCATCCTTGAAGCACCCCTTAAAGAACAATTATAACACCGGTTCCAAAAAGCGTCCTTGAGGTAAACCATGTTTAGCACGCAAAAAGCAACACCGACTTTAATAGTAAGCTTCATAAATATCTCCCGGCGTGGCTTGTCCAAACGTTGCACCCGCAGGCCGGTTGACCGCGGGTAATCCTATTGGAGGCACCTGCGCTACACAAACGAGCCTCGTAAATCCCGGGACGCCGTCCGCTGGCGCATTATTGTTATTAGCTGACAGACACTTGATTTGTTGCACTGTTGTGACAAGTGACGAGGATTACACACAGTATACAAACTCTAGGCGGAAGTAGCTTCGGATTTGGTAGAAGTATTTACAACAAGATAAATTTTATAAGGCTACGGTAATTTCTGTAAGCTTAAAATCGGGCTTGAATAGGATTTTGGTTTTAAGCAAGATCAGCTACTTCCATGTACTCATATGGATGGCCAGCATCGGAACACGCAAGGAGCTTTGAGCTTACTCGTGTAAGGTTTGCTGTTGGGCTGCCTCCGATCATCTGTCGTATGTCCCATATGACAGGCCGAGTGAGTCGAGTCGAGGCCGAGTGGTCAGAGATCCTGGCCATGAAGCCAAGAGTCGCGGGTTCGAATCCCGCTAGGGGCAAATGTTTCGTGTGATGAACATGGAAATTTGTACTCGAGTCATGGATAATATTAAGTACCTATGTCTATCCGTTCATCTAGTATCCATAGCACAAGCTTATAAGCTTAGTTTGGAGCTAGGGAATTGGTGTGTCAGTTTGCGGATTTATTATTTATTTATTTATATATTTTTAAAATTAAAGTACACTTACTTGTATGTTATTAACTATACGCATTTTATTTATTTTTTCTCACCCATTGGGTTGGTATCTTGAGAGGGGGACGGATGCGCGGTGTAGACCTGGTACCCGCTGAAAACCAGCGTCGTGAACTACCTGACTGTCAGGTGGCTCACGACTTAAGCTGAGCGGGCGCCGTTTTGGCACACCTTATTTTTGTTTGTTAATTTTCTATCTTTTTGTTTGCTTTTTTTTTGCTTTTATCTGTATTTCTTGTGTGTGTACCAAATGAAGCTTCTCTATTCTATTCTATTTATTTAATTTTTTTTTATCTAAGTATTATGTTTTTGAAATGACGAAAGCTAACTAGTCGCGTCAACTAACTTTAGACACAATGTCACCTTTAAATCCCATGTTGGTCTTGGACTTAAAGAATGTGCTAACTGTTTTTATTGCCTAGCATATCGTAAAAGGTGACTAGGTAATGGTATATCGGGTTTTGGGTATGTGATTGTGTAGGCGACGACATAGCCACTTGTCACTAATTTTTCACAATTTTCCACCTGACCCAGCCCAGTTTTTTTTTGGCTCAATGTAGTTGAAGGGCCTACTACCCCTTTGGCTGTGCCTACCCCTTTGGGGATTATGGGCGTGATATTGTGTTATGTCACGTTGAATCGCACTATGCGATAATTGGAATATAGATTTACAAATAGAACGAGATAAATAGTAAAAACCCAGTATGGGTATTGATGAAACTTATTTTCCCAATTAAACACAAGTGTTGTACCCATATTTTATTGATAAAACTGTATCAAGAGACTTAATTAATTACTATTAACAGAATTAATAAATCATGTATATATTTTTTTGCAGATATCTTTACAACCCAGCTTTACCACACAGTTAAAAATAACAATTTACTTATTTTTATTTTATTTATTTATTAGGTTTACCAACGTTTATGTACAATCATACTTGAATTTAAACATTGTTATTTTTAACCACCCCATATGGGCGTTGAGAGTTTGCAGACAAGCGAAGCGATAATATTTCAACAATCGCAAAAGGCAACAGTAAGCAACTCTCGGCAACTGTGGTCGACACATAGCTTATATTTTCACCGATAATCGCCTGCAATGATAATGGCAGTCGAATATAGCCGAAATCCTCGCAGTGCCACCTCAACTTGGTAACTCTTGATTTGGCAAGACTTGACAGGTACGTTCCTTGAGTAGTCAGAGGTCACGGTCAGAGTGGACCCTGGCCACAAAACCAAGGGTCGCGGGTTTGAATCCTGCTAGGAGGAAATGTTTCGTATTGATGGACATTTGTAATTGAATGATGGATTTCTATGCACCTATGTCTACCCGTTCACCTAGTATCCATAGCACAAGCTTATAAGCTTAAGGAATTGGTGTGTCAGTCTAAAGAATTTAAAAATTAATTTTACTATCCACAAGTCGACCGCAGTTTCTTACAATCACGAGCAATCTTCAACTGTTATCGCTTGCAGTTTCTCATATGTAACTTACCTGACATCCCCTAATGTGTATTACATCAAAGTGAGAGATGCAAGCACACACGCGATAAATAATTAAAGTTCGCTTTGGCCAAGCGTCACGCTCTGCCGAGGAAATTGTAAATAAGATCGCGACTCCCAAGGCGACGAAGAACATGCTTTGTGATTCTTAAGTAACCTTCCACTTTCGCATTATACGAGAAGTTTAGCTTTCACATAGTTTTTTAAATTACATAATTTAAAAAACAATGAATAAATAAATATAAATAAATAATAAATATCCAACTACATCACATACATTGATCTGACTCCGAGGTAAGTAGCTTATGCACTTGTATTACGGATATCAGAAACAACAGTGGTATTACAAATATATACTTAAATATTGGATATTAACCCCAAGACACAGAACAAACACATGTATTCATCATACGAATGTTTATACTGGGTGGGAATCGAACCCACAACTCTTGGCGCATGGGGCAGGGTCACTACCGAATGCGCCATCGAGCCAGTCAATGAAAAAAATTATTAATGACAAATACATAATATAAGAGCGGTGGTAGCTCAATGGTTAAGACACGCGCCTCTTAACCGAGAAGTGCGGTTTCGAACCCAGGCACGTACCTCTGGATTTTTCAAGTCTATGTACGTATTTATACCACTAGCTTGACGGTGAAGGAAAACATCGTGATAAAACCTGCAAATTCAAACAACTTTGGATTTGTAACCATGATCCAAAAATTGTCTGGTTCCCCTACCTTAGGGTAACGAAGGTCAGATCGGCAGTCGCTTCAATGTAATTACCAGACTCGCTAAATCCTGGATCATGGTCTAAGCGGACCCCGTCTATACACGGAACATAACGCTAGGAAGATGATGAATAATGACAAATACGTCTTACAAATACGCGAGCTTAAGCATATGGCATGATTTAGCTGTTTTGGTTCCTCTATCGGTTACAAAGATTAGATGGGCAGTCGCTTCAGTGTTAAAACTGTATTTGTCAACTCTAGGATTATAGTCCAAGTAGACACCTACTACGAACGTGATATGATATAACGCATGGAAGAAGATGATCATAAAAAATGGAAAGAAATACGCAGTCAGCTGTAAATGTCTCCCTTGCGTAATGTGTGTAAGTAGGGTGTAGACTTATTGTTTATAGATAAAAGCGTTATATTTCGCTTCACGCCTTCACGCACTCTTCGTGTTACGCCGTAAAGAGTCTGGATGTTTTTACGGCGTAAAAACGAATTGTTTCATGCGCTGCCGTAAAAATGAAAGTGACATCTTTTTTATTATCTCGCATAAAATTAAAAGCTATTTTAAAGTTAATCCAAATGTTTCTCAGTAAATTTTCGAATTAATATTTGTATGCGATATTCTGCTGTTTTATTTCAGCACATTAATTATATTTAACAATATATTTTTAAGAGGAAAATACTATACAATAACAAAAAAAAAACAAACCATTTGTTCTTCGTGAAATTTTCCTCTGTCGTAACAACAAAATTCGTTTTCTTGGAAAACATCATATCCAGTAAATTCCTATTTTTTATACAGAACATAGCTACAATAGCATACCTCATATTCATATTATTTGTATGAAATAGTATTAAAATAAATCGGATAAGAGAGGCATCCAAATATCTCAGGGAAAATAATGTCAGTAAAAGATTACGTTATTGCAGGGGTAACCGAAACTTTGTATGAACTGCTTTGAATATAAACAGTAGCGGAATTCAAATAAAAATAGCCGAGACGAGTTTGTACGGTGAAATCTTTTTCGCTGAATTCCACTAGTTTCATTCCATTACACCGTTGTGTGTCTATATCATTATATCGGCATGTTATTATTCATACATAATTATAAATTTAACGTAAGACATTCCATAATTGACTAATGACTGGCCATTGGTTGAGTGGTCAGAGACCCTGGCCACGAAACCAAGTGTCGCGGGTTTGAATCCTGCTAAGGGCAAATGTTTCGTGTAATGAAAATGGACATTTCTAATCGAATAATGGATGTTTAAAAACGTATTTAAGTATGTCTATCCGTTCACCTAGTATCCATAGTACAAGCATAAGCTTAGTTTGGGACTAGGGAATTGGTGTGTCAGTCTGAAGAATTCATTATAATTATTTATAAAATGATTGAATGTGCAGTTTTGCCCACAAATATCCTTTAAACTGCCCAGCTAGTCAAATGAAAAGTAAGTCTGTTATATCTATTATGTCACTACGAACAGATTGAACTTAGCAAGTTCTCAGTAACGGTGTGATGGTCAGTTAAGTTGTCCGCTGGCCACTGAGTCCGCTTGAACTTAAGACTTCAACAAACTTCCAAGTTGCCATGAACTATTGCTACTGTCTCGAAAACGTTTATTTTAAAAGACGTCTCATGGTTGCAGTCGGGTGCTCGTCATTCTTAGCGATTTTTTTTTGAAGCTCCGTTTGTTTAACATTATTCAGGAACAAGTTGGGCGAGGGACATTTATATTGTCGCTGTTTGGAAATTCACATAGCATTTAGAAAGTATAATTGCTCAAAGCTTTTAGAAAATGTTGATAGAGACAAGTACTTTCCAGTTTTCTGGGATTTATTGTTAATTGTAATCAAATCTCCAAGAAATAATATTACCTGCTGCTTGCTTGCTTTTTTTAACTTAATCCAAATGCCTCAGTTAATTTTTAGATCAATATTTGTATTCTTTTTGCTATTTTATTACAGCACATCAATTATATATGTCAATATATTTTTCAAGGGATAATATTACATAGAATTTTTTTCGTACACTGTAGCGGACCCGTCTCAGCAAAGGATATAACGCTAGAAATGTTTATTTAAACTTCAATCAACTTGTAAAAATATACACACACACATCTCTTAAATTTGACTGGCCCGTTGGTCGAGTGGTTAGAGACCCTGACCACGAAACCAAGGGTCGCGGGTTCGAATCCTGCTAGAGGCAAATGTTTCGTGTGATGAACATGGACATTTGTACTCGAGTCATGGATGTTTATAAACGTATTTAAGTATGTCTATCCGTTCACCTAGTATCCATAGCACATAGGTGTGTCAGTCTGGAAAATTTATTTATTATTTTATTATTTATCTTAAACCAAAACTGTGTTAATGTATTCTATGTATATGATACATATATTTCACAAGTTCTTACCATCACTTTCGTTATAACTTAAAACGCTTATATAAATGTATATATACTCGTTTTATGGCACGCTACAATGATGAAGCAGTTAAGTTTCAAACCTAAACTCTGGAACAAGATGTACTAAGAAAATTTACTTAACTTTCAAATGGCTCGGCGGAGATTGTTCAGAAAGTTGATTAACTCTGAATGTAAATAAGGAGTTTTATAAAGTAAAGAAAATGAAGAGCTACATACATGTATGTTCAAGGCTGAAAATATAAATAAACAGCGTCTGCATCATCATTCACAAGTTTTCAATTAACATATATAACTAAACTACACGCCACTTCCCTAGCGGGGTAGGCAGAGAGAACCGAACGCCATATGGCACGATCCTTACACACCTCACTCGCCTCTTCAACATTCATAATCCTTTTCATACAAGCTCTACGGTTTCGGCTCTACTTTTTTTGTCATCACGTCCGTTATCCCCAATAGGGTAGACAGAGTCAAAGAGGTAGCAAGCCCATAAGTAAGATAGCTAGCCACTTGTCACTACTTTTCACAATTTCCCATCTAACCCAGCCCAGTTTTATTTCTGCCTGAATGTGGTAAAAGGGGCCTGCTGTCTCTTTCACTCTGCGAACCCCTTCGAGTACTACAGGCGTAAAGTTATGTATGTATGTATATATTATAATAAACTTCTTCGTAAATCGTTGACGTCGTCTCCTTAGCAATAAAACGAGTTAACGATTAACCTATTGAAAAATTGTTGCCTGTTTAAGTTTAAGTTAACCCTCTACAAAGTGACATGTTTAAAAGGCCCCCTCTAGTCCAAAACAAGTTATCCACTTCACAATCCGTTCAACACGCGATGCCGTGGAATAAAAAGTTATTAAAATACTTGTACTATACATTTTGTTGAACTATTTCCTAAGTAATTTATAAATGCACAATACATTGACAAAGTAGGTAACTGGTTATTATTGAATAACTAACTAAACTTCAAGCCACTTCCCTAGCGGAGTAGGCAGAGAGAACCCTTATTATTAAAAGATAGATTTTAATATTTGTTCTCAATTATGATACCTACATAAGTATTTCTTTGTAACTTCATGCATGTAATTTAACTTTATAAAAACATCTGATTTTATTAGTTATACATCATCATCTTCCTAGCGTTATGTCACGTGATTAGACGGGATCCGCTTAGACCATGATCCAGGATTTAGCGAGCGTGGTTAATACATTAAAGTGACTGTCGATCTGACCTTCTTAACCCTATGATGGTGGAACCAGACAATTTTTGGAGCATGGTTAATTGGTTACACATCTAAATTACATAATACATAATGTAATACACATATGGTTTATTGAATCTTTAATCAACTTGACATGGCTCCATATACTTTGACTAACATTCTGTACTAGTGTACATTAACCTGGAATAACTTGGAACTTAGCTAGCTTTTAGATTACACGAAGTGACGCTTCCAGGATTCACCTGATAAATAAAGATGACAATTGCGTAAGTATGTTTAATAGCTATGAAAACAAATTATCAGATATAGATGTTAAACAGTGAAGTCACAATGTCGTTTCTTAAAGATCATTCATTTTGATTATCATTGACAGGCTTGTACGAGCGACCAAGCCGTGGTTCTCATTACATTTTTTACATTATCTAATTACACCTCCTTTTTTTCCTAACAGCAACCAACTAATTAGAACCAATGTTTTATTAATAAATTCCAATTAACTCCCAATCGCTGTTGAATCGGGCCCAGCCACCGGAACAATCACGCTCGCTTGCGCGCGAGCCCACCAATCAGAGCGTTCATCCTGAATCGCGATAGCAAAGTTTTTTAGCCGCACTCGCTATATTAAATGTAGCGACCAGAGGTGAACCCGGGGAGTCCGTTGCTACTGGGAAGACCGGCATTGGCGAGGGCCGGACTCAAGTCTCGCTGATGACAATAAATTGATTGATATTGGTAGAGCGGCCCTGGTTCTTAGTGTTGAGATGTATGTGGGTGAACGAGTCGAGAGCTAATAACCTCCCTCTTCTTCGTAAGTAGCAAGATTGACTTCCTTTTGCAGCAATAAATCAACGTACTTTCAGGATTTTACAAAATGTATGAATATTTTTTACTTGAGACAGTTAATACTTAATTTATTTAACAGATTTCTGAAAGTCATTATAAAACTTAAGTTAATCGTTTATGTTAACATAATTTAGGTATCTTTGGCTGTATGTAGAGTAATGAAAAAACTAGATAAATATTTTTCATTCATATTACATACCTACTTCAGAATCAAACACACTTAAATAATTAAATTCATACCAAAAATTGGTAACACGAGTAATTAAATTTTGGTATGATACTCAAATGCACGTTAGTGAATTCGTCTCAACGTTCAGTATTGCAATTTTACAAATATAGAATTTAATAATTGTCACATCGGTTTATTGTGAGATAAATTATCCAAACTCTTTTTATTGAGCGACGCCCAATCATAATGACTAAGCTGAATCGCGACAGCAAAGTTTTTTATCCACAGTCGCTATATTAGATGTAGTATCCAGGGCTGTACTCGGGGAGTCCGTTGCTACTGGGAAGACCGGCGGTGGCGAGGGCCGGACTCAAGCCTCGCTACTCACCGTAAATTGATTGTTGGTAGAGCGGTCCTGGTTCTTAGTATATTGTTTGTGATGATTGATTCGAGAGCTAACAACCTCCCTCTTCTTCTTATATAGCAAGTTTGACTTCCCTTTTGTAATTGCACATTTTTTTATAATTAAAAAAGGGACCAGGACATGGCTATTTCAACGTTCCGCCAAAAAGGGAAAAATAAATCTGTATACTACATAATTTATTGTAGAAATGTATTGTACCTACTGGCCCATATTTACATTTTTCATTTATTTTTATTTAACGAGTAAAATAACATGATGACATTTTATTTAAACAGGCCCGTTAGTCGAGTGGTCAGAGACCCTGGCCACAAAACCGAGGGTCGCGGGTTCGAATCCCGCTAGTGGCAAATGTTTCGTGTGATAAACATGGACATTTGTACTCGAGTCGTGGATGTTTATAAACGTTTTTAAGTATATCTATCCATTTACCTAGCATCCATAGCACAAGCACAAGCTTAGTTTTGGACTAGGGAATTGGTGTGTTAGTCTGGGGACTTTATTTTATTTATTTACCCCATTTCTAATAATAATCGGATCAAAATGTATATATCATGATACACCACAATATAATATTTATAGAGGCATTAAAATGTAAACGCATACTTAAGACGCGAAAGTAATTAAAAATAATAGGAACATAAAATAACACTAATAAAAACACAATCAATTATTTGAACAAATTCGCTTCTACAACCATTTCACTGAATATTTCACGCACCACAACCGACCAATCGGATTGTTTAACCTGAATCGCGATAGCAAAGTTTTTGCACCGATTTGCTTTATAAGATATAATATCCAGGGCTGTACTCGGGGAGTCCGTTGCTACTGGGAAGACCGGCGGTGGCGAGGGCCGGACTCAAGCCTCGCTACTCACCGTAAATTGATTGTTATTGGTAGAGCGGTCCTGGTTCTTAGTATAGGATATTTGTGATGAATGATTCGAGAGCTAACAACCTCCCTCTTCTTCGTATGTAGCAAGTTTGACTTCCTTTTTGTCGATTATTAAAAATATTACCAACGACTCAATGTACGCTTTTTTTGACTCAGAGACATTATTTGCGCATACCACTACACCCAGGGGATGAAGTGGTTATGTGGGATTCTCCCCACGATAGTGGGGACCTACCCACTAAAACTGTGAGGTGTGTAAGGATCGTGCCATATGGCGTTCGGTTCTCTCTGCCTACCCCGCTAGGGAAGTGGCGTGAAGTTTATTTAGTTAGACTCCGGATGTTCCGCCGAATCGCTTGGGAAAGGGGCCTGGGCCGGTGCTGGACCAACGGTCCCATTCCAGCATTTGACCTGCTCAGGCTCGAACTTGAGTCCCCTCGAATACAGAGGGGCGCCTAAACTCAATGTACCCTATGTTAAGTCATAAGTAATATTTTGAATTATTTAAATATTTTACGAATTTATCAATAAAAAGTTTATGAACATTTTATAACTAAAATAATCTCAAATTGTATAAACGCTGAACAAGATTATTACTGTTTTATTTTTATCTAACAATGTCTCTGTTAATCAGCTCTAACCTACATGTTTTTTGTTATTTTTTTTTAATTTAACAAAAATGCGTTCTCATGCCAACAAGCAATGTCTTACTGCCGTATCGTGTTTATATATAAGTACATTTGAAATTAACTATAGCTTGAAAACAGCGAAGTTAATTGCCGTAAAATGTTTCATCACATAATTCACGCGCTACTACCGACCAATCAAAACGGTCAGCCTGAATCGCGATATCAAAGTTTTTGTACTAACTTGATATACTAGCTACGAAGTCAGATGTGCATTCGGGGAGTCCGTTGCTACTGGGAAGACCGGCGTTAGCGAGGGCCGGACTCAAGCCTCGCTACTCACCATAAATTAATGATTGGTAGAGCGGTCCTGGTTTCTTAGTATAAGATGTTTGTGATTATTGATTTGAGAGTTAACATCCTCTCTCTTCTTCGTATGTAGCAAGTTTGACTTCCTTTTTTAATTATTTTTATCAACATAATTGATTACTATAGAAGCCAAGTTTATAAACTATTTGGATATTTTGTATAAATTGAATTTTTCAATTGGAACTTAATTTGTTCTAACAATACAAAAATATCGAAAAGACGTAACTAAAACAGTATAGGTAAATTCAAATGCCTTAAGTGTAAATTTATACTTAGTTAAATAATAAAACAGGGATACATTGTAGTGGGAACTCATTGTGTCTACCAACCCACTACAGGATAAACACTTAACCAAACTCAATTTAAACCTAACATTGTTTAAACGGCTACAAATTAGCGAAATTTAATTCCTAGGTCCAGAAAACAGAGACTATATAGGTTCCCAACATTCAATTGACTACCACGTCCTCATTGTTCGTAAAGTTCTATTCCACTTTGACCCCAAAGCACCCAAAAACCTAGACCATCCGAAAGCCAAACGTAAGTAAATATTAAATTCATTAAGCGGACCTTATTTGCAGTGTCCCATGTCAACTTGACCACGATGCGGGCCCAAATTCAGCCTAATGACCGAGGCTAGTAATGTATTTTTAATTTAACAGACAAAATTGTGGTTTCAATTTATTTGCTCCGAAGTACCTTTATAGCTGAGTAATGGAGTACGCACGTGTTACTGTCAAAGGATTATACGGAGTCATTTGTCGAGTCCATTTGGATAATCTGCTTCTAACTTTTGGAATACAGGCGAGATGGATTTGTCAAAGCTACATACGCGATTTTGAGTGCTCAAAATGTACTCGTGCAAAGATAACTATGTGTTTGTGTTTTTGAGTAGGTATAAAATGAATTGTAGAATGATGATAGCTCAGAAGTTCGTCCGAAAGAAATTAAGCAAGTGATGAAAAGATTTTGATTAGATTCTTTTACCACCAATTTAAACATTTACTCTGTGTGGTTAGTACTGCATTTTAATAACTATAAATGAAACGATGATTCTTTTGGTCTGCTGGTTCTTCTATCAAAGGTAAGATTCTAGTCGTTTTAATTGAATGACCAAATCCAGTAAATCTAGGATAATAATCCAAACGGATCTCGGCTAGAAATGAGACTTATATCTTCGAATAAATTATATTAAATTAGTTTACTTTTTAACTGTAGTATGTAGGTATCTGCGTGGAATATTGCAAGCACGATTTTCAATGTACCACAGGTAAACATTTGTGGTCCATTAAAGCGGTTTAAGAATAAAACCCAACGTCATTAGCATAACGAATGCTCTCAAATAATCGAAATTTGATGACTCAAATATAACTTCAATAAACAACACCGAGTCCCACCTCCATAAAGGTGCAATAATTCTTTAAAAGCCCCGATCATCTATCATCAAAGTCTAGCGAAACTGATCACTTCTCAGGCGGAGCCCAGTAATGGCGGAGCGATATTTATTGAAACAGAAACAATTTATCATCCCGGGCACGCCATCTGCGTGTGATTACCGATGGCAATGGATTGCTGGAATGCTCATGGCAATATTGTTATTGGGTTTATATTATCCTTGCTAAGTTCCCATATAAATATTAGAACAATTGATTGTATGTACTCTTGTTGATACGCTATTAATCAGGGGCGAAACTGAGAGAGCCTTTCAACAGTGAAAGGGCACATATTACATAAAGAACTAACTGAAAATATAGCATTACTAAGGAGTTAGAAGCAAAGATTATAATAAATAATAATAAATTCTTCAGACTGACACACCAATTCCCTAGTCCCAAACTAAGCTTATAAGCTTGTGCTATGGATACTAGGTAAACGGATAGAAATACTTAAATACGTTTATAAACATCCATGACTCGAGTACAAATATCCATGTTCATCACAAGAAATATTTGCCCCTAGCGGGATTCGAACCCGCGACCCTTGGTTTCGTGGCCAGGGTCTCTGACCACTCGACCAACGGGCCTGTCATGTGACTCCGAACTAAGAACCTTAAGTACTTACTTGTGCTACAGGTATCAGAATCAACAGAGGTATTACAAATATAATATACTTAAATATTGGATACTAGCTGTGCCAGCGGTGTCACCCGCGTTTATGGTTAATATTATAAAGACTATTTCCGTCATACATGATTTCTATGTAACTTTATTAAGGCTGCACACGCGACGGAAGCTTAAAAATGGAGTAACTTCTCCCGTTTTCGCAACATTTCCCTTAACTTCTCTGCTCCTATTGATTGTAGCGTGGTGAAAAGTATATTATAACCTGCCCAGAAGTATGAAGAATAATTGTACCAAGTTTCGTTAAAATCCGTCGAGTATTTTTTGTTTCTATAAGGAACATACAGACAGACAGACAGACAGACAGACTGACAAAAATTTTACTGATTGCATTTTTGGCATCAGTATCGGTCACTAATCACCCCCTGATAGTTAATTTGAAAATATTTATCATGTACAGAATTGACCTCTCTACAGATTTATTATAAGTATAGATTAACACAGAACAAACACAAGTTTTCATCACACGAATGGGTGGGGATCGAACCCACAACTCTTAACGCAAGGGGCAGGGTCACTACCGAATGCGCCATCGAGCCAGTCATGACAACTTAATTGCGTAATGATTATTCAGTTTAAAATAAAAGAAATTTGAATATTTTGTCAAAATATATATGGACGAGAAGCGTACAATAGACGATTACCCAAAATTTCGGAAACTTCATTAAAAAAAAACAGTAGGTATACAACATAGCCCACCAATACATAGCTTTCCGAGAACGATCAAAAAACTGTAAGCTAACTGCAGTTTTTGCTAACTACACAAACTTTTTAATATTCTAACAAAACGTTTGGAATAAGCTCCTGGTTTTGTGAATGTTGTCAGTTTTCGTTTTTCTATCTGTAGCTGTATTGGTCAAATTGGAATTCCAGTTTTCGATGCAGACATTTTTAACAATAGTGAATGAATGAGTAGTGACCCTACTATCGGATGCGCCATCGAGCCCGTCGATAATGGGAATTAAAGTCTGTTTTATTCTATTTTAATTATTATAAATTCTCAGTATAGAGAGCATAATTATGAACATGTTTGACAAAGTAGTAATATATTGACGGAGTTCTTTAAAAAAAACGGTTGCTTTTTTTTTCGAAAAATTAGACAGCTAAAATTGAGAAATGATGGAAAAAAAATTTGTAATCAATGGTGTATGTCTTAGTACAAAAAAGTGAATCGTTTTTGTTACCAGTCCCACAGAAAGGTCAAGTTATTAACAACTAGTTTCTGCCCGCGGCTTCGTTCGTGTAGTACATCAATGAAACATAGCCTATAATAATATGTTATTCAGGTGTATAAGCTATATTATTCTAAAGTTATTAAAATCAATTCAGTAGTCTTTTTTAAAGAGTAACAAACATCCATCCATACATACAAACTTCGCATTTATAATATTAGTAGAGTTAAGTTAGATTACTCAGTTATTCCAAAAGGCGCGCCCTGCAGGGGGGGCTCCGAATACTCCTGTGGTATCCCTGCCTGTCGTAGGAGGCGACTAAAAGGGCCTTTGGGGTCGTGGGGGCTGGGGAAGGGGTTCTCTGGCCCTCTATCGTCCCCGGAGAAGCTGACTGCAGGTGTTACACCCGGTCCGTAAGGATAGGGTACACAGCTGTCTATGTGGTCGTGAAACACCACCCTAGGTGTTCTGGGGGAGAATACCACTCCCTCGAGATGGGCCGCCAGGCGGCAGCGCGCGCTGCGTAGACTTTACGAGATGAATCCCGACAGTGGGGATCCCGTTGGTTTTGCGTTAGCGCCCGAAGAACGACAGCCTTGAGGTTTAGTCGGTAGGGTCTCCGGAGATTGCTACCGGTTTCGAGCCCGACTCACCCTTTTAGGTCCACCCAGGACTCTAACTGGATGGTGCGTGAGTAAGCATTCCTCAAGTAAAAAAAAAAAAAAAAGTCATTCCAAAAGGTCAGATATTAGATTCAACGAACTCTTACAAAAACCTTACTTGTACCTCATTCAGTGTAAGCGATTATTTAGAAGAAAAAACGTAATCATTCATTGACGTAACAGTGGTAAACGATAAATTCTTTTTGTTACCGCTTTTTTATCGATCTTTTAAAACGAATTAATAAGCTCATCATCAACCTAGCATTGTGTCCCGTGCTACGACGGGAAGACTATGATCCAGGGTTTAGCAAGTCTGATTATTACATTGAAGCGACTGCCGTTCTGCCTTCGTTACCCTAAAATAGGAGAACCAGACAATTTTTGAATCATGGTTACAAATCCAAATTTGTTTGAATTTGCAGGTTTCATCACGATGTTTTCCTTCACCGTCGAGCTAGTGGTATAAATACGTACATAGACTTGAAAAATCCAGAGGTACATGCCCGGGTTTTAACTCGCACTCCTCGGTTAAGAGGCGCGTGTCCTTACTATTGAGCTACCACCGCTAGTAGGTGTATAAACAAAAACCAGCTAATGTATCTTATACTCATCTACCCGTAAGCTACTTACATCCGACTAAGATTTCTTCATTAGCAAGAGCGGTACCTTACATAAAAATATCAATAAATGTAATCTGGAGTAGGCTTAATCACCCACGCAGCCAGGATTCAGGTTGTATTAAGAAGGGTTCCATATATTTTGTGGTAAACGCATCGTAAACTTGTACTTTTACGAGTGTGTGAAAAGATTTACTGTTCGAGGTAGGTTTATTAGGGCCGCGGTAATACGTGTTTTAGTGCTGATGGTTTTAATGGGGGGAATAAAGTCGTCTAATTTGGGGGGTTGAGAAGAAAGGCCTCGTTATACTACGCCGATTATTGAGTTGCCGATTCATTTCTTCCTTCCGTGCCTAACGATTTGAAGTCATTTATGCTACTTATCTCTAATATTAAGTTATATATAAAATTTCTTCTGTACATTAACATTTTTGGGTTTATACACGTTACTTGTGTGTATGTACCTAATATCTGTCATCTCTGCCTACCCCTATGGATGAAAGGCGTGACTTTGTATGTATCTATGGAATATTACGTTATAATTTAGTCCCATGTGAGTCTGGGACTAGAAAATAATGTGCTAACTTTGTTCCTTGCCTAGCATGTCGTAAGAGGCGACTAATGGTTTATCAGGTTTTGGGTATGTGATTGTATAGGCGACGAGCTAGCCACTTGTCAATATATTTCTTCACAATTTTCCATCTAACCCAGTCCAGTTTTATTTTTGGCGGAATGTGGGTAAAATGCTTCCTGTTTCTTTGACTCTGCCTTCTTCCTCGGGGATTACGGGATACGGGACGTGACGTTATATATCATGTTATAAATTAAATGAAAAAAAAATTGACATCCACATAGACCATGAAGAATCATCGTATTATCGACTCAGGATCAGAGAATCAGCGTTAAAGATGTGAACTGTTCAGTAAATAAAATCTAATGAATTATCTTCATAGCGTTATACCTTGATTCTAGTCGTAGTCTGCTCGCACAATGTCCTATATTTATCGAGTCTGGTTATTATTTAATAACGGAGCAGTCTACTATTTGACCTCCGTAGCTATAAATAGGTAAACAGACAAGTATTATCATGATTACACGTCTATTGTTTGAATGTGAATGTTTCTAGCAACGTCCTTCAACGCCAACTTGCTTACATAAATGCGCATATATACGCATTTTAAAAACAGCCAGTACACGCCTTACTCATTTTTATATACTACCGTACCCTCTATTTTTAAATAATAATAATAAATTCTTCAGACTGACACACCAATTCCCTAGTTCCAAACTAAGCTTTTGCTTGTACTATGGATACTAGGCGATCGGATAGACATACTTAAATACGTTTATAAACATCCATGACTCGAGTACAAATATCCATGTTCATCACACGAAATATTTGCCCCTAGCGGGATTCGAACCTGCGACCCTTGGTTTTGGTGGTCAGGGTCTCTGACCACTCGACCAACGACCTGTCATAAAAACAACTAAATAAATAAATACATAAACATAAAAATTCATAGAGTGATCTTGCTGTTTTCCATTACGGAGCACACACAAGTCTAACTTTCAATAATTTTATAGCATAGAAGTCGTATATGTCTGTATCTCTCCCAATATAAGAAATCAAATCCACGGTCTAACAATAAAACAACAGCAATTATCTTTCACCAATCAAACAATTCCGGAATTCAGGATCTTCCGAACGGTCTCGTAAAATGCCGATGGCATCCAGTTTCATGGTTAAATAGATAATCATAAAAAATAAAGTATAACTCAGCGATTGACAGTAAAAACTTAATTGGTTGAGCAGTCGGGGTATATTTGGTCTCTTCGTTTCATTGATCGGGCGCTGAGGACTACTAAGAGAACCTAGCTGACTGGAGCGAAAATAGGTCATACTAAATCTGTCACACTTGATCCTAGTGTCATAGTTCTTTATGCCAGGACTAGTAGATGTGTTAAGTTCTAATCTTGTTGACGACAAAAGAGGTCTTATAAAATATGACGTTTCCGATTAATAAATAAATAATGACCAGGCTTTAAAAAACTCTTGTCAAGGCTTTTTTCAAAATAAAGAAACTCAATGCTCAATGCACTTCAACTAAGTGCATTGAGCATTGATTTTCTTTATAACATTATATCTGGCAAAGATAATTTTAATTGGTTAATAGAAGTCCCAGACAAAATAATTTCTGGAAACCAATTTACACAACCTTATATAACAGTAATCTATCTAACAATTTCAATTTCAAAAAGGATCAAACAAATATAGCTCCAAAAATAGTTAATAACCATCAATTTTTGAATTGATGGATAACTATCCATCAATTCAAAAGTTGCAAACAACTGTTTGCAACTATTATTTTATTTTCTGCAAAATACTTTAGTATTTACTTTCGGTCCACTTGGATATTTACTCAAAGGAGGTTTACGAGTCATAGTGATCTTTTTAATAGGGCCTCTAATGCTTTATCTTATTGGGATGGTATATTCGGAAAGCAATTTGGAGATCCAATAAATAAAGAGAAAAATAGGGGACATAGTAAAAGTTACAAATAATGGAATTGTGAGGGCGAGCCCAATATTTACTCTCTCCGGTTTAGCAGGTTTTCTGTGGTTTCGTATGAAATCTAAACATTACCAGAATTTTCTAGACTATCATGTTTGATTCATTCCCTCCACGGGTCGTTATATTCCCTCTGATATGGTTGAGTGAAACGATGGCTGACGTAACGTCATGCTTGTGCACAGGTGCCACCTATGGGGGCTGGTCTGCTCTGATTCATCTTACACTTTTATTGTTATCATATTATGACATCTCCTACAGTCATTGATTGTATGATTTGGTTTAGAACTTTAAAAAAAGTGTGTATTACTCATGTATATTATGACGCTGACAATAGAAACTACCGAGTTTCTTGCCGGTTTCTTTTCGTAGAATCAGCAATCTTGTGGTGATTTACATTGTTCTTTTGATAATACATACCCAAAACCCAATGTGCCATTAGTCGCCTTTTACGACATGCTAGGCAAGGAACACATATCTATACTTATAATAAATCTGTAGAGAGGTCAATTCTGTACATGAAATATATTTTTAAAATAACTGTCAGGGGGTGATTAGTGATCGATACTGATGCCAAAAATGCAATCAGTAAAATTTTTGTCTGTCTGACTGTCTGTCTGTCTGTATGTTCCTTATAGAAACAAAAACTACTCGACGGATTTTAACGAAACTTTGTACAATTATTCTTCATACTCCTGGGCAGGTTATAGTATACTTTTCATCAAGCTACAATTAATAGGAGCAGAGTAGTGAAGGGAAATGTTGGGAAAACGGGAGAAGTTACTCCATTTTTTAAGCTTCCGTCGCGTGTGCAGCCTTAATGGTTAAAGTTACATAGAAATCATGTGTGACGGAAATAGTCTTTATAATATTAACCATAAACGCGGGTGACACCGCTGGCACAGCTAGTTATAAATATTAATCATTTGTTGATTGACCCACTTGTCATGGCGGACATAGCAAGTAATAAGTAAAAGTACTAGATCTGTAAATTTGCTAAACTAGGCCAAAACACTAGTATCATATAACATCGTACAACAACTCAAGTTTCAGTCGAATCCTCGCACTCCCAAAACTTATTTCACACAAAATACTGAAGAAACGAAACAACATCCTAACCACTTTAATAGTAACAAAACACGGAATTTATTTCAGCCCACACCACTTCCAACCCTTACGTCCATCCCCCATATGACCGGCAGAAACTGGATTTATAAGAAAAAATGTAAAAACCACCCCCGATGCGAGAGGTTCGCGCACAATATGTTCCATTGAAAGTCACTTAGTGAGCCTGAGGGGAAAATTGTTAAATCAATGTTGAGTGTTCTTAGTTCTAATATAAGGAATTGTAAAGGAAAATTGAATTTTAAGATATTATATTTATATATTTCTCTATTTATCAACAGAAAAAATTGAGAAAAAGTGGTGACAAGTGGCTAGCTTGTCGCCTACACTATCAGATACCCATAACCTAATATGCATTAGTCGCCTTTTACGACATGCCGTGCAAGGAACACAGTTAGCACATTTTTTTTGAGTCCCACATCAACAGGGGTTGATTGACCTACTTATTTGTCATGGCGGAACTTTAACTTAGTTCTTATATAAGGAATTTGTAAGCTAAAATTGAATTTTCATATACTTCTCTCTATTGATATAATAATAAATAATAAATAAATTCTCCAGACTGACATACCAATTCCCTAGTTCCAAACTAAGCTTATGCTTGTGCAATGGATTCTAGGTGAACGGATAGACATACTTAAATACGTTCATAACATCCATGACTCGAGTACACAATTAAATGTCGATGTTCATCACACGAAACATTTGCCCCTAGCGGGATTCGAACCTGCAACCCTTGGTTTCGTGGCCAGGGTCTCTGACCACTTGACGGACCAGTCAATATGTTATAGTGCTTTGTGTAGATTAACAGGTACTAAAGACTGGTAAGAATAAATGAGATGTTTTTTGATATGATTCTCTAACTACTATTGCCATTAAACGCAGGTAGCTTTAACGTCCTATGAAATTATGAATTTCTACTTTCATTTACCAATTTGCAACTCTGTGTAACACATTATTACTCCAGCCTGTGTTTATTATTAATTTTTTCCTTGAAACTTTATATTCTGATTTTCGTTTAATACTTTTGTATTTTCTGAGAGCAGTGGTAGCTCAATGGTAAGGACATGCGCCTCTTAACCGAGGCGTGCGGGTTCAAACCCGGGCATGTACCTCTAGATTTTTCAAATCTATGTACGTATTTATACCACTAGCTCGACGGTGAGGGAAAACATCGTGATGAAACCTGCAAATTCAAACAACTTTGTATTTGTAACCATGATCCAAAAATTGTCTGGTTCCCCTATCTTAGGGTTACGAAGGTCAGATCGGCAGTCGCTTCAATGTAATTACCAGACTCGCTAAATCCTGGATCATGGTCTAAGCGGACCCCGTCTAAGCACGGGACATAACGCTAGGAAGATGATGACTTTTGTATTTTCTGATTAAAATGCACCTACCATTTAACTAACTCTTATATAAATATTTTTGTGTGCCTGTTGGTTTAAAATATTTTTTTATTTGCTTACTTACTTATTTTCATATTTTTTTATGGATAGCATTATTTCTATTAATAAATGATATATGAAATTAGGTAAATCGGTCTTTGATTACTTGACGATACGTCAGGCGTTAGAGATAGAAGGATAGAGAGAGTTATAGAAAGAGAGAGACAGTATTTCTTGAGTGATGTTATCCTCATATTTAACCCTTACACAAAACACTATAAACATGTAAAAGAAAATAACCAAACCAATTCCAGTCTACAGAAGATTCAAGCGAATACCATTACTTAATTTACATTGAACGTAACACGAGCATTGGTGGACAGAAAAATACCTGAAGCATTTATTTATTGTCCCAATAGAGAGCAATCTTCATTCATAAGCCTCAATATATTGCACTAGTCCGTTAGAACACTGTCCTTAAGATAAGCATTTTAACTCTTACGCCGATAGTATAAGGGTCGAAGTCGATTGAGGTTATATAAATTGGAGTGGATGAGCCATTCGGAAAACTTTTCGGATTGCTATGCAATTTTTAGCCTTACACCAACGGAATATGGGTCCAAGTTGGCCACATGCAACGAATACTAGTCACGGTATCAATTAAAACATTCGTGAATACGGCGGAGTTTCCATGAATGTGTTGGCTATTGCTAAGAGCTGTTAAGCTGGGTGCTCACAGGAGGGATTTAGATAAATCCAATGAAAAAATACGAACTGGCTAGCAGGAATTGAAAAGTTCTCAACTTTTCTAACTTTTGAAATGCGCTGGCGTATGCTGGAAGCTAAACACGTTGAAGAGGCAATACTTCTGTACGTACTTTAAATAACTGGATACTATGGATCTATCATCATCTTCCTAGCATTATGTCCCGTGTTTGAACGGGGTCCGCTTATGATCATGATCCAGGATTTAGCGAGTCTCGTAATTACATTGAACCGACTGCCGATCTAACCTTCGTAACCCAAAGATAGGGGAACCAGACAATTTTTGGATCATGGTTACAAGTCCAAAATTGTTTGAATTTGCAGGTTTCATCACGATGTTTTCCCTCACGAGCTAGTGGTATAAATACGTACATAGATTTGAAAAATCCAGAGGTACATGCCGGGTTTGAACTCGCTCTCCTCGGTTAAGAGGCGCGTGTCTTTACCATTGAGCTACCACCGCAATATGGATCTATACTAACATATAAAGCTGAAGAGTTTGTTTGTTTGCTTGAACGCGCTAATCTCAGGAACTACTGGTGCGATTTGAAAGAATATTTTTGTGTTGTATACTTAGTTCATTTATCGAGGAATACTGTAGGCTAAATAACATTAAACATAAACGCGAGTGAAACCGCCAGTACACCTATTTATTATTGAGTCCATATCTTCTTTACGAACTTTTTCAGGATTCATAAAATTAGAGTCGAAGTAATGTTTCTTCTAGAATTAAAAATAATAATTGCATTTGTCATGGCATCTGGAACCTTGCCATGCGGAATATGCAAGTCATCTTGGCCGATACACATTATAATACATTTTTCAAAATAAAAAAAAATAAAAATTATTTAGTGTCCATGTTAAGGCATTTACGTATTATTCCTACCTATTTCACAGACGTAAACCATTCAAGCTATACTGTTAACCAAAACATAGGTTTTATATAATTATAACTTAGAAACGCTCAACGAACGTATCAACAATAACATCACATGAGCATGTTAGTACATACATACATAACATCACGCCCATAATCCCCGAAAGGGTAGGCAGAGTCAAAGAGGCAGCAGGCCCCTTTAACCACATTTATCCAGAAACTAAACTGAGCTGGGTTAGATGGAAAATTGTGAAAAAGTGGTGATAAGTGGCTAGCCTGTCGCCCACACAATTACAAGCATGTTAGTCTTAGAAATAAATTATTATATTTAAAATGTGTTGGTGAGACTATAATCAAATATGATATAATTATTCATATTTTTAAGACGCTTTGACGAATGCCATTGAGTATAAGCGTTTAAAACATTGCCAGTGCTTAATTTTAATCTAACACAAGTTTTACTTAATCGACTTAAATTTGTTTTAAAAAATACCCAGACCTGAGTCAATTTAGAAACCTGCACCAAAGTCGCTTTACGTCAAACGCTTACTAGACGCGAATTCAATGCGAAGTCTCTAAAGCCACGGTCTGTCTCTCGCTCGCTCGTGACTCATTTGAACTGATCCTGAATGGGATCGGGCGATTTTTATACTCGCCTTACTGCGCTTGCCGTGCAAACGACTAAGTAGAGCTAAGTATGGACCTGCCGTTAGGACTATTTGGATATATTGCTATCTCAATTTACACTATGTTTATTATTATGTATCAAATTGAGTTGATCTATTTGTTGCCCAGCAAATGAGTGGATCGCAGTTTAAATATGTTTGTTGTGTTTTTTTAAATAACACCATTGGAATCTACCTTTTGCAGTACATGCATTTTTAGCCGGCCTATGATAATAGGAGTCTTTAATGTAAGCCAGTCCATGTTCAATGCTTACTAGATGCAGATTTAATGCGTAGTCTCTAAAGCCGTGGTCTGTCTCCCGCTCGTTCATGGCTCATTTGAACTGATCCTGAATGGAATCAGGCGATTTTTATACTCGCCTTACTGCGCTTGTCGTGCAAATGACTAAGTTGAGCTTAATGTGGATGTGGGATGTTTTGAGAATAAAGCAAATTGAATTTATTAACATTATTACAAAATGACTTATCAATTACTCATTCGCTTACAGTGTTACCAAAACCGACGTGGACTGTTCGTTTTTTTAAATAAGTAGTAGTAAATCAATCTATACTGCATAGACAAATTTACTCTGAATTATTTACCAAGTTTCCTTCATTACTTTCTGGTTATAGACCATTATTCAACTTACCGTGTCAGAGGTCAACTATAATACTTGCAGGTAATAACTGCATATATCAGTATTAATTAGTGCTGGTAAATCAGTGTGCAGTTTTCTACTTTCAATGAGATAAAACTATAGAATCTGACTAACTTCGGAAATGCATAAGCACAGGTTTATCCCAGTGGTATTAATATAAACACTTAAGCTATTGAACTTAAAGCCTAAAAATATATTTATTCATTTTCCTAATAGGTATAATATACAACACAATAAGCATTATCATAAAAACATTATCACTAAACGTAAACATAATATTAGGAAAATTACCATTAAATTTATTATACTTACAAGATAGCAAACTCTACAAAGTATACATTTCACACACACACATGAAAGCAAAAGCTAAAACTCTTTGACAAACTACTAAATGAGTTTGTTTTAACAAACGTCTTTGATATTTATCCAATTAAAATCATGTCTTAGAAATACATTGCTTAAACTAACTTCAATTATAATATAAGTCTACGCAATTATAACTGAATGCGTTTAATTATCAACTTAATTAGTTTTGTTAACGCTTGAAACTGATCAAATACTTTCATAGTTAATTTTTATTGAAGAATAAAGTAAATAATATACCATTAATCAAGAACCTGTATAAAGACTTAAGTGTGTAATAATTAAACTTTAGCAATAAAAAACGTAGATTGGACACTTTGGCTTTTTAGGAATGATAATAAAAACAAATGTTTTCTACTCGTTTTAATTAATCTGACGTAATAAATTACATTGGCGAGATATTTTTGCATTTTTTATAAATAAAAACGCAAGATTATTTTAAATGCTAAGATTTTAATTGTACCAAGGCATTCAGTATTCAGTAATAATAGCCATATTTTCTTAATAAAAACTTTTTACCAAAAAAATGAAAAGCCTAAAATAATATACGTTGTTTCTTTTTTTAAATAGGATCTTGACTAAAATCATATTCTCAAGATCTCATGAATCTCAAAAGGTCGTACCTTTATGTTCAGTGATTTTTGTGTGTCTTCATTTATTAAGGTTAATCATTTTTGATGCTGTTCCACCATTTTTTTGTGGCATCCCATTGTAGGCTAAAGTGTGCACTGTATATTATATTTATATTAAGTGACACAGCAGTAATTTCTTAAACCTTGTGTTCTGGTAAGATTAAAAGTATGGACAGACACTTTTTTGTAAAAAAAACCAGAAGTTTCAGCGATTGAAAACTAAGCTCAATTTATTTTCCAGACGAGTCTTATCCATACTAAACCAAACTTTGGAGACAATGCACTCCAGAGACAAGTGGATCGTTAACGTTGAAAATCATCGATATTATTGTCTGAACTGCGGATGCAGATCGCTCCGTCCCGCAATGGCGGACTGGCGCTTATGTAACCTTTAGAATAACGAAAAATGTTTTAGAACACGCTTCAATGGGAATGTAGACAATAGCTGGAAGAGGAAGGTGTCACCATCTCTTGAAAAGGAATTTCTTTGTGCGAGGCTCTCATTGGCGCTTTAAGAGCTTGCATCGATACTGCGAATGAGGCAACGACGATACGGCCGTTAATTTTTAACCGACTTCAAAAAAGGAGGAGGTTCTCAATTCGTCTGTATGTATAATATATTTTTTTTAAAGCGTAATTTCCTTACTTATATTATAAATGACAACAAATGTCCGTCTGATTGCCTCTTATGTCTTTGCGCCTAAACTGCTTGACCGATTGTAATAGCAAAAATACATAGGCTTCCTTTGTCACGGCAAGTCGATCAAGCAGGACGCTACATGGAGTTTTTATTATAGACCAAATTTCATGCGACGGATTCGTCGAGCTTAGCTTACATACTTATCTACTTAATCATTCTTAAAATTACATGCTCCCGAGTTTCGACCTACACACCTTACGAGTGAGACGCCTATCTTTACCATGAACGGTTCATTACTCTTGTTACGAATAAAATTAGTTTCGTTTATTTCTGGATTAGAGCAATCTTAGTCCAGTTTCTTAGATACCCATTTTTGTAGACGTTTCAATTAACCTTAGACTTAAAATAAAAAATAAGATAATTAATTCTTGCTTTGCTATCAAAGAACTTTGAAGCTGACTGAATACCTATATAAAAATCAGAATATTTACTCGCCTAAATATTTTATTTTACAAAAAAATGGCCTCTTTCTGAATTTCTAGATAATATATTCTCCTTATAAATATGACTTTTTTAAACCTTCTATGAAAAGTGTTTTTAACCTGACCTGTATTCATGTCAACGCCGTACTTAATTAAATACACTTATTAATAGCTTACAATACCCAACCGTAGTGACAAAACAAGTCTTTAAAATTCTTCTCGCGATCCACAAGAATGCCTACTGATTTGTCCTTAGAAATGTTTACATTCAGAATGGGGCTGAGAAATTATGATTGACGTATTGAAAAACATTTTACGGTGCCAAATTTTATTTCAAAGAACAATAACAGGTTTGCAATACGCTTAGTCCCATGTTAGTCTGAGACTTAAAAATAATGCGCCATTTATGCCCATTGCCTAGCAAGTCGTAATAGGCGACTAATGGCATATCGGGTTTTGGGTATGTGATTGTGTAGGCGACGGGTTAGCCACTTGTCACTACTTTTCCTCAATTTTCCATCTAACCCAGCCCAGTTTTATTTTTGGCTGAATGCGGTTAAAGGCTGTTGCTGCCCCTTTGACTCTGCCTACCCTATCAGTGAATACGGGTGTGATGTTATATATGTACTGGATATCTCGATTACAATTGTCCGAGAGACATTGAAGATAAATTATACCGCGCCGACAAAAGTGGAATAATTAAGAAGATTAAGATTGTTCTATCCTAAAATAAGCGTAGATTAAGTAAAACCTATTTTTGTCATTGGCACTCAGTGCATTATAGTTATAATGCCTGATATAATGCCTGTAGATTGAGGCTGTATACGGTTTTTTTGGTCTCAGCGTAAGTAATATTGTAAAAAAAAAAATGTTACACCGAGGTCTCCGCTATTTTTATTCATACTCCTGATTCAATCATATTTACAAAGATTATGTTTTAAGTGAGGTCCGTTTTGGTATCTCCATTCTGGATTATGACATTAAGTCTAACTAGCTGTTTAATATTTTTCTACCAATTTATTTTGACCTCATTCGACGTCACTCATGACTGACATTTATTAAAAGGATCCTTGGGGATTTACGTTACCCTTACAAGTCTAAGCAGACAAATTGGGTCATGGTTACACAAGCATAGTTATTTGTAAGTCCAAATTCCTCACAATGTCTTCTCTTGGTGCAAAACTAGTGTTATAAATTTCAACACTAACTTAAGTTTTCAGTCACAAACCTAAGTTATGAAAGTTAAGATGTACGTGCTTGACTTGAAACGAGAATTTCTGGTGACCTTAACTACTGAGCTACTTCGGCTCTTAGACTGACCAAGTGCATAAATTGTTTTTTTTCTTGGTCAGATAAATATACAAACAAACATAACATCACGCCAGTAATCCCCGAAGGGGTAGGCAGAGTCAAAGGGGCAGCAGGCCCCTTTAACCACATTTAGCCAAAAATAAAACTGGGCTGGGTTAGATAGAAAATTGTGGTTGATAAAAAAGTAGTGACAAGTGGCTAGCTTGTCGCCTACACAATCACATACCCAAAACTCAAAATACTATTAGTCGCCTTTTACGACATGCTAAGCAAAAAACACAGTTGGAACATTATTTTTAAGTCCCAGATCAACACGGGACAATGGGCTGAGGTAGATGGAAAATTTTCAGATAAATATACATTTAACATATCCCTCGAATGCATAGATCGACAGCTATCCAGTTTTCACTCACATCGTCGTAATCAAAATCCATCCATATCACTAAAAATATGCACTCATATAAATAATGCTTGGCCAAAAACTACAAACTGCACTCGTAAAAGAACCACAGAATATTAATCAAAAGTCGTAAACATAAAACGACTATCACAAACCACCGACCGATTACCCGACTCATTTAAAATGATACAAGGCTTTCGTCGCATTTGCCAAATACTCGTGCTTCATGCCGCGCTGTGGGACTATTCTGTGCAAATCTGGACGATGTCGCAACATTTTAAGCGGAATTACTGAGCAAGATCGTTTGCAGATGGAATATTTGTGGCATGCTTGAAGATAGAAATCTGTGTCTATAGGGACCAGCTTTATCTATGTCAGTGCTAAGAATGTTAGTGCGAAATTAAACTCTTCTTTTTAATCTCGATCGTTTGATGGAGTGTTAGCTGATTGATGCATTTAAAGATAGTAGTCTATTTCAATAGATATCAGTTTATTAAAACCGCAATATTGATGTCTATGGAAGTGCTAAAGATGTTGTGGGGAAATTGGAGTTATCTTAACCTCGATCGTTTGATGGATTTTTGGCTGACCGATGGATACCGATCGATGAAACATCCATCGACAACGATCAATTATCGATTAAATTTAGGTTGCTAACTCCAAAAACATCTTTGGATATATGATGTTGACTGACGATCAATTTAGTGTGGCAACAACAAGCAAATGGCTATCGATATTGGCTGGTCCATTCTACTATTAATTGGTGGCAGGTTATTTCAAGACTCAGTAATCCATCAGAAAACTGAAAAATAGCCGAAATATTACAATTCGGTGTGATCATTGTGAGATTACCATAGAAGACATACAGACTGCAAATTTCTAGAGAGAACAGGATTTTTACAACAAAAAATATGGCAGATAGCTTCATTTTGCTATAGAAAGAACCCTCTGACCAGAATTACCAATTATTTTTACGAAGGCCAATGTGCCCGTTGCTGTACATAAGCACATATTATGTCCCTGAGCTAAATATGTATATGAAATGGAAACTAACAAGCATTTGACTTACTATAACTAATAGTAGGTATTATGCTGTTAAGGTGTTCTAAAAACTAAACCTAGATCAAGGTTTCAAGGCCCTTTTTGAAGTCATGTCATGTATGAAGTCAGCCGTAAAGATAATTTAATATAGTCCTTAAATAGTCTTGCTACAAACTCTTCAGGAATATTATATTCCATCTATGAATATTTTTTTTTTGGTTTAGCTTGTAACAATATTTTGCATATAAACTGAAATACCATACAAAACACATAAACCAACCTTCTCTCCATATTCAAATAAGGGCTTCAAATTCTTCACATTTCTGGTTTGAACCAGTTAAAATCTCAAGTAAGCTACTGAATTATGCATCTGTATTTACCCAAAATTCTGTCCCGCATCGTGTGACGCGTATATTTAAGTTAACAGCTCTAATGAGATAAAGTCACTCACTGTCTGCTGGTTGATGGAAACCTCATATTGTTTTCTCGGAATTCGTAATTGCCTGTTATCCCGTTTTGAGCGTATTTATAGCAGTTTTTAATTACGTTAAAGGGATTTGCTTTTTGTTATAAATCTGCTAGGTAGGTGAAATATAAAAGTGTTTTTTAATGTTTATATTTAGCTTAGGTACACTTTTTATATTTAAACTAGACCTTTCATCTCCAACACAACACAAGCTACTTGTCACTACTTTTAACTGTTTTTGACGATTTACAAGTGTTTCTTTGAAACCTGTAAAAATAAATAATATTTTGACTTTGACTTTGACTATGTATTTGCTAAGAGGTATAGAGACAACAAGTCTTGAACTTGATATTTCTTCGTAGAATTGTGGTAAATTTGAGCCATCACACAAGTAATCAACCCTATACAAACCATCACTTTCAGTGAAACTATTGTTTCCATTCAAATACCATCCAACGAATGAATATAAATAACCGAACTATATGAAAAAAAATGTGCTATCATAAGAGAATACATCTCAATAAACAAGAAAATACGCCATCCTTTGTTCCACCCTCGCCATCTCCGTTATATTAGTTTATCGACAACTATCATTGCCGTGTTCCAAGCTAAGTAGTTTCTAAACAATAATAAGATTTTACTTAGTTCACCTGGGAGAATATTCTCAGGGTATTTTCCTTTTAAAGTTTCCAAATGTATTGTGGCATTACTTAAGTTTCTTTGTTAACTCTTAAGTTGACTATCTTTGTTATATTTTGGGTTGTGACATTTTGTTCGAAGGAAGATAAAGACTTTCCCGATTGTTTGATTAATAAATAGAAACTTAACAAAGTAAATTCTTGAAGATTTATTCGCTCAAATAGACTTTAAGATACGGCTTTGACCTTGAAGCCAGATTTGTCGCTCGTGTTAGTAATAAACAAGCATTGTAAATTGGATTCCATACTTAATGAACACTTATCCTTAATAAGCGTCTACTTGGCTTTATCTTAAAGATTTTCCCAATTTCTGGTTCTACATAGTTCATTTATTATGAGAATTTATTTTTGGAATACGTATCTACTTCGTCTCATTCTTGAATATATAATGTACGTATTTTAAATTTTTTTTTTTGTTCGGGAGACCTCTGTTTAATTAAGATTAAAATGAGGGTTTTTAAATCAATTTATTACGCAAATATGGAGTATTTTATAATGAAGTCTGTACAAACAGTAAACAGAAATATATTGAATTATTACTACTACATAAACCTGCAGAAATAAATTTATCAAAAGGAATATTTGCCCAAGAAGCAAAGAACTCAGTTGGTGTATTTTTCAAAGTCCAACATGTGGAAATAGGAAACTTCGTTTATTAGTTTAAATATCTTGGAAATCTATATCAATTCAATATACTAACTAACTAAACTTCACGCCACTTCCCTAGCGGGGTAGGCAGAGAGAACCGAACGCCATGTGGTACAGTTCTTACACACCCCACTCACTTGCATCTTGAACATTCATGATCCTTTTCATACAAGCTCTACGGTTTTTATGGCTCCAACATCATTTTGTTAACACACGACCAATCTGGTAGTAGGTGAGTCTCGGCCTTCCGCAGCTCCTACATACTTCCACTTTAGCATTGTTTATCTGTTTAGTCAATTTAATACAACCTGCTACAGATTTTCAGATCAATATTAACCTGAAACCGTCTAATAGCACGCTTGTTAAACCAACTGAACTGGTAAAGATAACGTCTTTCAGAGAACAGAATGCTCCCAGGGGAACGTAAATTAACATGATTTTTGCTAAATGCCTTTCATGGCGTTTATCTTACAATAATATATTGATACTTTTATATTTTTGTTCTAGTAAAGTAATAAAAAGCGCTGATAATAAGTGGTTGTGTTAATTTAAGGACATTTGCAATACAAGGCGTTTACTCACATGTGGTTGGCCCTTAGAAAGTTTTGTTGAGAATCTATCGCGTTTACGGCATGTGGGATAAGAAAGAGACAAGCACATTAGTTCCATCGTCATCAACGCTACGAATCCTCAAACTTTGGACCCCATCACAAACTTTCAACAGTCTACTACATCACCGAAAGAAAAACAGCAGTTTGCAACGCTTTGACATCAGTTCTGACTTCCGTTCCTGGTCAAGCTGAGTAATTCATGCTGAAACCAATGAAAATTCAGTATGGTTACGTACAAATGTGTATAGCAGGTGGTAAGTATCACTTAGTGTAAACGATAGACATGTAGATCAATATCAACGTCCCCAAACCGTCCGATATTGGCACGCTTGCTAGCCAGCCGGCAGATAACGTCTCCCGCCACAGAATACGCCCAGGGGACGGCGCGCAGATTTATCCGTGTGCATAAATAACGAGCTTAATTGGGGGTGAAATCATACTGCAGTTTTGATGGACTGCTTGAATTTTTAAGCTACAGGAGTTTGGTTAGGAGATATTTTTGTTGCATGCTTCTGAAATGTAAGAATATGTGATCAGTATTCCTAAATATTGCTCTCAGATATTTTCAGGCGTTATAGAATTTATACACAACTGATAGTTTTTACTGCACTTTAGGTATTGTTAGTATGCGTTTATTTTTCGATTAGAAATAATAATAAATAATAAATTCTCCAAACTGACACACCAATTCCCTAGTCCCAAACTAAGTTGGTGCTTGTGCTATGGCTATTAGGTGAACGGATAGACATATTTAAATATGTTTATAAACATCCGTGACTTGAGTACAAATGTCCATTTTCATCACACGAAACATTTTCCCCTAACGGGATTTGAATCCACGACCCTCAGTTTCGTGGGCAGGGTCTCCGACTACTCGACCAACGAGCCAGTCATGAAAGTATTGACTTTAATAATATCATAATTGATGTAGTTGAAATCATTAAATATTATTTTTCGGTCAGTATTTTGGCAGTGTAAATGTTCTTGTAATTCCAGTGTAATGATGTACAAGTCAGTAGCAATATTCTACCTATATTAAAGAATTATGAATTTATTCCTCACTATTTTATATTAAAAAGAAATCTTTCACGTGTGTCTATTTTCTGCTCAATTTTTATTCATAATGAAGTTGTTATTCTATTAAAAAATAAGACTAAAATAAAATAAAAAAATCAACTGTTATCATTCATTATTCATATAATATCCTTCCTGTTAATTAACACTCATCTATATTACAACCTTAAACTACTCTTTTTGCTATAAGCTCATTCATCATCCGCAACCAAATGAAATCCCAGTTTTCAAGAGTCCCTCCAAAAGACTCGTCGAAATTAGCAAAAAAAAATATCCAATCCGTATCCCTCCTTAATTTCCTGAGCACTCGCGATCACGTATCCGAGCGGGAATCGGTGACGTGAACGGACCGCGTAATTGGAATGTAACAGTCACCCGGTCCCGATTCCGTGCCATTAGAAAAATGGAAATTTATCCGCTTGCCGCCCCAGAAAGTAATTTTCGATAAAACAATTTGTCGCCGGGCCGTTCCACACATCTGTGCCGTAATCCGGACGGCGATTTTTCCACTCGCGCCACTCTCGCTCATTTGTGTTACGTGTACGCCGGTTGAGTTTTTATTGATCAATAAAATCAGCGGGCCCCTTGTTCCTTGGGATTTACTTTACATGCTCATGAGGGATTTGAGGAGTGTTCAGAGCGGTTCTAGGCTTGGGTTCGAGTTTTTTGTGATTTTGAATTTTATTTCTTTGTATGGACTGTTTCACGTTGAATACATGAAGAACGATAGTAGCTTATAATAGAAAGGACATCCATCTCTTAAGCTCAGGCATGGACCTCTATGTTTTTCAAATCTAGTACGGACCTCTTACTCGGTAGTGAAGGAAAATATCGTGATGAAACCTTCACGTTTAAATAACTATGAACATGTCACTATGATCCAATTTTTCTGGTTACACTATGTAACGGCTACAAAAATCAGTCAAGAAATTGTAGTTGATTACTTTAATGTAATAACCTGATTCGCTTAATACAGGATTATGATCTAAATAGATAAGTGTATTAAGCGAATCTTCCCGACCCCGACCCAGCACGGGATATAACGCCAGAAAGATGTTGATTTCATCCATAGCTTGCTGGTGTGAAAGACTCCCTCATAACGTGAAAACTTTTAAAAATCGCTCCCACAAACGTAAACACAATCGGAGCGAAACTCCCGCCGTCTCGGAACTCCGACAAAAACTTAAACAGAACGTTTAATAAACCCGGCCGTCTTCATCGGGCCTTCATCGATCTTTGGCAAAACAAAGGGAGGGTGAAAAAACTGGGATAATGCGAACGGCGCTTGTTGTCACCGTTCCGTACGTTTTTTATGTGACATTAATAACATATAAATATAGTAGGGTTACTCTCTAACCTAGAAAATAAATTCTAGGTTAGAGAGTAACCGTATTCTTTTTTTTTATGGCAGGGTATAAGTAAAATAACTGATTTATTCCGAACTCTTCTTTGTAAAATGCTTGCAACCTCTTGTCTTGCTAATTCTAACTATTATCAGAGTAAGATTTTTGCAAGTTCTGCTAATTATTTTCTCTCTGCATGCGCTGATGGTAGTAAAAATACCAAGTTTCGAATTTACTTAGTTTCGATAAACAAAAATATAATACAAGATATCAGATTTTAAAACACTTTTTAAGACATTGATTCTTAATTTCAACTATTCAATTTGTAATTAAATAGCATGGCGTTAATATATTTGAAATAATAAACACGTATCTTATTTAGTTTTATTTATTGCTTTTATTTTGTACAACATTTGAGGCAAGCATGATAAAAGCTTGCAATTTTATTTTATACCATTAAACATTGCAACCAAACAATATCCGCACTACCTAGATGGTAACATCTTAACGCAATTTTCGTATTGTAAGATTACATAAAAGCAATCCTATTACAGCCTTGGTAAATGTCCTTGATCAACAATTACCGAAATAACTTATTAAGGAGACTTTCTAGCAATGACATGTCTTCTTGTACCGTCCCAACTATCCTACTACGGACCCCCAAAAAAGTACCAAGTTAATCGGCAAAGTTGAAACGAGTACTTGTCAACGCTGAGCGCGCTGAGTGATTTCAAGAAGTTGAGTTAAATTCAGTTGGTGACTGTGCGATTAATGACACGAGCCTAAAGTCATAAAGCTGGCGGAATTCCTTCGGAGCCTTTTAACGGACTGGTAGAATCTTATAGAATATTATTAATTTGGGGCTATTAAGACCCGGGACGGGGGAATGACCGTGAAATTAGGTGCCGAACGAGTTGGTCCGCTGGACGGTTTTTCCTTTTCCCGATATTCATTGGAAGATTTGCTCAAAATAGTAATTACAGCTTCGACTGAGCAAAGTACTGAAATAAAAAAAAAATATTGAGAAAAAATGCTTATAGAAAACAAATAAAATAATGAAAAATACATTGTTTTAGTAGGATTTAATACAATACGTATTATTATCTTTTTAGCAAATCAATAGACTCAAACGTAACGGGAAGGGTACGGGGTTGAACTTTTAAGGGTAAAAATCCTGATGTCATCCTGTTTTAAATTTTTTCACTTTTTTCCCTTTTTAAAGGTTTCGGCACTGGCTTACTAGTCTCTGAAATAAATTAAATATCTAATGGAAAAAGCCACGGGAAAAAGCTAGTGTTTATATACTTTCATCAAAAACAACCTGAAACGCGCAGGGTAAACGATACAGTTCCAGTCGGCGAAACTCGACTTCTCGAGCGAACTCCATAAAAATGTGAATTCTATCCTCGAACCCAGCTTAACTATTCAAAACTTTATCTTTTACTCATCGCGAAACTTACAAAAACAGTCTCTCCAGACATCCAGGTACAAATGGAAGTACTTTAGTGCCGTGTTTCAACTTTTCAGCTTCTAGTACTGTTTAAATCTATTCAACAATCCGAAATTTGGGTCAGAGACGAGACAACGCCAAAAAGCTCAAACCGTTAGTTGATTGATCGGGCAAAGTTTTATAAGGTTTCCTTTTTATATTTTTCGACTCATTTTATATTTTATGTGCTAAGTTTAAGTTTTTCTGTAATTCCTTTAGTCTTGTCTATCACTAAAGCGATGCACAATAAAGTCGGGGGGGGTTTACTTATTTGACTACTCTGTCTTGGCCAAAAAGAGTCCTCCTATGCAAAAAATCCTGGGTAGGTCACACATCACGCCGATAAAATTATCGAATTAAAACGTTAACTGTATAACACATCCTTTTGATTAATTTAAATTCACTTGACTTGCTATTCGTAATGTACGTAAAACTGAATGGCTCGATGGCGCATTCAGTTGTGACCGTGCCCTATGCGCCAAGAGTTGTGCGTTCGATCCCCACTTAGGACAAACATCCGTATTATAAATACTTGTGTTTGTTCTGTGCCTGGGTGTTAATAACCAATGTTTAGGTATATATTTGTAATAACACTGTTGTTTCTGATATCTGTAACACAAGTGCTTTAGCTTCTTACCTCAGAGTCAGATCAATGTGAAATCGTCGGATATTTATTTATTTTATCTTATTCAATGATTTTTTAGCAAAAATCTACAACATGCTCAAAACATAGAATCAATACTGTTGGGACTAAACGCGATATGCATTATGTAGTACATGAGTACTAGCTATTGTATAGTCGGTATTGTTTCTAGTGACAATGCAATAAAACATACCTATCATGTGCCTATATCATGCCTACAAAAATCCATAAAATGTCCTTATCCAGATTCTAACTAGGGCGGCCACCTTTTTTTGTGCAAATAAAGTATATTGGCTATTTAAAGTAGGAAAACAAAAGTAAATTCTGACTGAAGTACGATTTATCTAACATCATTTATTTTTGCATTAATTTGAGCAACTTTTAACAGGTAATTATCACTGCTTATCAACCCCAGTAATTGATGTTCAATTTGGTTAAATATTCTTACAATAAAAAAAAACATTTTTCTTTTATATTGAGTATACATAAAATCCCCTAGAGATGTCAAATCGTGCAAAATAAAGTATTTTCGCGTACTTTATTTTCCTAATAAAGTATAAAATACAATTGCTCTAAATAACGTACAATACTTTATAATCGGTTCTCTCTGCCTACCCCGCTAGGGAAGTGGTGTGAAGTTTAGTTAGTTAGTTGATAATTAAGTACGGTTGTCAACCCTAATTCTACCGCTCTTTGATTTTGCAGAAAATAAGTAGGTACAGAAAATGAAGCTTAATAAAAACTATTACAGTATTCCGCCGCTCTAAAATTAAGGTCGAAAGTTTCTTCAATTCGCTATGATCGCAGCCAAGTCGATAAGGAAATTTTGCGAAACCCCATGCCAATTCGTCACTATTGATTTGTTTTCGTCTCCCGCGGATGGGTGAACTGCCGAAGTATACCCATAGACTGATGGTAAACAAATAAACGAGTATTATTATTAGGCTCAATCGGGGTTCGAATGACCCGTTATTGAGAAAGTTGGTTGAATTATTTCTTTACTGGACCACAGTATAGGATAATCTGATGAGCGTTGAATATTCTATTGTATAGTAAGTATACTTACAGGTATTTTGGATCTAATCATTTTCCTAGTGTTATGCCCCTTGTTTAGAACAGGTCCGCTAAAACCATGATCGTGGATTTAGCGAGTCTGGTAATTACATTAAAGCGACTGCCGGTCTGACCTTCGTAATCCTAAGATAGGGGAACCAGACAATTTTTGTATCATGGTTACAAATCCAAAGTTATTTGAATTTGCAGGTTTCATCACGCTGTTTTCCTTCACCGTCGAGCTAGTGGTATAAATACGTACATAGATTTAAAATATCCAGAGGTACGTGCCGGGGTTTGAACCCGCACTCCTTGGTTAAGAGGCGCTATCTAGTGCTACACGTTCATTATATTCATATTGTACTAGATTCTAGTATAATATATTTTTGGCAGATGAGGTGTGTGTGAGTTATATACCTAACATAGTATAAACCCATAAAACTCGCTCGCTTTGACTGGCTCGATGGCGCATTTGGTAGTGACCCTCCCCCATGCGTCAAGAGTTGTGGGTTCGATCCCCACCCAAAAAAGCATTCGGGCGATGAGTACTTGTGTTTGTTCTGTGTCTGGGTATTAATATCTAATAAATATATAAGTATTATGATGATGAGTCTGACCACGGAGTCAGATATGTATGTGATGTAGTCAGATATTTATTCTGTTTAAAAATTACTTCTTCTTTTGGAACATACCAGAATTTTCTTACAGAGATACCTCACTGCAACTTTCTTTACTGCTAGTCTATCAGATATCGAGAAGTTATCTTGAAGAAGCGTCGTGGCTATCTATACTCGTCGAGTTCTGAGGAGTCTTGTAAAGTTCAGCGTTATTTATAGGGATTGTCTGACTTTTAATGTTCTAATAATAAATAGCGAAAAAACTCGATATCGCACTTAGAATCAACGTTAATACCAACGAAATAAATAGAGTAAAACGCTTTGAATGTCCCGAACTTAAATATTCTGTAATAATATTAAGATATATTTAACTAACTAACTAACTAAACTTCACGCCACTTCCCTAGCGGGGTAGGCAGAGAGATATATTTACCTGTGTAAAAATAGTTCGACATGTGTTTTTTGACCTGAAAATATGTTTTGATAAACTTTTTGCTTGCGACCACTATAGTTTTTTTATTTAATGTGAAAATGTATTGGTAAAACGATACCAACAGTAAAAATACACAAAGCCTCTCAAATTACTTGTAACGTGATGATAGGCACATTCAGGTTGGGCAAATACATAACCCATTGTTTAAAGCTGTGATGAAGAAAAATATCAGTGTTAATCGCTCTTTTCTCTCTTCTATAGTTATTTACAATATATGTACTATACTTAATTTATTACTATTTGGAATAAATAGTAAGGCAAATGAGATGTTTTACAGTTCAAAATAACATTTTCGTGAAAGATAAAGATTTAGTTTTCAATGAAGATTCAGATATGACTCTAGCCTAAGGCTGTATGGTAGCGCGTGAACTATGAATTAGTTATATTCAATATTCAATTATGTCCGATGTTAGTCTGGGACTTAAAAATAATGTGCCAACTGTGTTTCTTGCCTACATGTCGTAATAGGCGACTAATGGTATATGGGGTTGTGGGTATGTGATTGTGTAGGCGACGAGCTAGCTACTTGTCACTACTTTTTCACAATTTTCCATCCATACCAGCCCAGTTTTGTTTTAGGCTAAATGTGGTGAAAGGGGCCTGCTGTACCTCTGACTCTGCTTACCCCTTTGGGGATTATGGGCGTGATGTTATGCTTATATGTTTGTTTGATAAAGATAAAAGATAAAGATAAAGATATTTATTCACAGAGACAAAGTAATTACAGATGTTGTAAGAATAGGTACATGGTTCGTCTTATGTCACCAGCTCAGCTGGCATGTGAATTTTTGTCAACTTTGATTTTGATTTGATCCTAATCATACAGTTTAATAATTCGTTTTTCTACATTGTTATATGTCAATTTTAACTGAAAATATAATTAAATGTATGTTTGTTCAGATATTTTAATCTACTTAAGAAGACTGAGTTAGTCAGTTAAATTCACCTTTGTACATCAGATCTCTGTATACGTATCTGTAAGATCAAAGTTATGGTTACTTATACAATAATCATTCTGTCGTTCCCTACTTTACATATTATTATTTTTATTTTCCTAGCGTTATGTCCCATGCTTAGTCGCGGTCCGCTTAGACTATAATCCAGGATTAAGCTAGTCTGGTAATTATATTGAAGCAATTGCCGATCTGACCTTTATAACCTTTAGATAGAGGAACCAGACAATTTGGATCATGGTTACTCATCAATAGTTGTTAGAATGTGCAGGTTTCATCACGGTGTTTTCCTGTACCGCCGAGCTAGTGGTATAACCACGTACATAATTTTGAAAAATCCAGAGGTACGTGCCCGGGTTTTGACGCGCACCCCTCTGTGAAAAGGCGCGTGTCCTTACCATTGAGCTACCACCGCTCTAACTTATGATTATTTTATCATAAAATTTTGTAATGAATATCTCTTCTTACATACCAAACCCCCCGACCTATATTTACTATTGTATGATGTTGTTTCTGTTTGTTTATCTAAAACAACATTATTTAATGGTCCGCGAATCCCTTTCCACGTTAAGTTCAAGTTACTAGGCCAATATTTATCTTTTACTATAAAAAAAGTCCATAAAATTGTTTACGTGAGTTTTTATAGTTTTTTGTTTAGTTTTACAAGAAAATAAAGATTCTATTTAGAGTTTTTGTTGCTTTTTTATTAACATTACCATGATAGACATATAGGCACTCTTTACGCAATTTTTTATGATGTTTGAGAACGTTCCTATTATGTCTCATGTTGGTCTGGGAATATAAAATAATGTGCCAACTGTGTTTCTTGCCTAGCATGTCGTAAACGGTGACTAATGGTAGGTATATCCGGTTTTGGGTATGTGATTATGTAGGCGACAAGCTAGCCACTTGTCACTACTTTTTCACAATTTTCCATTTATCCCATCCCAGTTTTACATTTGGCTAAATGTGGTTAAAGGGGCTTGGTGCCACTTTGACTTTGCCTACCCCTTCGGGGGTTGATTGACAGATGAGGTTAAACATACAGCTAAATTCTGGCCGACTTATTCATCAATACTTTATAGTCTACTTATAATACCTATTGGTTAGTAGCAGTTAGCTTGGACCACGATCATATCCCCCCCGCTGGGGTCTTCGGTTTGGCGTACCGGGGGGGCTTAGTAGGCCCTGGTGCAGGACAGGGCCGTAGCTAAGAGAGACCCCGAGGTGAGCTGCGACTGCTCGGCATTTCCCACCGAGCAGTTGCGGCACCGGCCGCAGCCCCCTGCGGCCGGACTAGGATTGCCGAGGAAGAGGAAGAGCTGAGTGTGTCGTTGCTCGCCTCCATAGGGAGGCGAGCAACGACACACTCAGCTCTCCGAGGATAGCCTCGGCAACCCGACAGGGGCGCGCTGGGTCGCGTTGTGGTGGGTCGCAGAGGGATTGAGCGTCTCGATGCTCTCCCTCTGCGACGACAGGGCTAAGCCCTCAATCTGGGTCGCCGGGCGGAAGGCGGCCCCTTCGACGAGGCGCTCTCCGCGTGCCCCTCTGGCTTAGCAGAGGGCACAGCGCGAGAGTGGGCCCACGACGCCGGTCACGGGGATGATCGGCGTCTGAATCCTGGGCGGAGTGGTTGAGACATCCTGGGTGGCCTGGCATGTCTCGACGCGCGCGCGTGCTCGGTGCTGTGCATCCGACGACTGTTGTCGTGGGCTGCACAGCATCGACCACCGCCGCGCGAGGTGGGCCGCGTAGCGCGGCATGCGCATCACCGGAGGAGCAGTCGTATAGTCCCGACAGTGGGGATACAGGCTCCTCCGGGACTGCGCCGCTGGAGGCCACGTTGGGGTTTTAGTCGGTTCGAGTCCGACACACCGCCCTCTGCTTCCCCGAGCAGAGGGTGACGGCTCGTGGGAGTTTCCCCAACAAAAAAAAAAAAAAAAAAAAAAAAAAAAAGGACCACGATCGTATATTTAGCGTGTCTGCTTATTATAACATTAAAGCATGTTTTAACACAATGTTTTCCATCAAACGCAGTGGTACAAGTTAGATGAAAAAAAAAAAACCAGACCAGACCCAATAGGTACATCTTGCAAATAAGGCGTGTTGTGAACACCTACATAATATATGAGCTACGACCACAATAATACTTACCTGTCGAACAATAATCCCCGTATTGATCACAGGATAATTATTTAACGACTGTATCAATAGTATATTTCCCATGCTTTTCCTTGATACCACGTCATCGTTAAGGAAAATAATGGGGCATATTTTTAGATTCTGCTGCGGAAATGTTATCAAATCAGCTGTGGAGGGAGCACAATTGATTAGTTTATTTTGAACGGGCCCTTGCCAACAAATATTTGTTGAATTAATGGAATCTAGGCATCCGGTATCCGGTATGACTCCAAGTTCAAAGAATAATACTCACTTTGCCTTTCTTTGAGAATTTCTCTGAAAAGCTTTACTTAAAGCTTTTGATTTTAAAAGCTATACGGAGATTAAGATATTACTATCAAAAGTGACAAGAAAGATGAACTCATAACATTTCGATAAACTGAAGCCAGTCTAATAACCAAATAGACTAAATTCTTATTTACAAAAATATTCGTCCAAGAAAACCTACAAAAATGTCGCTACCTCGCCAAAACTTCTGTAAAAAAATGTCTCTCAATCAATCGTCTTCTTCACAAAAAACAATACTTCCAAAAGGCCCATAGAAGCCATAAAAACTGATCTAACACCATTCCAACGTCAAATTTATTCCCACATCACATCCCCGCAACACTCCCGAGCGCGTTCGAAACATTCAAAACTACACAACAAAAAGTCCTCAACGCAAAACGCGAAACGGAACGCAACGTAAATAACTCGAGCCGCAAACGTCACTAAATCACTCGCGAAGGGAATTTGTCTCGTCAATTTATAAGCGAAGAATAAATCTAAAGGGATGGGGTGTGGTAGATTCAATGGAATCGCGCCACAGTGTAGGGGAGCACAGTGCGTTCGGTATAGCAAGTATTAGTTGAAAAAAGAAGAAGAAAGAAAGAAAAACATTTATTGACTTTAACATAAAAAAAAAAACAAAAATACATAACAAAGAGTGAATACAACATAAATATTACACTACATCACATACATTGATCTGACTCCGAGGTAAGTAGCTTAAGCACTTGTGTAACGAATATCAGAATGAACAGTGGTATTACAAATATATACTTAAATATTGGATATTAATGCCCAGACACAGAACAAACACAAGTACTCATCATACGAATGTTTGTCCTGGGTGGGGATCGAACCCACAATTCCTGGCGTATGAGGCAGGGTCACTACCGAATGGGCCATCGAGCCAGTCAAACATAAAACAGATAAAAATCAGATAGACCGAATTATAATAGATAAGTCAGACAAAACAAGTCCGTGATACGCCGAGTTTGATGTTTAATCGACTCTTTTATCTCATACATATACATAATAACATACATAACATCACGCCAATGATCCCCGAAGGGGTAGGCAGAGTCGAAGGGACAGCAAGCCACTTCAACCACATTCAGCCAAAAATAAAGCCGGGCTGGGTTAGATGGAAAATTGTGAAAAAGCAGTGACAAGCGGCTAACCTGTCGCCTACACAATCACATACCCAAAACCCGATATACCATTAGTCACCTTTTACGACATGCTAGGCACTCTTTTATCTCGATGACAAGATATACGAAAGTAGTATTAGAGGGTCTATTCTTTGATATATTGCTTCGTATATACCACCACATCCGCATCCAGGTTGCTTAAGCCCCTTCAGCAACCCGTTTAGGTAAACGATTCAAAGAGCGGCAATTGGGCCCTGCTGTCAATTTTGTTCAAAAATTAAATTGAGCTGGATTAGATGGACTATTGTGAAACAGTAGTGACTTGGGGCTAGCATGTCCACTACAAAATCAAAAGCCCAGTTTACCATATTGACTGGCCCGTTAGTAGAGTGGTCAGAGACCCTGGCCAAGAAACCAAAGGGACGCGGGCTCGATACCCGCTATGGGCAAATGTTTCGTGTGATGAACATGGACATTTGTACTGAAGTCATGGATATTTATAAACGTATTTAAGTATGTATATATATCCGTTCACCTAGTATCCATAGCACAAGCATAAGCTTAGTTTGGGACTAGGGAATTGGTGTGTCAGTCTGAAGAATTTATTATCCCTACTAATATAAAGTAGTAAAGTTTGTAAGTATGGATGGATATTTGTTACTCTTTTACGCAAAAACTACTGAAATGTTTTTAAAGAAACTTTACAATAATATAGCTTATACACCCGAATAATATATAGGCTTTGATTTATCGATGTACCACGCGAGCAAAGCCGCGGGCAGAAGCAATTTATTATAATTTACTACCATAATAAACCTTTTTCGACATGCTAGAAACGAACACAGTTGGTTCATTTGTCTTACATCCGAAATAAGAAAGAAAGAAAGAAATAAAGAAAGAAAGAAAGGAAGAAAGAAAGAAAGAAGAAAAGGTCTCCGCTCAGCATATGTCGCGGTGGCGCTAAGCGTACCACGACACTGGTTGACAAGACAATATGAATACTGTGGGAACGTAAGTACACTTAAAAACCAATGACTAACACTATCGTAACTTCTTACGTTCGAACCTGACTCGATCGGATGGGTGAAAGTATTCACAATTGGGCCACCACTCGTGGCGTTCAATGATCGGTGAAATTGTCCACGGCTAACGATCTATGCGAATGGCTGCGCCCACGATGTAATATTCACTATTTAAAATGTGATTTTTTTAACAAGACTAGTACTGAAACATTTTTAAAGTCGGACTAGTAGTTTCTAAGTTAGCGCGTTCAAGCAAACAAACTAACAAACTCTTCAGCTTTATAATCTATACTTATAATAAATCTGTAGAGAGGCAATTCTGTACATAAAATATATTATATTCAAAATAACTATCAGGGGGTGATTAGTGATCGATACTGATGCCAAAAATGCAATCAGTAAAATTTTTGTCTGTCTGTCTGTCTGTATGTCTGTCTGTCTGTCTGTCTGTATGTTCCATATAGAAACAAAAACTACTCGACGGATTTTAACGAAACTTGGTACAATTATTCTTCATACTCCTGGGCAGGTTATAGTATACTTTTCATCACGCTACAATCAATAGGAGCAGAGTAGTGAAGGGAAATGTTGGGAAAACGGGAGAAGTTTCTCCATTTTTTAAGCTTCCGTCGCGTGTGCAGCCTTAATGGTTAAAGTTACATAGAAATCATGTATGACGGAAATAGTCTTTATAATATTAACCATAAACGCGGGTGACACCGCTGGCACAGCTAGTATTGTATAAATTTCATTGCCACTCACTCAACTTGACTTTATTAACCGACTTCAAAAAAGAAGGAGGTTCTCAATTCGACTGAATGTTTTGGCTTAATGTGGTTTAAAGGGTTTGCTGCCTCTTGGGCTCTGCCGTATACCTTCGGGGATTGTGAGAGTCTTTTATTTGCTAGCAATAATACTACAGGCCAAAACGCGATATGCATTATGTAGTGTGATCTGTGTGACACAGAGTGATCTGTTTGCGGACGCATGGATGAAGGTAGTTGCTGAATGTCTGAGATTTTGTGAGCGGGACGTGTGAGAGTATCTATATTTGTACTGTCCAAAATATTGTTAATTTGTAATTCGATTTTAATTAATCAATGTAATTAAATTATTGTAATTGGCATCTGCCGTTTAATTTTAATTAAAATAAATAAAAAAGTAGTATATGAGTACTTAGGCTGGACATTTTCACCGTGTTGCAACGATCTTGGTCACAAGGACTCCATTTGAAAATTTGATTGGCGACTATCAACATGAATTAAGCTAGTTTTGTTTAGTTGTGTGATTAAAAAAAATTAAAAAAAAAATTTGACTCTGCCTACCCATTCGGGGATTATGGGGAAATGTTATGAATGTATGTGACTGCCACTAATAGAATACCAGACACTTTGCATCATAGTTACATGCTCGTATTTTTTTTTTTTAATGTACTGTATAGAAAACTCTTCGTTTTTTTGTTAACTTTAAACTAATATTTTTTAGGGTTTTGGGTGTGTGCTTGTGTAGGCGACAGGTTAGCCGCTTATCACTGCTTTTTTACAATTTTCCATCTAACCTAGCCCGACTTTGTTTTTGGCTAAATGTGGTTGAAGGGGCATGCTGCCCCTTTGACTTTGCCTACCCCTTCGGGGATTGTGGGCGTGATGTTATGTATGTATGTTATGTATTTAAACTAATAAAGTTCAGAAACACTAATGTTACAAAAAAAAAAGAAGTTTTTTAGATAACAACTGACTCAATGGCGCATTCCATTTGCGAAAAGTTGTGAATTTGATCACCACCCAAGACAAACATTCGTGTGATGAATACTTGTGTTTGTTCTGTGTCTGGTTGATACTATCTAATTTAAGCATTATATTTGGGATATCACTGTTGATTCTGATATCCGTAACACAAGTGCTTAAGCTACTTAAGTCAGAGTCAGACCTGTGTGCATTCGTGATACTATCTGATATATTATATACTAGCAGCGCCCCGCGGTTTCACCCGCGTAGTTCCCGTTCCCGTGGGGATATGGGGATAAAATATAGCATATGTTACTTACTGGGAAACTAGCTTTCTATTGGTGAAAAAAAAAATCAAATCGGTCCAGTAGTTTCGGAGCCTATTAAATACAAGCAAACGAACAATCAAATATTTCTTCTTTATAATATTAATGTGATTTAAATTCTTAGTTAAGCATTCGAAAACAAATGTTTTCCTAATCTGTGGCTCTCGGATCGGTAGGACCCCGCCGTTTTATTAGAAAACGGGTGAATCTTTCGCTACGGCGCGCCACGCAAATTCCGATTTGATTTTGTGGTTGGTTATTTCTTATTACATTTACATCGCAAATACATTATTGCATCATGTATAATTTGCTAAATTGCCTATAGGGGAGATGGCGGCTTCTTGAAATACCTATGACGATTAACTACTCTCTTACCCTTAGAATACTTATTTTTGGTGCAAGGTTTAATAAGTGCATTCAGTCATGCATTTTACCATGACGTATATTTTATATTTGTGGCCATTTAATCTCAAACCCTTTACTTTCTACACACATTATACTTGTCATGCATCTTGGTCGGTTGAAAATACTTTTTGGATAGGAAATTTACTAAATATTAAAATACATACATAATGTCACGTCCTTTTCCCGTGAGAGTAGGCAGAGATTACATCCTTCCATTAGCTACGATCCTGACATACACCTTTCGCTTGTTCTACATTCAAAAGTCCTTTCATATACGCTCAACGATTAAGCGTGCTTCTTAACTGATCTTTTATTAATACTGAAATACTAACACAAAAATTAAATCATCATCTTCCTAGCATTATGTCCCGTGCTAAGACGGGGTCCGCTCAGACTATGATCCAGGATTTAACGAGTTTGGTAATTACATTGAAGTGACTGCCGATCTGACCTTCGTAATCCTAAAATAGGGGAGTCAGACAATTTTTGGATCATGGTTACAAATCCAAAGTTGTTTGTATTTGCAGGTTTCATCACGATGTTTTCCCTTACCGTCGAGCTAGTGGTATGAATACGTACATAGATTTGAAAAATCCAGAGGTAAGTGCCCGGGTTTGAAGCCGCACTCCTCGGTTAAGAGGCGCGTGTCCTTACCATTGAGCTACCACCGCTCAACATAAAAATTAAATATGCTCGATAATTAAATACGTAGGTATACGTTTCAGTTGTATCATTTTAATTGGGGTCTTGTACTGTCTCAGTATCAGTGTTCTACTTTACTATTAAGTTAAGTCAATTTAAAGTAAACTGTTACTGAATATTAGTCATTTATAATAATTAGCATTCAATAGTCATTGGTAAAACGATACACAGAAAATCCCTTATTTGAAACCATGCATGCAGAAACAATGCTTGCATTTTTAACATGCTCCGTAAGAGCACGATTCGCTGAACTCATGTAAAAATGACTGCCATTATAAAAATATATGATATGTATATATGATATTATTTTATTTTATTTCAACAAAAAGTTAACAGAGTCTGGCTGAAAATTTGTTAAACGAACTAGAAAATACTACTAGGTATATTGTAATGCGGAGTGTAAGCAATTACGGCTAAGAACTCAAACGAAATATCTAATGAGGTACTTATGTATACATAGAATATAATATATAGTTATATACATGCTTACTTCAAAGACATCATTGTGCAAAATTAATTAGTTGGAGTTTATTTTATTTATTTTTTAATCTAGTCGGCAAATCATAATCACACTCTACCATTAGTTTCCTTTTACGACATGCTAGGCAAGAAACACAGTTGGTACGTTATTCTCAAGTCCCAAAGTATTTCTCTTAAAAGTGAATTGTATTTAAGAATTAAATACAATTCATTTTTAAGAGAAATACAGTTTACACTTAAATAATGTAGTCTACGGTAATACAAAGTTATATATAAGAGCCGTGGTAGCTCAATGGGAACGACACGCGCCTTTTAACCGAGGAGTGCGGTTTCGAACCCGGTCACGTACCTCTAGATATTTCAAATCTATGTACGTATTTATACCACTAGCTCGACGGTGAAGGAAAACATCGTGATGAAACCTTCAATTTCAAACATCTTTGGATTTGTAACCATGATCCAAAAATTGTCTGGTTCCCCTATCTTAGGGTTACGAAGGTCAGATCGGCAGGCGCTTTAATTTAATTACCAGACTCGCTAAATCCTGGGTCATGGTCTAAGCGGATCCCGTCTAAACACGGGACATAACGCTAGGAAGATGATGACGATAATACAAAGTTATAGTTATACACAATCACACACCCAAAACACGATATACCATTAGTCACCTTTAACGACAAGCTAAGCAAGAAACCCGGTTGGTGCATTATTTTTAAGTCCCAGACCAACATGGACATTACAATAAAGATACGCATTTATCCCTCAATCGCTGAAGGCGTCCCAATCCCAGACATAAGGCACTCACGTAAACACACACGGCCCTTTCAATTAGCCTGCCCGCCCCAAATGTACTAATTACCAATGACAACAGCCTATTAATTAAAACTCCACATCGGAATCCGATTATCACACAGTTTAACTACGCTTTATTTAAGTTTAGTTTATTCGGTTTGTTTTATTGCTCCATCGGAGTTTGCTAATCCGGGTTGCTAGACGGATTGGGATCGGGCAGGTGGGGTAAACATGTTTTGACTAGATTAAGTGTTGTGTTAGAACTAGTTTTCGATTCAAAATTTAATGGCGATGTGGGCGGTAAGTTAGGAGATTTTGGGTGGATTAGATCAAAAATTAAATGTGTATGCTTAAACTGTAAATAACTAATTCCCGGGCAGGATATTTTTACATAAGAGCCTTATTTAAGATATTTGTTATTCGGTGTGATTTTATTTTACAACTCGTTTAATATAATTTTTACTTTACTTCACATTAATTAATAGTTAAATGAATATCTATATGTTAATGGCGGTTCATAAAAAGTATGTCAACTAATTATTACTCGAACATATTACAAAATATACAATATTTTACTTGATCTACTAATCCCTCGTATTGCTTAGATGCATTACTATCATAAAAAAAACTTTTATCTGATGATATCTTCAAAACCCTCAGGAACAATGTGATATGTGTGATTCTGACCATTTCTATTTACTAGTGATCGCCCAGTGATCGGAACGCGACCATAATTAATTTAATTTTTTATGAATTTCTAACGCAATATTAAATTAAATTCTTTCTGCACTCCTGCTCCATATAAACTTCAACTTCTCCAAATCGAATACTTCTCCGTCTGCGGAATGTTCGTAAAAATAGGTACAAAGATTCTTCACGTATTAATACATAGATAATACGTTATCTTTGCCTATGTCGCTAAGAAAGTAGCGTGAATTTTAGTTAGTAAAGTTATAAAAGTAACACCAATGGCTACTTTTATGACCAATTTTTTTTATCAGACAATATCTTCAAACCCTCAAGAGCACAGTTGTCCCAGTGAAGCGAGTGTAAGTCGTGGATAAACAAGTTTTATCGCGACTCACCGCGGGCGGAGTGCAGTCTGCTGCCGGACTTCTCAATACATATTGATTGAGAGCGAGTTCGTTGCCTAGATACAACTGCATTCAATCAACTTATCTACATGAAGATTTTAGATTATATTTAGTCCTTCTTCAAGCGTTGTGTCATATTCCTTTTTAGATTAACTGTCTAACTAACCTTTAGATTGAAATCTATACTAATATAGCTGACCCGGCGAATTTCGTTCCGCCTAACAGTCAATGACACATAATCGGGTTAAATAAATTGAGATGTAAGCTATCCTATCTTTCAAGTTAGATCAAACTTCACACGGTGTGTAAATTTGCTTAAAATCGGTTAAGTAGTTTCGGACTCCATCGCGGACAAACAACGTGACGCGTAATTTATATATATTAAGATATAAATAAATAAATAAATTTAAATATCAGACTACATCACATACAATGATCTGACTCCGAGGGAATAAGCTTAAGCACTCGTGTTACGGATATCAGAAACAACAGTGGTATTAAAAATATATACTTAAATATAAAATATTAACACCCAGACACAGAACAAACACAAGTATTCATCACACGAATATTTATCTACAACCTACAACTCTTGGCGCATGGGGCAGGGTCACTACCGAATGCGCCATCGAGCTTGTCAAAAATATAAAACTGAAGGGTTTGTGGCGCGAAACGAGCGTCAGCGAAGTTCGTTATGGAATCGCTCGCGCGCGTTTGGCTAAGCACCCGGCTATTTAGTCATTTAGTATGGAAAGCCGTTTTTTTGTCGATTTACGAGAAGTCGTAGAACAAACGTTGTTGTTTATAATGTCAGTAATCTACTCCTGCGGTATTAATGTTTCACAAATGACCCTTTATAATAAACTATCACGCCCGCCTGGTCGCCAATCCCGAAAGATGAAGTAGAGTCTAAGCTGTAACAAGCTTCTGTAACCACATTATTGGGCTATAGCCTAATTTCACAATAAAATTTCAATTAAAAAGCAATATGGACGACACCAAACGCGATATTCATTATGTAGTACATGAGTACTTACAGCTTGAGGTTTCGGCCGTGTTGCAACGACCGTGGTCACAAGCGGACTTGCTCATCTAGTCCCGTCAGTATTATACAATAGTATCTTTAAAAATATATTAAGTCGTTAATCCCCTCTTATTAATACAAAATATATAAAACAGTACACCATTCTAAAGACCCCAATCGGATACTACAGCAGCTTATAAAAATAATTTATAAAGGTTTCAAACACTTATAAATCGTTAAATATATGTAAAGCTATATGATTCTATCACCTATTTCTACCAAAAAGAAACCGACAAGAAACTCGTTAGTTACTCTTTTCCACAATAGTATTACCAAGGTGTATTATGAATAGTATACAAGGAACAGGAGCCCATAAAACCACATGCATAGATACCTCGCGTTAGTAGTCAAGGCCTATCACCGGCAATACCCGTTTATATCCTCCGATAGATTAAGCAGATTAAACTCAGATTGTGTAGACGCTTGCTTTGTAATGTTTCGATAGCGAAACGAAAATTCAATGCAAACGACAAAGTTTCGAACGGTAGCGAAAGTGTAATAAGTGCTATTGGGTTCGAATTCGGTGATCGAAGTCGGCGATAGAGTTGTCAACTATTGATGGTATAAGTATCGATAGTTGCCCTTGAAATGTAATGTAATGTCCTCCTAACCGATATCGGTTACGGCGGCCAATCTCAACGAGCATTAGCCATCTGCGCAGGAGATATTATAGTGCACAAGTGTGTGCGCAGACACAGGTGCACTCTCTATTCCTTCATTCTCATAGTCCGGTGAGACGGCAATCCGACATGACCGGAGAGAGGTCAGGCGCAGGACCAACGGCTTAACGTGCTTTCCGAGGCACGGGGGTGTTAATAACGCCAACTTCCTGACTCCGGACTGTAACTGAGTAATTTCAATATTGAAATACCCAGCCACAAATTCTTGGTCCGACCCGGGATGTAGTGTGCAAGAAATTGTCCCGCGGTTGATACGGAAAAAAATACGATTCCTTTTATTAATATGAGGTTTATTCTTCACACGTCTTTCTCCACGTCTGTGGTCCGCCATTCGTCTCACATCCCTCCTTCCTCTTTCAAATCTCTTCTGTCTCTCTTACTCTATTACGTTCCTTCCTACAACTCAATACCACTATTCCTATTATTACTTGTTGTGTTACTGATAATAACAATACTATTGGTAGTCTTGATAATAAGCATTTATCAAGACTATCGATACGGTCGAAAGTTTACTGGTATTTATTTCAATGCTTTTGATATTTTGTAGAACTAGTAGTATTGCTGTCTACAATAATACTAGAGATACTATTGATAGTATCGGTGCAAATACTTTTATTTCTTCTATTTGTACTATTGTTGTTATATTTTGCCTACTAATTGTATCTACTGCCTGACCTTCGTAACCCTAAGATAAGGAAACCAGATAATGTTTGGATCATGGTAACAAATCCAGAGTTATTTGAATTTGCAGGTTTCATTACAATGTTTTCCCTCACCGCCGAGCTAGTGGTATACCTAAATACGTACATAGATTTGAAAAATTTAAAGGTCCGTACTCGGATTTGAACCCGCACCCCTCAGTTATGAGGCGCGTGTCCATAGAGCTACCACCGCTCTCTTATTATTCTTATTGCTCTATCGATAGTATCGATAAATTATAGTCGACTTTATCGATAAGCAACTCCCCTGGGCGGTACTTATCGGGTGTTGAGAGTGCTCCTGAAGTTTGAGTGGACTATCTTGACAAGTACTTCGATTGATTGCGTATTGTTATTTTTTTTAACTACTTTCCGTGACGGTTAGGAAAAATGTTTCCCTACTTTGCTTCAATTTGTGATGTAATATTCTCGTTGTTACATTGGTTTTTTCAATTTGTAAAGTACTTCAACAGATCAATTAATTTAAAATTATGATTAAACGAACACAGATTAAAGATGGCAAACGGAAAAAAAATTACACTTATTAAAATTTGTATTAAATACACACATACATTGACATCACGCCCATAATCCCCAAAGTGGTAGGTAGAGTCATAGGGGCAGCAAGCCCTTTTTACCACATTCAGCCAAAAATAAAACCGGGCTGGGTCAGCTGGAAAATTGTGAAAACGTAGTGACAAGTGGCTACCTTGTCGACTACACAATCACATACCCAAAACCCGACATACCATTAGTCGCCTTCTACGACATGCTAGGCAAAAGCCACAGTTGGCACATTCTTTTTAGGTCCCAGACCGACATGGGACTTAAATAAAATATGTGTTTAAAACTTAAGTAAGTATAACATTAAGTATCGCTGTCTAGTTAAAAATTACTATATTATTTATAATAAAATAAATTATAATAAAGGAATTAAATATTCTTAATATAAATTTTAAAAAAATCTAACAAAATAAATAGAATTCATAGCACAAGCTTAAATTGGGACAATAAAATTAGGATTTGCGAGTAACTAAATAATTATTATTAAAACTTGTTGTCTTCTCAAAAATGTATTTATTTTATAATAAATAAATAAATTCTCCAGACCGACACACCAATTCCCTAATTCCAAACTAAGATATAAGCTTGTCCTATGGATACTAGGTGAACGGATAGACATACTTAAATACGTTTTTAACATGACTCGAGTACAAATGTCCATGTTCATCTCGTACCCGCGACCCTCGGTTTCGTGGCCAGGGTTCTGACCACTCGACCAACGGGCCTGTCAATTGACACCATATTTGGATTACCATAGCATGATCATCACCATCTTAGCGTTATGTTCCTTGATTAGGCGGGGTCCGTTATGACCACGATCCAGGATTTAGCGAGTCTGGTAATTACGTTCAAGCGACTGCCGATCTGAGCTCCGTAACCCTTATAGGGGAACCAGAAAATGTTTGGATCATGGTAACACATCCATAGCTGGTGTGCCGGTTTCATCACGATGTTTTCTCCACACCACCGAGCTAGTGGTATAAATACGTTAATCGATTTAAAAAAATCCAGAGGCACGTGCCCTGGTTTTGAACCCGCACCCCTCGGCTAAGAGGTGCGTGTCCTTACCATTGAGCTACCACTGCTCCATAGCGTTACCAACAAGTAATAAAAGGAAAATGGCAAGGACCTATCTGACCTACCTGTCTTGTTATCTTATCAAACAGCTGTTGTCCATTCATGCCACTTTATTGAACACGTGTTCGCTAGATAGAACAATAGTAATGTAGATTATCATTTTTCAGAATGTAAGTCAACCCTGAAATGGTAACGGAATCTATATATGTAGATTTTGCTTCGATATTTTTTTGTATTTCAATACTGCAGATTTTTGTAAAATAATTTTATTGTTTTCATGGGCGTTGTGCTTTTGTTTTATTTATTTACTATTGTATGTGAAACAGTCTTTTCAAACATGGATGGATAGTTCGAAATATGGTATGAGTGAAATGGTAATGGAAAGCTTATTAAAATTCGTCATTCATCATCATTGAGGAAGAAATGTGCCAACCTCAGATAGACTGGAAATTAGGCAAAAAAATCAAGCAATACAATTAACTATGAAATAACATCAGAACAAAAGACGCAGTGAAAACCGCAATTTGTTTTCTGAACTAAACACCTCATACAAACCATTTCCCGTTTATCAACGAAATGCAATTAAGATATTCATAAAACTGTTTAATTAAACGAGACTGAAATGATAACTTCGATAAATTACAGTTTTAAACAAACAAAGCATTAATAACCGGATATAAATTAATATTATGCTGGTTCATTATTCTGTTTGAATTCAATAATTGCAAAAGGCTCATGGTTCTCATAATTATTAAGCGCTATTGACATCAATGGGATGGAATCTGTAATGAAAGGAACCGCATAGCGTTTGGAATTTGATATTTTCTCTCGCAAATATTAATATAAATTTCAGATTTTTTCATCACATATTGCTCTCTTATAATTTCCGCTTTGCGTAAATAATATGAAAATGATAAGGAAAATTTTAATAATATATTAAGAGGCAGCCCTGCAAGTGCAGTGGTTCTGATTTCGCGTCAAACACAACGGGGTTCAATCTATACACTGGATAATATAGCTATAATAGTGATGAAAGTAAAATTAAAAGGTAAAGTTTGTCCGATATTGGTCTGGGACTTAAAAAATAACGTGCCAAAACTGTGTGTCTTACCTTTCGTTTTCGTCATTTCGTAAAAGGCGACTAATGGTATATGGGGTTGTGAGTTTGTGATTTTGTCGACTTGTCACTACTTTTTTACAATTTTCCATCTAACCCAGCCCAGTTTTGCTTTTGGCTGAATGTGGTTAAAGGGGCCTACTGCCCCTTTGACTCTGTCTACCCCTTCGGGGATTATGGCCGTGATGTTATGTATGTATGTATGTATAAAAGTAAAGTTACGTAATATCCAAAGGAAATATAAATGTCTCTTAGTAAAACGGTTAAAATAGTCGCAAATATTTCTATGTATATTTTAAAAATGGATCATGTTTCATCCCATTAGTATAATAACGCAACATCCACAAAATAGAGACTTTGTTTGTAGATGAAATGTTATTCTACTAATGGGACAAGTTGAAAACAAATACTAAAGGAACTAAACGCGAAATGCAGTTAGATATTCTGTAGTAAATGAGTTGCCTATAGCGTGGTGTAGCCGTGTTGCAATTGCAACGACCCTGGTCACAAGCGGGAAATAACTGTTAGTTATATTTTCTAAGTATAATGCAAAACGAATCTTTAAGAAATATTAACACATAATCATGGAAGCGCTTACCACTTGACTTTCGTAACCTTGAGACAAGGGAACTAGATAAAGAGGATGCTAGGCTAGCTACATCATCTCATCTCCCTAGCGTTATGTCCCGTGTTTAGACGGGGTCAGCTTAAACCATGATCCAGGATTTAGCGAGTCTGGTAATTACATTGAGGCGACTGCCGATCTGACCTTCGTAACCCTAAGATAGGGAAAACAGACAATTTTTGGATTTGGATGGTTACAAATCCAAAGTTTTTTGAATTTGCAGGTTTTCATAAGGATGTTTTTCTTCACCGTCGAGTTAGTGGTTTAAATACGTACATAGACTTGAAAAATCCAGAGGTACGAGACTGGGCTAGAACCCGCACTCCTCGGTTAAGAGGAGCGTGCCCTTACCATTGAGCTACCACCGCCCGGCTAGCTAGGCTAGCTACATATTAATAGGTATATATTTGAATGTGCAGGTTTCCCTACAATGTTTTCTCTCACCACCGAGCTGGTATAGGTGAAAATCCAAATATATATGTCTTCAATGTGAGAAATCTTTAGATCAAGAGCGATCACAGCTTTATCCTTGCTATAAATCCTTGCCTACAAGAATGTATCAAGTAATTGTATCTCCAAAGACATAACAGCCCAGTTTAGCATTGCATGTTTTATAATTGCATTAACATCAATCGAAATTAGTTCGTTACTGGTAAATTTACATACACTACGACTCCCGGAAATGGTAATTTCATTGGCTAATTTGAAATTCATGATATTACGTTTAGCGGAGTCACACGAAACTGTATAATTTCGGTTGGAACAACGGTTCTGCGGGTATGTAAGGAGCGATGCACTTTTAATTTTATGGTGGAAGTTTGTTTCGTCTTTTATCTCGTAAAGCGTTTTGCGAAGATTGCGTTATAATATCCAAGTATAATATATATCCAAGTCAAAACAAGAGAATTTACTTGCATGTTTCCGACCGCTCAAGACCTAGCCTCTATAGTTTGTAGGATTCATCGCGTTTGCTAAATATGGGAAAAGAAGACAAGCACTTAAAATCCCCAATTTCTTATCACTGGTGCATCATCGAGGATTCTTACCTCGATGTTTAGGAAACGAGAGATGTATGAATAAGAACTCTTGGTCATCGAACGAAAAGTAACAGTTACGTCAAGTTTCTGTGAAAGTAGTCTTCGTTGAACCGCCAAGTCTTAGTTTTAGCTGTTTCATCCGTATTTTTTTGTATTAGCATATTTACTACTGCATCTCTATTCACAGTCCACTATGCTCATGAGATTCTAGTTTATCGAACATATACAAGCAAAGCAGCCGGTACAAGCAAACCTGTAATAAATACGAGCTGAATCAACAACACACGTCATTGTCCATCAAACAAATATCAATGGATGTGCCATAAAGTAAATATTCTGTACCGGCCATAAACGTTCCTTTTTTATCGCAGTAGTGCAGGGTTAAGCGACTTAGCGCCAGAAACAAATGGTATTGTTACAGTTTTTTACTTTATTTGCGCTGGCTATGATCGATATAAGGCACCTGTGCCTGCCCAAGAGTAGATATTCGTTCGCAAACATTGATATGGGTTTTGGTGCGTTATTGTTTAGAGCCACTACGGTTATTCTAGTGTTGGAATATGTGCGGGCGCAGGAAATATTTGATGGTATGTTTATAAATTCTTATTATAATTTGGAATACAATATTATTTTGATGGATTAACAATTAGAGTTTAGTAATATTCGGTAATTGTGATTAAATTTTTAAAGACGTTCATAGTAACAATAATGATTAATGTAAATTTACCTTTCAATATGTAAAAATCCGAAACTAAAGATGCTCAGAAATATTAAATATTACAAATAAAAATGTGAAATTATTTAGTATTTGTACGAGTGCAATTTATATTTCTTCCAAAAAATACACCCAAAAATATAGCACTGATAATATAATATCAATTCAAATTATTGACTTTTATAGTGGATCAATGTCGGATTCCTATTTGACAGCTATATAAATCAGATGGCAGCGGCTTCAATATAGATTCGCCTAATTCAGTCATTACTAGATTCTAGATAAGGCAAGGTCACGTTCCAAGCGAACTTCGATATAATACAGGACATGAAGCTAGCAAAATAAACTTGATTTTCAATCTCATACTAAATGATTTCTTTGTTTCAGATAAATATAAAGACAACTGGGGACACTTGAATAAGATACCACGCAAATTTGAAGTACGAGCTGAGAACGCGATGTCTGATTTCAAAAAATACATACATGATATACAAGACCTAACTGTTGGCAAAAACTTGACTGTCATATACAAAGTGAAGGTAGATGTACTAGATGAATCGAGGAAGATGAACAGAAAGAAGAAACTATTCAAAAAGATCAGATCAAAGAAGTATAATGTACCATTGAAGAAACAGAGTATGAAGCTGTCTCACTTTGAGCTGCTTCTGAGAAAGTTAGCGCAAGAGAACGGACAAAAGACGCCTAACAATGAAATACTAGCAATGATATCGACCACGCAACCAGAGAAAGTGATGACCACAAAAGTGATGCAGATGAAATACAAGCCAATTCGGAGAAAGGTCAAGACTAATTTCACCAAGAATATAAAGCCAGTGAGAAATAAAGTTATCACTATCACTGTTTAATTAGATTAATAGAATTTGTGCTGCATCGAGATCAATTTTTACACTTGATAGTATTGTTAAAATAGCAATTTAAGGTAAGCTTGTATTTTTGTAAATAAAAAAGTATAAATATTCAACCTGTATGAGTTTACCATTGATGACCTATATTTACATTATCAACATATTTTAAATATGTTCATAGTAATTAAAATGTTCACATAATAACTCGAGCGAGGCTTGAGAAAAAGAGCAATAGAAATAAAACAAGTAGTAAGTATGTAATTTACTAATATAATAAAAACCAATATTTGTAAGTTTGGATGTTTGTTGCTCTTTCACGGTAAAACGGCTTAACCAATTTAGCTGAAAGTTGAAATGGCGATGGCTTATACTTTAGATTAGAAAATAGGCTACATTTTATTCCGAAAAATCCAGAGTTCGCCACGGGAAATACATTTTCGAAATCCACGCGGGCGAAGTCTCGAGAAACAGCTGGTCAATATATATTATGAACTTAAGAGACTTTTTGGAAGTGAAATTAGTCGTAGTTATGGACTTTATTACCTAATACTTGTAAAAATACTTTTACTGAATATTTTATTGAACATTACAAGGAAAAAGACCCCACAATCATGTAGTAAAACGTTTTGCAGCATTTGCCAGCGATTCGGGAAGGACCAAAGAATAGAAAAATGTTAGGTGATCGTTGCGAACCATCTCAGAATAGTGTTTTCCCAATTTGATTGGCTCCAGCTGTGTCCGAAATTCGAATGGATAGAGAGAAATAAAATACACATGGTCATGGCGTAATAAAGTTCTTTACTGGTGTAGTCCATGTTTGAATATGGGTACTTGCAAAATTAGTTGTTCTTTGTATTTGTGACGTCATGTACAGAAAGATTTTGTACATGACGTAGTGATTTAAATTATGCTTTGGTACATTGTATAACCTGCAACTGGTCATCGTAATCGTTAGGTGGAGGAGTTAACTTTGGTCAAAACAAACCAAATTTTCTTGCATGATTGGACTAACAAGTAACAGTTGCTTTTAAAAGCATTCATAACTTTGAGCATCAAGTTTTGTGACCGTACGGTCACAAAAGTTGGCAGATTAACTACGAGTTTTGTTCCTCACCACGGCGGGGAACTAGCTTATGAAACATATTTTAGCCAAATTGCACGGCGTAGATCTGAGAAACTTTGTGGAGTTCCTTTAGTGCGTTTATTTTGGACTAAACGTGCTTTTGATGTTAATGAATTTTCTTTATTTTAGCGCCAAAAACTTTGCGTATATGCTAATAATTCTAAAATGTAGAAGTATCATTCTGCCCCTGAATTTTTTATCTACAATTTTTGTGGGTCAAAAATTGTAGATAAAAATTTCAGTGCCAGTTTTTCTTCTGTACATTGATCCGACAGCTATTTTTATAAAATATGTGTTAAACAGAATACGTAACAAAGACAGACAGACAGTTTACTTTCCCGTACGTATGAATTTATCACTAACGACAAGTCGTTCCAATCCATTTGTCTTTAATTTGACCCAAAGTGACTTGTCTTGTATCAACACATAAACGGGCTAAACTGAATATGCTGCCATTTGTTACAGTCATCATCACTCATCTCGCATGCAATACCCTAACTTATCACAGAGGCGACAGGCTTCGTAATTAGTGGCAATCAATTCGGCAGCTATAGATCTTAACGCTGATAGTAAACCATATATAAGGTGTGCTTATATGCGATAGGTATTGGCAAGACTGGCTCGATGGCGCCTTCGGTAGTGATCCTGTCCTTGCGACAAGAGTTGTGGGTTCGATCCCCACCCAGAAAAAAACATTTGTATGATGAATGCTTGTATTTGTTCTGTGTCTGGATGCTAATATCCGGTATTTAAGTATATATTTGTGATACGATTGTTGATTTTGATATCCGTAACATAAGTGCTTAAGCTACTAACCTCGGAGTCAGATTAATGTATGTGATGTAGTCTGATTGGTTCAAATCTCAGACAACTTTTGGATTTTCAAACACAAAACCACGAATTTTTACTAGTTTGATAATGACTGAAAGGATTGTGGATAAGCCTGTAAGTATATCAGTCAACTATGAATGTGAAATCATACTCCATTTTTCCTGGTTCAGCTGTATAAAGGTTAAGTTCAGAGGGCAGAAATTAATAATAACTTAAGTTGAAAAAATCTTATAGTTGGCTTTAAAAGGTAAAGAAGTATTTGGTAGAAAGCAGATTCTCAGAATACATAATCAATACCTACTTCTTATTTTGCTTATTATATATTTATTTTAATAGATTTTTCTGGAGCCTTTGTAATAACATAACATCAAACAACATTCTATGTTATAACTGAATACTTAGTCTTATTAGTTTTAATGAGAACCGCGTTTTTTTCTTATTTTTATTATTAACCTGTAAAAATAAAAACCAAATTATTCTTCTAAACCGGTTTTTACACGGTCTATTTTGAAGACACTGTATTAAACTTTACAAATACATAAAGCTTTTATTTAAAAAGATTGAAAAATAAAGCCTACCAAGTCTATCACTGTAGGTCTATGTACACATACATGTCAATAAACTAAAAGGAACTATCAATCAACTCGCCAAACCGAATTAGCGTGTAAATCGTCCCGCTCGTTTTTTTCACCCGTTCGAACTTCATTTGTTTCCCTGTCCAAAATCGGCTTCCGAAAATCCATCCCAATTCCTAGTTCCGCGTCCAAGAAGGCCGTTTCTATTCCACTCACACAGTGATTCGCATTCCGCGGTATCTTCTCTACGGATACATGCTAGCTGTAGACCGTAATCGCTGCACAAAATTAAATATTGCCCCGTCTGTCTCGGAACACCTCTTTGTGTATATTTTGTTCAATTGTTTGCGGACACAATAAGATGAGGAATTGTATAGAGGGCTTTTTGTTTTAAGGGAAAATTGCACAAACTAAGCACCTGATAAACATCGTTGCTAATGTATAGTAACAACATACTTATATAGGCTACTTTGTCTTCTATCTCAGTTTTTTCGATTGTTTTTGATGATCAAAATAAAAACTAAAGTAAACAATAAAATCGTTTATAACCGACTTCAAAAAAAAAATTCTTTTTTATTTTCTTTATGTTCTATATTTAAATATCAAATTATTTGCGAACAAAGAACTTGCTAGACATAGATACTCACTAATAAAAATAAAACCAAATGTGGTTTAAAAAGCTTATTCCTTCTTGAACTCTGCCCATCTCATCGGCGATTAAAAATATCTGTTACGAAACAACATTTTGCAACATCGTAAACCCTAGATTATATTTCCAAACCGCCAAACTAGTTCAATATATCCTAGAGATAGTTCAATATATACTTTAGAGACGAAGAAAGTGACGGTATATTACACTCAGTCGTAAATATCGCAGTAAATTGACTGCGAATTTATCGGCGGCTATTTGAATGATAAGTCGGGCGTTGGCGCCCAATGTTCGGTGCATTTTAATATATGCTTGATGCTTGCATAACATTTGGGGTCGGTAAACATGAATGGAGATACTGCTACATTCTTGCAGACTCGTGCGACTTGAGTCGTCTAAGAGTATATCTGGAGTAGTAAATTATGCCCCATGCGCCAAGAGTTGTGGGTTCGATCCCCACCCTGGATCGACATTCGTGTAATGAATAATTGTGTGTCTTCTGTGTCTGAGTGTTAATAATTAGTATTTAAGTAAGTATATATTTGTAGTACCCACCATTGTTGATTTTGATATCCGTAACACAAGTAGATACTTAAACTGCTTACCTCGGAATCAGATCACGTGTGTCGCATCGAATGTATTGCTTACTATTAACAAAAATAATAAAAATACTTATTCTGTATCATAATTTATTTTTTTACGTAAACCTTAGTAGGTATAATTTATATTGAAGGTTTTGATTCCAACACTTGTAAATTTGGCTTATATACCTACTCATGCAAAGGATACATACCATTAGTGATGTTAGCCTAAAACAAAATTTACTTGCTTAGATAAAAAAATTAAGTACAATATTCCGAAGGGGTAGGTAAATAAAGCAAAGAGCTATGAACTCCTGAAAATACATTGAGGCAAAAGATCAAGTTAGGTTAGTTGGAAAACTGTGAAAAGTATTGACAAATGAGGATATCGTTATCATATACCTAACCAACACCCAATATACTATTAGTCGCATTTATGCTGTACAACGAACAGTCGCTACATTATTTTAAACCTCATACCAACATGGGACATGCAACATGTATTTTAACAACTAAGGAAAATCCAAACACATCAAAATTCAATTAGTATTGTGTCTCATACATATATGGCTGCACATTTTCCAGTTAACAGTAACACTTTGCTGTGGATGCATTATTATGTGTTGTCACGTCCCGTGTGATACGCGACAAACCCAGCTCTCTTCGGTTGATGGAATATAATACGTTAAGCTGTCGTTAGGATAAAAACTAGCACTGAATCATATATTAATATATGATTCAGTGCTATTCAATATGTTACCTCAAAGTCTCATTAATTTACCTTTACATAACTTTAAATTATATATTTAAAATTGTTTAATTAAAAAGGGGCTACTACAAGATAGCAGATTATTTAAATGTTAAGAATATATGGTTAGACCCAGAATAGGCTGTTTGCCTGCACTGCTAAATTTACATTCACTAATAAATTGTAACTAATAGTTATTAAGACTTGGCATTTTAAAAAGAGTACCTATCGAGTTTTTTGCCGGTTTCTTCTCGGTAGAATCTTCTTTTTGAACCGGTAGATAAAGATATTGATCTCATTCTGACGATTTTTAGGTGCTTTTTTGAATCATACGTAAATAAAGACAATTTCATTTCAGCACTGAGACGTTAATGCTACTGTATAGGTATGTTTTATAGATAGGTGTTACAGGCGGCTTAATGGTGAGGACAGGTGCCTCACATGCTTGTTCCGGGGCGTGTAGTTGAAGTATAACTTTATGGAGCAGTGCTTAAGTCGTGCTCGCAAGAGTGACCGCAGGTGGCAGGGGTTCGTTTGGCAGGGATAGCGTTTCCAGGGTTTCAGAAGCGAGCGGAATACCCCAGGTATTTCCATCATGGATGTCACCAGGGAAAAAAAATAGGTGCCTCACATGATATCCTACTAATATTATAAATGCGAAAGTTTGTATGTATGGATGGATGGATGTTTGTTACTCTTTCACAAAAAACTACTGAATGAATTTGAATGAAACTTTAGAATAATATAGCTCATACACCCGAATAACATATTATAGGCTATGTGTCATCGATGTACCACGCGAGCGAAGCCGCGGGCAGAAGCTAGTACGGATATAAACTACTGAATCTTTAAAATCTAAGTACCTATCTATTTTAGCACTAGCTCGTAGGTAAGGGAAAACGTCGTAATACCTGCATTAAAATAACTATAGAGATTAACTGGCTTCACTACCTAAGGATTACGAAAGCAGTTTCTTCAATATAAGACGCAAATAACTATAATCCAATTAGCCAAGTTCCACTTAGTGTAACGCAGGTGAAATGCCAGTTGTTCACGGTGGTTTAGCGATGCGCGATCCCGTGGACGTCTTATATATAGGCGTGAACGGTACATCCCAGGGGTTTAGTCGGTATACCCCGCCCACTACCACCTTGGGCGGAGCAGGGTCCTCCTATCCATCTCGAGGTCCCCGGGAGTCCGACACACCCCGCTGATTTCCCCCGGTTTCAGCGGGACGGTGCGTAACGCATTCCCCTGGGTCAAAAAAAAAAAAAAAAAAAAAAGGTGAAATGCCAGTCGATTCAAGGTAAAACCCTAACACGTTTAATCCAGGGTCCAGATCCAGATTAAGGTCCAAACAGGCTCTGACGAGGAAAGGGATATTCAGCTTGACAGGTGGCTTTGTAAATAAACTAGCTTCACGTTATTTCCCCCATAGGGGTAGGCATGTCTGCCTACCTCTATGGCGTTTTGTTATGTCTAACAAAACGCCATAGAGAGTAGGTACCGTATCGCGTTATGGTATGTTATAAAATAAATAAATAAATTAAATAAATATTTTTTTCAGACTGGCAGACCAATTCCCTAGTCCCAAACTAAGCATAAGCTCGTCCTATGGATACTAGGTGAATGGATAGACATACTTAAATACGTTTATAAACATCCATGACTCGAGTACAAATGCCCCTTTTCATCACACGAAACCTTTGCCCCTAGCGGGATTCAAGCCCGCGAACCTTGGTTTCGTGGTCAGGGTCTCTGACTATTCGACGTGCCTGTCTAGGGCCTCATAAGTATGTATTAAATGTGTAAGGACAGTACTGTAGTTCTTACACATTAAAAATACACCGCAATGTGTTAAACACCACATGTGCTACATAAAAAATCCAAGCACTAGTGTCTTCTACAACATATACAACATTCTTCTCGGTAGATACAACATTCCGAACCGGTGGTAGAATCATATAGCTGTGGCTTTACCTGTATTTGATGATTTATAAGTGTTTCCTTGAAACCTGTATAAATAAAGAATATATTGACTTTGACTTTACTTGGGTACATCTAGAACGGTTGAACTCCGACTTGTCGTCGCTGGTAGCCAGCTCAGCATAACCAGAATAAGACGTTAACTTGTGGCGGTCGTAAATTCCCCAGCAAATTGACTGTGAACGTATCGGGGACTGTTTAAATGATATGTTTGCGTGTTGGCGCCAAATATTTTGGTTTGCGCATCTCCATATTTGCTTTGGTACGAGGAGAACTATAAGCGTAGGTGTAAACGATAGTATTTCATGTATGTACGCAGATCATATCAAGCCACTTTTTATTATTTCTCTAATGAACTCTATAAAGGTTTTGATATAATTTTGGTTAAATAATAAATCAAAAACAAAAAAATTGTTCCATGTTGGACTTAAAAAGAATGTGCCTACTGTGGTTCTTGCCTAGCATTTCGTAAAAGACGACTAATAGGTACATCGGGTTGTGGGTATGTGATTGTGTAGGCAACAAGCTAGCCACTTGTCACTATTTTTTCACAAGTTTCAGTCTAACCCAGGCCAGCTTTAGTTTTGGCTGAATGTCGTTAAATGGGCCTGCTGCCCCTTTGACTCTTTCTAACCCTTCGGGGATTATGGGCGTGATGTTATGTATATAATGTAATAAATCAAAATCATAGATGATTCTTATTATTCTCAATTTCTCTAGTTCCAAACTATGCACATCTATATACTATATACTATGCATTTTACGAGTATTAGTACTACTAGTACGCCGCCTTAGGCAAAACTCGTATTTTAGATTAAAATCCTGAAAGTATAACACTCAGAATACAAGACCTCAGAAACTGTGAAAACAAACTAATATTACAAAGAGGAAAGATTTCATTGTTGTTTGTATTAAATAGGCTCCGAAAGTACTAGACTGATTTGAAAAATTCTTTAACCAATGAAAAGCTACTTTATCAGCGAGTAACATAGGCTAAATTTTATTCCCGTATTCCCAAGGAAACGAGGCGCCGCTATATACTACATATAAGAATGTTTTGACCATATATTATCACTATTCCCCATTTAACCCAACTAAATTTTATTTTTAGGTAAAATTAAATAAGGAGCTTTTTTGTTCTTGGACTCAGCCTACCCCTTCAGGGATTATAGATGTATCACTCTAAATGCCGAATTGGTATTTTGTCCTATGTTGGTCTGGGACTTAAAAATAATTTGCCAAATGTGTTTCATGCGTAACATGTCGTAAAAGGCGACTAATGATATATGAGGTTTTAGGTATAAGATTGTGTAGGCAACGAGCAAGCCACTTGTCACTACTTTTTCATCTAACCCAGCCCATTGTCCTATGTCGGTCTGGGACCTAAAAATAACGTGCCAACTGTGGTTCTTGCCTAGCATGTCATAAAAGACAACTAATAGTTTATCGGGTTTTGGGTATGTGATTGTGTAGGCGATAAGCTAGCCACTTGTCACTACTTTCTCACAATTTTCCATCTAATCCAGCCCAGTTTTGTTTTAGACCATGATCCAGGATTTAACAAGTCTGGTAATTGCAGAAGCTGCTGCCAATCTGCCTTTCGTAACCCCAAGATAGGGGAACTAGAAATTTTTTGGATGATGATTACAAATGGTACACCGGGTTTTGGGTGTGTGATTGTGTAGGCGACAGGTTAGCGGTTTGTCACTGCTTTTTCACAATTTTCCATCTAACCCAGCCCGGCATTATTTTTGGCTGAATATGGTTGAAGGGGCATGCTGTCCCTTTGACTCTGCCCACCCCTTCCTTTAACGGGATTATGGGCGTGATGTTATGTATATATGGTTACAAATTCAAAGTTATTTTAATTTGCAGGTTTCATCACGATGTTTTTCCTCACGGCCGAGCTACGATAAATACGTACATTTAAAAATCCAGAGGTGCGGTTCGGGTTGGAACTCGGACTGGTCATGAGGCGCATGTCCTTACCATTAAGCTACCAACGCCTTAAACCCCGAAATACTTTCGCGAAAATATTTTCCTATCACAACTTACTACAAAAACGGTAAAAGTCAAAAGGGCAAAACGAGTATTGCGTCAAATGACAAAGCCTGGCTGGATTCCTTCATTGTAATCAGATCGGCTCGGACGGCGAATGTTGTTCTCAGAACAGCTTAGCGGGTGATGCATCGCAATAGCCGCCACTTACCTTGCCCGCTCGGGACCTAGGGATGTGACGCTTGTTTGCTTTTATCGATAAAACTGGTGACTACTTACTGTTGTACGTTTTGTTACACAACCTTTGTACAATTAATGTTGTGCTCAGAACAGCTTAGCGGGTAATGCATTGCAATAGCCGCCATTTTCCTTGCCCACTCGGGGTCTAGTAATGCAACGCTTGTTGATTTTTATCGATATAAATTGTCTCTGCTTTTGTATGAATTGTCAATATTTTTGAAAAATGAATGTTGTTCTCAGAACAGCTTAGCAGGTGATACGTCGCAGTAGCTGACGCCACTTACCTTGCCGAGAACCTCAGGACACTCAGAACATTTGTAATGACAAATAAGTTTATATTCTTGATATGTACTCTAGAGTTCTAGTAAACAAATAAAGTGGTATTGCAAAAAAATTATAATTCAGTTTCATTACCTACACCATAATCTATGTTGTAACATAATCAATGTGCGCGTTCATCCTTAAAGTGGAAGTACTTCCGCTAAGCTAGGTGTTGCTTGCTCGGGAGCAAACAACACCTAGCTCGGCGGAAGTACGAGGTCCCCGGACCTAGGTCCGACTAACCGTCATGGTGTATTGTATATATACTTAGTGGCGAGAATAACTTCGTCAGCGCGATGCAGGATTATATGGCGTTTCTCTGTGTTCGATCGACGTCATTTATTTACGTATTACTGGAGCTAAGCTAAGCTGGCGCGGTCGCCGCAAATGCAAGACCCGGTTTTTATGAGCTTCTTAACGTAAGATAGTGTACTGTATTGCCTATAACGCATTCTACTATCGATATATTAGGGGCACAGCGCGTCACTGCCCCAAAGCGCTGCATGTCGCGAGTGTTGATGCTATCTGCGCTCTTTATGCGCCGCCGCGACTAATGCCAGCCCCCTTTACTGTCTGTGTGGACGGTGCCTACAACGCTTTTTGAGTAGCCATTTTTGAGATAAGATTTTAGGGCTTTTTAGAATGAAAGAGTGGTAGGAGCTATGGAGCTACTGGAGTGATTTTAATAGCGTTTCAAACGGAGTCTATATGCTAGGATGCATAAAGAGGGATGTGCTTGTTAAGAACCAATAGTATGACTTCATTACCTAGTCTCTGTAAGCATTTAGGTAACAAATACATCCACCCCACATTACCTATGAGATGAGCTGGTTCTATCAAAAATGACTTAAGTCTGGATTTCTAAATCAGAAAATGGCTTTATGTATACCACGTGTTCAGGGGTTAAGTTAATACTTAAGAGAAAAGTACTAATTTAATTATCAATAGATGTGTAACTACGATGTAATTTTTCTTGTTCCCCTAAGTGGAAGATCAGTTCCCAGTCCCTTCAATTGGATATACAAATATCAATGTTTTTTTTTATTTTTTGTTACGTTACATATTTTTGTGTTCGTTTGTTTAATTATATGATTTGAAGTGTGTATTTTTTTTCTCATGTTTTGGAATGTTGCCACTCTAAAAATGGGTCCCGCCAGAATACCAGCGCTCCTGCGGCGTTAGTTTGACGCCGCAGTAGCATAATGCTGAGGCAGGGACCCAATTGGCGCCAATCTGTTTTCTTTCTTCTTTTTTTTTTCTACTGGTTTTCCTTTTTTGTACTATTTTGTCCTGTGTATGTATTAACAATTGTGCGTCCAATAAATGTTATTTCTTTCTTCTTCTTTCTTTCTAAATACGCAAACCATCATGGTCTGAGTACACCCCTATTAAAAATGCTTGGAAGACTCCTAGCATTAAAGTTGCGTTAATGCGCTACTAACTAACTCCTTTATTTTTTTATGCGCCGATTAATTGTGTTGTGATTTAAAGAAAGAAAAACTTTCGTCTTCATTTCTCACAAGTCTTGTTAACTTTCTTTTTCAAGATAAAATGTTGCGTATTTCATTCGGAGTGTCGTGAGCTAACCTATCCCATTTATTTTGTCATTCATACCAATTTAGTAAAAGTAGTCACCGTACTTGAATTTTGCTTCACACAGAATCCATCCAAGGTTTCTAGATTAAGTTTGACTTCAAGATAAGGCGTTTTTAGACGACTGCGTCGTTTAAGCTATCTCAAATAGAGTTCAATAAACGTTGTATTTTTTCGGGCTCGATTGTATTTTTCTCTTAACTATTGTCCTTTGTCGCAACAAAGCTACAAAGCGACAAAATACGAGATAAAAAGCAAAGAAAACACTGATTTTTCTTTGTCTAAACAGAGTTCAATCAATAGGTCGAAAAGTAAATTGAATTAGGTAAATATCAACTACAAGTAGAATTGTGAATTTGTGATCTCTTTTTTGTTTACCTAAGATCAAAATGATACTGTAATTATTGAAAAATACAACAAAACCCATTCAGCCATTTTTCTTAACAAGCTTTGCTGGAATGGTGCATACAGAAAGTATGGGTCAATAATATAGTAGATTGTTAATAGTAGAAGTTAATCTACCGCATATAATTTTAGTCTGTGGTATTTAATTATTGATTGCCAGGTAATTAATAAATAAATATTATTTTGCATAATTTCAATTAATTTCTATAATATTTGCCTCCATTCTAATATATGTAATCCCATTAAATTTCGCAACATTCCATTCAATTTTATAATATTTCATAAGTCGTCATGTTTCATTCCACTGCAAGGGTAAAATGTAATAAATAAAAGAAACAAGCGTTTCATTACATATTTTTTTCTTACTTTTATAGAAATTTATTTTTGTAAATATTAATTTTTGAAAAAAAAAATATTGTCCAATGCATCAAAATCACCAGAAGCATGACGCAACAAGCGCAACAAACAAACTTTACGCAAGCCAATGGTCCAACGCAGTTATTTATTACTGCAGCAAGAATGCATTTTAATTTGTATTACACCATCAGGGATATTAACGCCGGGCGCCGGTGTCGACCTAATGTATGTGTTTGCTTTGTCTTCATAAAAATATTGTTTTAATCTGCCCTGTTCGTGGTAGGGGCATCCATTTGGGAGTAAAGTCTGATGTGATGCATTTAAATATTACAGTGACTCAATGAAGACCTTTTTTATGATATTTAAACACGATGCGTGGCGTAGATAGGTAGTATAGTAATTAATTAATTTCTCAGTCAGAACTTACATTTACCGTAATCTCTTAAAAACAGGTGGCATATCTGGTGATAAAAAAACTAGGCACTACTGTTCGACAGAGGAACAAGACAAATTGGATCGTGGTCACACGTCTATAGTTTTTTGATTGTTCAGGTTTCATCATGCCTCCTCTTAACGCCGACTAGAAATTTTATTAATCCATAGGTATACCTCTGCCTACCAGTCTAGAGAAGTGGCGTGAAGTTTAGTTGGTTAGTTACCTTAACATATTGAACTAGCACCGCTTAACTAGCTACAAATTTATGTAAACCATTAAATACACTATAATATCCAAGGCCTAAATCTAGATTAGAATCGAATAAGCAAATGTGGAGTTGGTAAGCGGCCCAAAGTTTAATCTCCACAATTAGTTGGCAAAACCTAGTTGGCCAATTGTCGCTTCGGAAATAAAGTTGCCAGTCGGTTTCGCGCACATCCACCGTGAAACCACACTGGCTTTATCAACGGCATCGTCTTTATTGTCTACACAATAAGGATCATCTTAATTTACACAATACCCGCGAACGTATTTGTTACAGTTCTAACTCGGCTTAAGGGATTTTGGATTTCCACTTTGATGCTAAACAGGAGCGTTTTGGATTCCGTTAAAGGAAAGTTTCCTGTGAAACTATTCAAACGAATAGTTTCTGCGTTTACATGTTCGGTTCACTTCAGTCGTGTCCTGTATTTGATTATTAAAATTGTACCCGCCAGGATTTGTTGTTTGGTTTTGGTGTGTAATATTCTCGTGTTCAAAGGGTTTTAGTTCTATTGATATTTCTGACATTGTAGATATTGTTTGCTTGGCCTTGTTGGATTCAAAATAGGTAGAGCGAGATCTAGTTTCTGGTCTTATAGCAAGGGTGAGGTCATTGTGCTGTAAAGTGTATGTAGATTATATTATATTTTAGTTATTGTAACCGATCTGTGATGCTTAGTGGCTTTAATACTTAGTCAGATCACATTCTAACGTTAAAATTAAACGAGTATAGCATACTGTAATCAGAGAAAAACCCCTAAAATGTCAAGTTAAGGTTTCTTTTTTAGAAAGTAACTGTCAAGTTCAATACTAATTTTACGCTTAGTAATCTCTTACTTGCGTCACGTCCTTGGCTATTAAATACAAAGTGGATGGAGTAATTTATACAGTGTGGGACAAAAATTTGGTTGTTATTTTTCTGCTATTATGCAGTAGTTTATGGATGGTTACCCAAATGGCTTTATCGTTCTGAGCTTACTGAGTGCCAAGTCATAATAATCTGATAATTTCTTAACAATTTTAGTCATTTAATTTTTAACACTTTTGGCATCTTCACGTAATGTTAGAGATTAATTGCATTTCACATCATCACATTCTTAAGATTTACTCAATGTGTGTTGTGTTGTTCTAAAGCATAAGAACAATAGTGTGTAAATAGGCAAGTAGGTAATTACTATGTAATCTACAACGAAAGCGTATACAGTGCTTATAAAACTCTAACACCAGTTTTGCCCACTATTCGAACGACAAAATTTCGAGAAGAAAAGTCATGTGTCTTAAAAATTTATTTACAACATCACACATTTCAAACAAACAACTAAAGTTTTAATAGAAACTCCATGCACTGCTTGCAAGTACTGCATTAGACGTTGAATCAAACAAACGCGACGCGATTAAAATGAAGTTAAACTTACCCATTCGTTCTAGAAATTTCTTCAGCGCACAATACTCCTAGTAATTCTCGTATGACTCCAGCGAAGTTCCTCACCCGATAAGAGTAAAACCAAACAAGTTTATAAATTAAATCGAGAACTTTCCGTAGCGCGGAATCAGAGTCCCTTGTGTAGGTGAATATGGATACTCCACAGTTCAGAGATCCGTGAAGCTGGAAATATCTGTTTGGAATACAGTTCCTTGAGGGATACAAATATTAAAATATGTTTCATCTCGGGCGGTATCCCTATCTCATCTGTTATTTGTAAAACTAGTTACTTAAAGGAGCAACGAGTATTATTTACTTTGCACAAAGGATTATTCGTGCTGTTGGATAGCGGAGAACTCCTTTTTTATCTAGCTACTGAAGAGATTACGTATGCATTGTTTCATTTAAATGTATCTGTATCAAGAAAATAAAGAGAATTGTAAATAAATGGAATTTATATTATTTTACATCAGCATATTTGTATAACCTTGAGCGGTGGTAGCTCAATGGTAAGGACACGCGCCTCTTAAGCGAGGAGTGCGAGTTCAAACCCGAGCACGTACCACTAGTTTTTTTAAATCTATGTACGTATTTATACCACTAGCTCGACAGTGAGGGAAAACATCGTGATGAAACCTGCAAATTCAAACTACTTTGAATTTGTAACCATGATCCAAAAATTGTCTGGTTCCCCTATCTTAGGGTTGCGAAGGTCAGATCAGCAGTCGCTTCAATGTAATTACCAAACTCGCTAAGTCCTAGATCATGGACTAAGCGGATCCCGTCTAAGCATGGGACATAACGCTAGGATGATGATGATATTTGTATTACCTTTAAATTATGTTATTTGCTTCTTATTAAGGAAAATAATACTAATGAAGGACAAATGGAAGAATTAGATTTAGATTGGTCATATATGCTAAGCGATTTATCATGCAGACGCTTCGTTTAATAAAAGAAGACAACAGTCAAGGTAACTTAGGACTGGTTTGTAGGAGCATCATGAAATTAGTGATTATCTGTCTGGAATATATATATATATATGTATATATTGTCCCGAATTTACCAACAGTGTTTCTTGCCGATGTCGTAAGGCGACTAATGGTATATCGGATTTTAGGTATGTGATTGTGTAGACGACAAGCTAGGCACTTGTCACTACTTTTTCACAATTGTCCATCTAACCCAGCCGTTAGATGGACAATTGTGAAAAAGTAGTAACACGTGCCTAGCACAGAGTTTTATTTTTGTCTAAATGTGGTTTTAGGGGCCAGCTGTCCCTATGACTTTACCCACCCCTTCGGGGATTATGGGCATCATGTTATGTGTGTGTGATAATACTGATAGCACAGAAGTGGTAATGCTTGATGACTTGAAATATGGGTAATGCTTTTGCTCGATTGTAACTAGGGATTGCAATCCAGCGGCATTTGTTCCAGCAGAGCTAAAATTGTGCTGGTCCCAGCTGGTTTGCTTGATTCAGCATTCAAATCTAGCAAGGATTGAAATCCAGAACATGCTGGGCCTAGCACAGCTAATATTGTTCTGCGGCTAGTTGATTGCTGTATCCAGCATTGAAATCCCTAACTGTCACACAATTCAATTCTATGGACATCCGCACTAATTTCACAGTGATTCCAGCGTCTCCACACTTCCCTATCCCTAAAATGTGTCCAACGCCTACCAATAAACAGTAACCAAACATTCCCTTACATCCCATATCCATAAAGTTGAGTCTCAATCAAGGCATATTCATAGCCCGCGTCTAGGGGCCGGAGTTACAAATTCAGTTGCTGTCGGTTCTGCGCGGTCGCAACTTCGTCCCGTTCAATATGACACGTCTTAACCCAATCACTAACCCACCGGGATCGCAAGGTTATGCATATTATGTTGGTAGTTGCAAATGAGCTTATATGTTCCTTAAATGTTGGTGATGAGCTTGCATATTGTCACTACTTTTTTATAATTTCAATCTAACTCCACCCAACTTTATTTTTGGATAAATTACTATTAAGGAGCTTCATCGCTACGTGGGCTGTGCTCAATCCTTTGGGGATTCAAAAACTCGAAATCAAAATATCTTTATTTATGTAGGCCTTAAAAAAAGCACTTTTAAATCGACAAATAATACAATGTCCCATTGTCCCATGTTGGTCTGGGGCTTGGCCCATGTTGATCTGGGACAAAAAAAAGAATGTGCCAACTGTGGTCGTAAAAGGCGACTAATGGTTTACGGGCTTTTGGGTATGCGACTGAGTAGGCGACGAGCTATCCACTTGTCACTCCTTTTTCACAGCTTTCCATTCAACCCAGCCCACTGTCCCATGGTCTGGGACTTAAAAAGAATATGCCCACTGTGGTTCTTGCGCCCTAGCATGTCGTAAAAAGCGACAAATGGTTTATCGGGTTTTTGGTGTGTGATTGTGTAGGCGACAGGTTAGCCGCTTGTCACTGCTTTTTCACAATTTTTCATCTAACCCAGCCTGGCTTTTTTTTCGGCTGAATGTGGTTGAAGGGCATGCTGCCCTTTGACTCTGCCTACCCCTTCGGGGATTATGGGCGTGATGTTATGTATGTATGTATAGAATAATCTGAATCTACTATCGGTTCGGATTAGACGTCAAGATATGTTTTCATACTTTTTTGAGAGCTAATAAAACACTACGCCATTCCCCTGGTATTGCCAGTGCCAATGGACGACTGTGATCACTTACAGTCATGTCATCCGTATACTCGTTTCTCTCCTCTATCATAAAAATATTAGGCATTCTTCGTAGATAGGTCCATCACAGTGTTAGTTTAAGCCAGCACAAGTAACAAATACTTACTAAAAGGCCAAAAAAAAGGCCGAATTAGATATTATTAGAACCTCCTCCTTTTTTGAAGTCGGTTGATAAGCATTGTGTTTGTTTGGGTCTGTCTCCGCGGTTCTCCTTCACAAAAGTGAAGTCAAACACATACCCAAAACCCGATACACCATTAGTCGTCTTCTACGACATGCTAGGCAAGAACCACAGTTGGGTGTCACCTTAACCACAAAGTGCTTAGGGTGACTCTTTAAACTTCCCTATCCCCCATAGTGCACCGTGAGCTAACACATTTTACGAAATTAGTTGACACGCTTGACGTAGTATAAACCTGAGGTATCTCAGTAAAAAATGTAAAAATTGGTAATGATTTTACTGTACTAGTTTACATTTCCAACATCGAATGAAACGAATCCACATTCAAAAACTGTTTCTCTAGGCTAGGCGAAGTGTATTCAAAGACCTATAAAACAATTTCCTAGACAAAAAAGAAAATAGCTTATTCTCTGAAGAAAAATGGACCTGAAATGGAAGCATTATTCAATTTCACTTTCCCCTTTGTAAATATTTCGTATTATACAAAGTTTTAGTCCCATATGCCCAGTACTCTGACTATGAGGAATGTGTGTGGGCCACAACGCTGTCCCGAATTATGGAGGGATTAATAATGTAAATGTGAAGTAGGGATGGTAAGTTCGGATAAAAATGTGCTGTTTTATTTCAAAGCCCTTTTGTACGCTGTTGGGATATGAAATGACTGTGGCATTACCTATAGAAATGATTATTACAGTGTTAACCACAGACTAGATGAAAACTTAGGTTATTCCTAATTTTACTATATTTGTTATTTTAGAATAAATATGGAGACAAGTTTTTGTCTGAATGTGGTTAAAGGGGCCTACTGCCTTTGACTCTGCCTTCCCCTTCGGGGATTATGGGTGTGATGTTATGTATTATTCTGATGAACCACTTGACCTGTTTGGCACACAGGCCACGAGACATAAGATCGGGATTAGAAAATGGGGTTTGATAAAAATTTTCTATCTAATCTGTTTTCTTGCTACCTAATCTCATCGACATACGCCTAAATTTGTAGCTAGGATATTTTTGTGTGGATGAAGAATCGATTTAAAATTCTGATGCCTGATTATTCAATAGTGAGGTAGCAATGAACAACAGATAAAATTATAAACAACTTAAGAACGTGACGTTGAATCGGGAATTTTGCATATAAAATAGACGATGTAATTTCAAAACCAGTCGTATTACAGTAGTATATTTGTTATTATAACCGATTATTAAAAATAAACTCAACCTCATTAAAATGTATAGCTTGAACAACAATTCCTGTAAACTTATTGGATTTTAGAACGGTACAATTACGCCGGCGAACTATATAATGTAATCCATTATACGGGTAAACAGGGGCGATCACTGATACGCTCTCAAAACAAGCGGACATAAGCGTTACTCAAGCTGTACACATATTAATAAAGAAAGCACTTACTAGGGTAACTCGCAAGATAACGAACACCTGATATTTTGAATTACTATTATTTAATGACTGATTTTTCTGATAACACTTTAATGACGATGATGACAATTTATTACAACTTTGTTAATACTGTTGTTGAAAAGAGTAACTACCGAGTTTCTTGCTGGATTCTTCTCGGTAGATGCAACATTCCGAACCGGTGGTAGAATCATATCTCTTTAACTGTTTTTTGACGATAAATAAGTGTTACTTTGAAACCTATATAAATAAAGAATATTTTGACTTTTACTTTGACTTTGACACCAATATGTTTAATCCAATAAATCCCGACAAGGAATACGTTTAGTCCAAATTTAATGCAGAAATACAAATAATAAAAACAGAAGAAAAAATAAAAATAAAACAATAATTAAAAGGGAAAGCAGGGTCTATGGAGTAATAAAGATTCTTAGACCACATTCAAAACAAAATAAAGTCGAGTTGGGTTAGTTAAAAAGGTTAAAAAGAAGAAACAAGTGGCTAACTCATCGCCTACAACTCCCAAGATAGGGAATATGTATGATGTTTAATTACATTTGCTTAAGGCTTGCTTAAGGATTACTTTTAATTTATTTTTATTAAGTTTTCTTATATACCAATTCCAAAGATCATAACGTGTGTGCAAAATTTAATGCGTAGTTAAGACGTTTACATAAGAGTGACCACACTTATGGTATAACAATTATATATTTTTATATGTAAAATTATATAAAACGAAAACAATAACGGAACAGTATAGTAATATTAAGATAAAAACATCAAAGAAACTGACTGTCGCATCTATAATGCGACTTGTGTTTTGACACGTATTCTTATCCCACAAAATAAATTTAGCAAATTAACTTTTTGCAGTCTTAAATGTTTCAAAACCACCGTTGCACAATATTTCTTTTCTATTTATTCATAAAACAAGGGAAACATTATATACTGGTCTGACAATTAAAAAACGAATATAATCGCTAATCGCTAAACGAATATAAGACACTATAGTATTAAATGTCTGTATATTAATATAAATACGAAGTAGGAGACCACAAACCGATAGTAAGGGGAAACCAGACCTGCGTAAACTAAACACTCGATACATATTATTAAGACTCACTGATTGGGCCTTCCGAAGGCCTCCCCTCCTAAATTTGCCCTCTCGCGGTCTCTTTACATAAAATTTGCATTATCGATTCCCACTGTATTGGGGTGTTAGGTAACTTTGGAAGAGATTATATGGGGATGGGAGGATACTTACAGCGTTATGGCTCTATAAATTCCATGGTGTCATCGAAATATCTGCAAAAAGGTGTTTTTGGGTACCATTTTTATGTCCCAGTCGACGATTTTTATGGTTGTTTGTTAGTTCATATTTTTTTTCTGCTTTATATTGTTTTAGTGACTGTCAAAGTTTTTATTTGGCTCTGCTCCATAATGCAGAGCTTTTTGAATATTTTGTGAAGTCTATAAAATGTATTGCAATACATATACTATTGTATAAATAGTAAGGTAGGTAGAATTTAAAGTGATGAAGAAAATATGTATTTTTTTTTACCACTGATGACTATAAAATAGATAACTTTATTGCAAGAAAACAAATACAGTCCCTGATTTCGAATAATCATCAATTCACTCATTTTTACTCTGATCAAATCAGTATTAGTCTCATAATTATTGGGCATTTTTCCAACAGTATTAAATCACTTTGTAATTTTTACTCTGATCTGAATAGTCGTTAGCACAGTTGTGAAATTTCTGGCCCAACACATTTTTAATAGCTATAGTGGCTGTGACTGCCTGTTTCCATCAAACAAGCCGAAAATGATATTCTATAAGAGATTTAAACTTACCACATCCAGACCAAGAAAACCAACACGGTCGCAGATGGTCTCATGAACATAAGAGCATATGACCGATAGCCACCCAAGATGGACAGGGTCCTAAGTCAACACACCGATGCAATTCGTAAGGTACAGCCAAGACCTCTATTAATTCAAGCCCCGACCACAACCTGAAATGTTAATCCGGAATGATCTATTAGTTCGGATTTGAATTTTGGGTCAAGCTGCGATCACCTTGTAAAATTTAGTGTGTAATAGATTTTGGGGATCACAAACCGCAACAGTGAATTACTTGCGTCGAGTTTATGAGATTGGTGTGATCGATAAATTGTAAAATTCAAGTGTGGCTATGTTTATACTCTAGAGATCAATGTAAGCGGTATTAAATATTTTAAACAAACATAACATCACGCCCATAATCCCCGAAGGAATAGGTAGAGTCAAAGAGGCAGCGGGCCCCTTTAACCACATTCAGCCAGAAACAAAACTAGGCTGGATTAGATGGAAAATTGTGAAAATGTGGTGACAAGCGGCCAGCCTGTCGCCCAAAAAATTCCATCTAAACCCCCACAACTTCTTGGTTTATTAATTTATACCTGATAGTTGTTAATTTTAACCTATTTTAGTACGCTCATTATGTTGTTATTATGTTAAGAATATGTGTTTATCGGTAAGTGAATCATCTTTGTAATTCTATTAGAGAAATAATTAAAGATCTTTGAACCAAAACCGACAATATTATTTTTGGCTATATATAAGTAGCTTAATGGGCGTATATCTCTTTTAGACTCTATCTATCCGTTCAGGTATTGTAAGTGTGTTAGTAGTAGTATGTAGTGTGGAAACTTCAATAATGTATTCACCTGGACCTTCGAACACAGCCACGTCAGCACCTGTCCCGTCGGCCACAGGCGTGTCAAGCGCTCAGCATATTTCATGCGGCGCGGCTTCAGTAATCTTTATGACCTGGCGTCTGGGATTAGCCGGGAATTTATTGTACCTGGACTGGCCGCGGCTTTGTCCTGTTAGCAGTGCCCGGGATTACGCGGCTAACAGCGGGCCGGCTTGTGGTCGGGCTGATAGTATTATGTATTATTGTTGAGGAAAACTACGGCTTTTTGTATTGATTTGATAGTATGTTCGGATTTAAGTAGAACATTTGTTTCGGATATTGCTCAATAAGTGCGGATACTCGTAATAATAAATTCTCCAGACTGGCACACCAATTCTCTAGTTCCAAACTAAGCTTATAAGCGTGTGCTAGGGATACTAGGCAAACTGTTAGACATACTTAAATACGTTTATAAACATCAATGACTCAAGTACAAATGTCCATGATATCACACGAAACATTTGCCCCTAGCGGGATTCGAACCCGCGACCCTTGGTTTCGTGGCCAGGGTCTCTGACCAATCGACCAACGGGCCTATCAAAATATATATTGTTAATGTTGAATAAAATAAGCATTTAGGTACAAAACCTTTATTTGTGTTCATCTTTTAGATTTAAATTTTTCAATGTTTTAAAGGTTTCGGATGTCAGTTTTGAGAACTTGTAAATAGCGCAACTTTATGAATATTTCTAGTTTCAAATTTCATCTTGTGTGGATTTGCATCAGCTAATTTTGGCATTATTTCTGTTTAGGCTTACTTTTTCGAACTACTCCAATACATTATCAAATCTATATTATTAAACTAATTCAACAGATGTAAAGTTAATGACGAAATTTAAATGCTATTAATCAACTTAAAACTTCACTAAGCATCATGAGCGTTAAACCAAAACAGCCTTTGTTATCAGCCTCTAAGATTAAATCTTCTTTGCTAAATTTTAGGTTGAAATATTAAGAGCTTGTATGATTTATTTCAAATTCAAACTAACAAATAACTGGAATCAACAATACAAACAGAATAAACAAACGGGACTAACAATAAAGATGTATTTTAACAGTATTATCCAAATCATAGGACGGCTTCCAAGGTCCAGTAATTGATGTTGCTAAGACGAATTCACAGGATTCTAGATCTTGCTGCCTTGTGATGAAGCTTGAAATGCAACGATGAAATTTCCGGAACGGATACTGGGATCGTAAGTTAATTAACCGAGTGCGATAGTGCTCTGATATAGTTCAGATGTTTCCAGGATTTATGCACTGCGGGTCGTGTTTAGCGACGTCGTACATGATTAGATCTGCCTACAGACAAAAAAGTTTGGGCTACTTCCGATATCACATTTGGGTAAGTGATATTAGTTTTGTAGCTCAGCTTTCTTTAGCCTATTTTCATCAGCAGTCGTATAATTTAAATGACGTTTATTTTTTTTTATAAATATTCTTTCTTTGTTATTCCATCTTTGTTATTGAAAAAAAAGAAACATAAATTTTGTCACTTACTTTGTTTGATGAGATGAGAGAAGATGATTTAAGTAAAATAGTTATAGATGTTTGATGAGGAATGGCGTATAGTCATAGGATAGTAAAATATACCCAGCCTTTAATAAGGCAAAAACAAATAAGCTTTGATCTAGCATATTAGTTAATACCCATATTTTTCTAACTTAATTCCTACTAGAAAAGCTTAGGACGTAAGCTATCACACAAATAAAATATCACCACTAACATCCTCAAAGCCATATCGTATCCTAAATAAATAAAGAAAACGCCAACGCTATCGAGAGGCATCGGTGAAATAACTATAAAAATATCGAGCCAAGTGTCCGAGTGTCCAGAAACAAATAACTTACGTATAACACGTGAGCAAAGTAAATTCTCAACAGCTGCCGGCCTTAGGAAGCTGGCGTTCTAGATGTCCTTCTACTGGAAATAAACCAATACGTTTCTTTGCTTTGTTGTTTTTCTCCTTGCCGTCGGACGCTCTTGGGAGTTAGCTCTTGTTTTTCTTTGAAATTTCAAAGAAGCCGTTTCACGGTTGAACTTGTTAAATGATTTTGATGTATGTTTATTTGAAGGTGAAAGTTTTTTGACGTGAGTGTATGGATGTTCGTAGTTTGATTATTTATAAATATATTCAATTCAATTCAATTCAAAATCTCTTTATTTATATAGGCTTCAAAAAAGCACTTATAAATAGTCAATTTAAACAGAAAAAAGGATTACCACCGGTTCGGAAGGTAGAATCTATCGAGAAGAAACCGGCAAGAAACTCGATAGTTACTCTTTTAAATGCAAAGATTTACAATTTCGTACTTAATATTCTATAGGTACTTATTAGGTAACAACACTGCAGGTGAACACTTCATTATGAAGTTAAACATAAATGCTTATCATTTAGGAAGTCTTCAATCTTATAATAGCCCTTATTCATTAAGAACGCTTTAATGCACAATTTGAACTTATGTGAAGGTAATGCTAGTAGACTTTCTAGAAGTTTATTAAATATTTTAATACTAAGACCAATAAATGAATTACCACTCTTCTGGAGTCTATGGTTTGAAACAGCAAGTTTGTGTTTATTTCTAGTATTAAAACTATGAGTGTTTGACTTCTTAGGAAATTGGTCAATGTTTTTATATATATATACATAATACAATCTAAAATAAAATGTGATGCAATTGTTAAAATGTTAATTTCTTTAAAAATATCTCTAAGAGAGTCACGTGGTCTAAGGCCGTATATGGCTCTAACGGCCCTTTTCTGCAATACAAAAATAGTTTGTATATTAGCCGCAGATCCCCACAGCAGCAGACCATATGACATTACGCTATGAAAATAACTGAAATACACCAATCTTGCTGTTTCAACATCTGTTAATTGTCGTATTTTCCTAACTGCATATGCCGCCGAACTAAGTCTTCCTGCCAAGGCCGCAATATGGGAACCCCATTGCAATTTAGCGTCTAAGGTGATTCCAAGAAATACAGTTGAGTTAACTACATCAATTGCTTCATTGTTCATAGTGATTTGTGTATTAACTTGCCTTGTGTTTGGCATTGAAAACTTAACACATTTTGTTTTTTTTGCATTAAGTAGTAGTTTGTTGGTAGAAAACCAATATAGTACTCGTGAGAGAGCATTATTTACATCGTCAACAAATTCCTTTTGTCTATCAATTTTAAAAATCAGGGAAGTATCATTAGCAAATAAAACTATCTCACATAAATCCTTTGCAAAATAAGGGAGATCATTAATGTATAAAAGAAAAAGCAGAGGTCCCAATATTGAGCCCTGGGGTACTCCCATTGATAATGGGGCACCATAAGAGTTTGTACCATTTACACTCACTATTTGAAGCCTATCAGATAAATAAGACTTCAGCAGACTAAGTGAGTTATATATAGCTTTTAAGTACGAAAAATTATATAGCTAACACATTAGAATAAATTATAGTGACTAGGTTAAACTGTCTTCTTATATTTACGAGTTCCATTGCCCCGGACTAATTTGTACACTTCAAATCAATGTTAACAACTGTCGGCTTATAACTGGAAAATCCTTCGTTAATAACAGATTTACAGTGTAGATAAGCTTTATTTTTTTTTTTTAATTTCGGATTGACCTATACAGTAGGATAAATAAAAAACCGAAACTCAAATTCAAATTTAAAGTCGAGGCCTCAAGAAATTACTTATAAATCGTGAAATTCTACAAAAAAAGACAATATAAATCGACCACCGGATAGAAATGTCGATTCTGGCAAGACTCCGTTAACACTAATTTCAACGCCAAGTAACACAAAAATATGTCATAAACATTACACTAATATTCATACCAAGTAATACATCACATTTTCAAAAACGATCTAGACGAATATAATCTATTCGTAAAAGGTTAACCAGAGTAGACCAGCCCATAAAGGTGGCATTCACAAGCATGCGCCAAACATTGTTGCACTCGACCATAATAAAGGATAATACGAAAGTGAAAGGATATCGGAGCTGCTTAAGGCCCAGGCTCACCTACCACGAGCAGATTGGTCGTGTATTAACAGAAGGTGATGTTAGGAGTCATAAAAATCGTAAAGCTTGTATGAAAAGGATCATGAATGTTGAGGCGAGAGAGGTGTGTAAGGATCGTACCATAATAGCGTTCGATTCTCTCTGCCTAACCCGCTAGGTAAGTGGCGTTAAGTTAAGTTTAGTTTGTATAAAAGAATACGTATTTTAAACACATTATTATATCGTGACGCATCATCAGTACATCTGTTTCATCCTTTTAATATTGTGACGTATGCGACGGAATACAAGCCATCACAACACATAGTGCTACATTAATGTGCACGCTATCATATATGTATATGATTGGCTCGATGGTGCATTCGGTAGCGACCCTGTCCTATTCGCCAAGAGCTGGGTTCGACCCCTAACAGGACAAACATTCGTGTGATGAATACTTGTGATTGTTCTGTATCTGGGTGTTAATATCGAATATTTAAGTATTTATTTGTAATAGCACTGTTGAATGTGATATACGTAACAGAAGTGCTTAAGCTACTTACTTCGGAGTCAGATCAATGTATGTGATATGTCTGAATCCATATGAAACCGATTTTCTTCTGACACGTTACAATACTACGACACAATAATCTATTTCAGTCTCACGAAACCACACAATACAATATTAGTATATCTGCCTTAAGTCTCTTCCAGTAACGTCTAGATCATCGTCAGAAGGTATTGAAGCGCTATAAATTAGCCGTCTTATCTTGCTGACCATTCGCGGCACATGCTCTAGGATTACACTCTCGTAAGAATCTTTTATTTCGCCCACGGATGTTCTGTTTCTGAAACAAGGAAATAAAGTTACGGCCGATAGAATTTGCGCGTTAACTACATCTGACTTAGGGGTTTGTCGTATACGGGTACTATGGTTGACAGGCCTGTTGGTCGAGTGTTCAGAGACCCTGGCCACGAATCCAAGTCGTAGATTTAAATTCCACTAGGGAAAAATGTTTCGTGCGTTGCACACGAACATTTTACTCGAATCATGGATGTTTGTAAACGTATTTAAGTATGTCTATCCGTTTACCTTTTTTTGTAACTCGAAGAAATGTTTTACGCACTGTCACTCTGCCTGGGGGGCAGAGAGGTGTGTGGAATTCCCGGGGCCCTTGAGAGCCCCGATCAGGATGGTAGAAGCCGGGGTATACCACTAAAACTCCGCGGTACCTCTCATCGCCGAGTGGAGGTGTTTACGTGGATCTCGGCACAGCCTTCGCTGCCGTAAATACCTCCGACAACCGACCCACCTTGCACGGCACCAATTGCAGGGGGTCTTCCCGCAAGTAGTGCCGTGTAAGGTGACCTTTCTTCAATACAAAACTAAAGATACTCAGTTCCAACAATGTCACAAAATAACTACAAGTTAGGTGTCTTAGTGTAACGGAGACTTAAAGTAGGAGAGAGCTGAGTTAGTGTTCGCTATAGTCGTATCTAGTGATTTTATTATCTGTGTCGTATACAATGCTGTGACTTTTAAGGAGTATACTCCGGCGTCTGCGCTGCTCCCAGATGTTACCTTCATATACTTTCCCAATGAGATACGATACTGTTCATTTTAAGTATTACTGTTCTTAACAGAAAACTCTTGTAAAAGTTTATACTGGAGTTCGGTGTCAAGACACTTTCAATGGATTTTTGTGTGTAAAATCCAGAGATCGGAAAGTTGGTTAGGATAGTACCTATGTCAATATCATACGTACATACTTTTGATACTAACATTATTGTATATGGCAATACTTGATACTATGAGGATTCCCTCATTAATAGTACAAAAGGTATCAATTTGTCACAAGTATTGATTTTGACCGTGGTTACCGCTTATAACCACGGTCGTTGCAACACGACCGAAAACTGAAGATATAATTACTTACTTACTACATAATGCATATCGCGTCATAGTACTATTCCTAGTGATAATGCAACGCGAAAGATTAAAATCATACATTTCGTACAAACATTTACTAATAATTAATAATTCTCTGTCCTGCGCTTGACACAATAGAAAAAAAAAACAATTGTTATGTAACATGATACACGAATTAGTGAAAGGGCTAAGTATTTAAAGCGAAATTATTAAAAAAGTACCAAATAAAAACCCCCATCATCATTGATTACCACCTCTTTTTTACAAATGAACGTTTATTTTTTAAATTCTACCAATTTTAAGTAACTTTATTGGAAAGTGCCGATGAAAAGCCACAATGCGTGGGACCCGCGTCACCAATTACATAAGTAATTTACCAATGTGGTGGGTTAAGTACCGTAAAGGCAGTTTTGAAGCACTATTATATATATGAACACAAAATGTCCAAACTCCGTTAATTTCTGATATAAAAATAGCTGCGATTTTGTATTTTCTTATTTGCAGTTAACATTACTTACGAATTACTGAAATCATAAGATTTCAGTAATTCTCAGTTTCCATTATGTTGGAAGTTATATCTTAATTTCTGTATGGAACTGTCTCATTTAAAATACCAGTACAAAATAAAAAAGGACAAATAATAACGTAATTTCTAGACTAGTTGTTTCTAACCAGTCGACATGACTTATCATTTGGTTCGCAGAAAACCTAAAATTTATATTAAAAAAAGGTTATTTTAAAATTACTTTTTCACAATTTTTCATCTAACTTAGTCCATTGTCCCATGTTGGTCTGGGACTTAAAAAGAATGTGCCAAGTGTGATTCTTGCCTAGCATGTCGTAAAAGGCGATTAATGGTATATTGGGGTTTTGGGTATGCGATTGTGTAAGTGACAAGCTAGCCACTTGTTACGAGTACTACTTTTTCACAATTTTCCACCTAACCCAGCCCAGTTTTGTTTTTAACTGAATGTGGTTAAAGGGGCCTGTTGCCCTTTGACACTGCCTACCCCTTCGCGGTTTATGGGCGTGATGTTATATATGTATCTTATTTTAAAATTATTACAGTTCATTTTCGACCTAGTCGTCCCTGATAACAATAATTTCAAAGTAGTCCTCAGTCACTACAAGGTTGGAAACCTCTTATTTAGATCAATCTAGAGAATGTACTATCTAATTTTCTCACACAAGACTCACCGGTCGAAGTTTTAATAAGCCAATTTATCTTAAACGCAACTTAGCCACCTGAATCTTTCAAAAGAAACGAGACTTTACACGTCACTTTAAAGTTTTCGCAAACAGCGCGCTCATTACAAAATCCCGCTCGATAGCTCGCTCGCTCCGCTCAGCTCATCGGGTTATTCCAACGGCGCCCGCGTAATGGCGGCACGGGCCGATTTTCTATCGAATGTTGACAGCCTTGCTACACCCAGAGCAAACACAATTTGCATGTTCGACACCTTTCCGATCCGAAATTTACTCAATATTTAACTTTTTACGCAGCTATGGCGCGAGCAAATATTTTGTTTGTAAATAAATGTCAAGTGCGCGATGATAAAATGCAATTATATTTGATTGGATTCCCTGACTGTGTAAACGTGAAGTTAAAGGAAAGTGATGATGGAAATGTAAAGCTACCCGTTCAAACACGAATATATTATTCGTCAGATAAATGTTGAAGAGGCGAGTGAGGTGTGTAAGGATCGTGCCATATGGCGTTCGGTTCTCTCTGCCTACCTAGGGAAGTAGGGTGAAGTTTAGTTAGTTAGTTTTAGTTAGATAAATCTGTAAGAATCTAAGTGTATTATTTGTAAATAGAAATATAAATCCAAATACCAAACCCTTAGATTATTTCAGATCTTCGTTAAATAGATAAACGCAAAAGGTACCATACGTCTGCTTTATTTATTTAAAATCTCTTTTCACTCTTGATCTATAAACTTATTTAAGTATGTCTATCCGTATCCATAGGACAAGCTTATAGCTTAGTTTGGAACTACGAATTGGTGTGTCAGTCCGGAGAATTTAATTATTTTATCTTTTTGGCTTTATGACTCTTATTATTTTAATCAAAATTTAAAATGATGTTACACTTATGTATTTACCTCATGTATAATCACTAAGCTCATTATCACTCAATTTGTACACTTAAGCCATATAAATAATAAAGAAAAATAAAAAAAACAACATCTATATTTTTCGTTTAACTCAATCTAAAAATTCCAGTTATCCACAATCTTACTCTCATACCGCTCCCATCTAAAGGTCCAAACTGTCACAAATTAAGTTATAAAAATGTATGAGATTTGTAGCGTTATTGTCCGCTTGTTTCACACGATCATGCTTCGAATAGAAAACGGGAGATTTGGGGTTAAAATATGTTTTGAGGCGACGGTCGCCGATTAGGCTTTCCGATCGAAATATAAAGGCGATTTAGTGTTAAGCGGTGTGGGTGTGTAAACAGGTTTCGATTAATTATCATGCAACAGATGTCGATGGGATAAACGGCCGGAGAATTTGATGAGTCATTTATATATATTATGGGATGAGAAAATAGTGATAAGAGGAGTGTTAATCGAGACAAAGGTTGGGTAGCAATATTGAAATAAGTAATGGGATGAGTATGCCCAGCAAATCTATTGATGATATATATAAACGGCTTAGTACTTAGAATATAAGAAATCATTAAGAAAAAATATATATTGATACAATTTTCGCGACTTAATAGGCTAGATGACAAAAAAATCTGTTTAGTCCGTCAGTTAGATTATTAAAAAAATTATTGAACACGTATTTTTTATTTTTTTGTCAAACAAACATTGGCGAAGATACAATGCATTCAAGTTGTGCCTGACATCACGCTTTCGTACATTTTTTACAAAATAGTGACGTCGCAAGCCCCCACTCTAAAACTCTGATGCTATTTGTGATTTTTTGATCATTTAATAAAGTGAAAAATATGTGTCTAGTATTTTTGTATAATATAACTGACGGACTAAATAGAAATAAAGTTTTTTAATGCAGTCGTCATCCCTATTACCATGTTGTTCTGCGATTTGAAAATAAATAATTACTAACTGTATTACTTGCCTAGCATGTCAGAAAAGGCTAGAATGGTTAGCTAGTACAAGAAATTCAATACTCAAACCATTAGTTGCCTTTTACAACATTAGCATATTGTAGAGACAAGAAAAATAGTTGATACATTTTTTGAGTCCCATGTTGGTCTGGGACTTAAAAAGAATGTGCCAACGGTGATTCTTGCCTAACATGTCGTAGAAGGCGACTAATGGTATATGGGGGTTTTGGGTATTTAATTGTGTGGGCGACAGGCTAGCCACTTGTCACTACTTTTTCACAATTTTACATCTAACCCAGTTTTAATTTTGGCTGGTTAAAGGGGCCTTCTGCCCCTTTAACTCTGCCTAACCCTTCGAGGATTATGGGCATGATGTTATGTATGTAAGTCCCATACCAACAAGCCCTTTATGAAAGGTAAAAATATTCAAGTCATTCTACCGCGTGTAACTTACTGACGAAGACTGAGCCTCTACAAATTCCAATTGGGATAACTATATTGACTTAGGTCTACTTAAAAATATTATGTTGGCACTTGAAATGATATGCCGGGGTGCCGTCAGCGAAACCTTTCGCTTTTCACACGGTTTGTGTATCTAACACAATTCAGGAGCGCTTGCAAACATATAAAACTGGCGAGAGATTCTGTTTCAAAGAATCACGTTTGAATGAGAAGTAAAAATATTTGTCTACAGTTTTATTCTAGTCAATTTTATTTCATCCCCCGAATTATTCGCAATCAAAGAATTTTACTAACTAGATGTCGATTTTTATTTTATTTTTCGGGTTCCGTACCCAAAGTGTAAACGGTAAAACGGGACCCTATTACTAAGACTCCACTGTCCGTCTTTCTGTACGTCCGTATATCACCAGGCTATCCGTTTCTGTAGTCCGTATATCATCTCATGAACCGTGATAGTTAGAGAGTTAAAATTTTTAAAGATGATGTATTTCTATTGCCGCTATACCAACAACTACTGAAAAAAAAAATTAAGGGGGCTTCCATACAACAGATATAATTTTTTTGCCGGTTTTTTAGATAATTATAATGGTACGCAACCCTTCGTGTGCGACTCCAACTCGCACTTGGCCGGTTTTTATTTGTATTAACTTTTTTAAGAGAAACGTGTCGGTCTAGGTTTTTCTAGGTAGCGGTAACCGTCAGAATCGGAGGGGATATTTTATATTGGACTGATGACTTTTATGTGCTGTTATGAAGTCTAAATAAATAACGATTATTTATATAGTGCTCCTCACACAAAGTAGAATTATATCAATTCAAACACAAATGCGCATAAGACTCGTTTCTTTAAAATATTTATACGAATTTCGTCTATTAGCACAGCAGTGCGGTGGTGAGGAAAAACCTTCAATATAATTAATCATAAATTCTAAAGATCATATTTCAAACAGAGCCCAAAGGCTAATAAAGTTTCAAGTAATCGAAAAATCCTAAAAAAATATATGACTAGAAAATTGACTGCAAATGAAAAAATATTTTATCAAATACTGATATCTCAACAAGTAATCAATTTGTCAGCGTAAGTAAATACCTGTATTTACTTACGCTGACAAATTGATTACTAAAAATCCAATTAGCATGTGCCCTGGCACATGCTAATTGGATTTTTGAGTCAAGGTCTTAAGAAATACCTAGAAACTAAATAGAAATGGCGAATGAGACACGTTTCACGTCCCCATTAGCCAAATTGATCCTTTTATCATCGTCTCACTAACAGCATACACAAGACCACTTGCGCAGCCTAAATTCAATATAACCGCTATAACTGGAAGCAATTGTCAAGCTTTTAGTTCCGAACTAAATTTACTGGCACGAAACTTTGTAGAGGCTAACTTTGTTGTACTTGCACGTTGCAGATGGCTATCGCTGTTAAAATTCGTCCCTCTAATGTTTGAGGTTGGTGAGTTATGAAAAGCGGTCTGGGCGATGCATGGTTGGAAATTAGACAGTACAGGAACATTTTTATCAGGTATACTAAGTGAACAGATGGAAGTGGCAAGAAGTTTAGAAACGAAAAAAGATTAGATTATTATCTTTTTACGTATTCACAGAATATCTAACTATATAAATAAAAAAAGCAATTTACAATCTTTGACTTGTTAATCAGTATTTTTTTTTTTTTGTTTGTAGTGATTTTGTTGCTGTGGGAATTATTAATAAATTTACCAGAAATTTGAATTTTTTCTCCTTTTGCCACTTCAAATGATACCTTTAAGGTTGTTTAATAGCAATAGTCAATAATATAGACCAAACAAAATTACAATAATTTTTAAACATTTACATAGAGTTCATCCCAGTAGCGGTGGTAGCTCAATGGTAAGGACACGCGCCTCTTAACCGAGGAGTGCGGGTTCAAACCCGGGCACGTACCTCTGGATTTTTCAAATCTGTGTACGTATTTATACCACTAGCTAGACGGTGAGGGAAAACATCGTGATGAAACCTGCAAATTCAAATAACTTTGGATTTGTAACCATGATCCAAAAATTGTCTGGTTTCCCTATCTTAGGGTTACGAAGGTCAGATCGGCAGTCGCTTCAATGTAATTACCAGACTCGCTACATCCTGGATCATGGTCTAAGCGGACCCCGTCTAAGCACGGGACATAACGCTAGGCAGATGATGACATAGAGTTCATCCCACTTTGAATAATCCCCTTTTTCTCATTTCAAGTAGTGTCTTATATCTAGTCATCCTATTTCAGTAAATGTAAATTTTGAGAATATACTGTCTTGTATGTTAAAGTGATTAAAATAACTGAATTAAAACCATTTTTTTTATGTAATAAACATAAATGATTTTATCTAGTATATGTACTACTTTATCTTAGATAGGTCCAAAACAGAAAAAAACATGTACTTCGTTTGTCGTTAGATAACCTTTGGGATATTCCTCAAATTTTAAAATTTCATTTTTAATTTTCCCCATATTTTACAAATACATCATCAAAGTTTATCAAATTACCGTCAAAGTTGCCTTATAGTTAAATTGAACGCCCGACTGACGCCGGTTATATCAGAGCAACTAACTAGTCTGCCCGGACCACCGCAGCTTCATAGACTGACCAAGCCTTCGGTTAGTTTTAGTTTAACATTTAGTTTGAGAACACTGTGATAAACTGATTTAATGGTCAATGTTTTGATGTTGCTAATTTAGCAATGTTTTCATGTTTTCCTTATGTGTAGAGCTTGTTTGGAAAGGATTATGAATGTTAAAGAAGCGAGTCAGGTGTGTAAGGCTGTATGTTGTTCGATTCTCTCTGCCTACCCCGCTAGGGAAATGGCGTCAAGCAAGTTAAGTAGTAGTTTTCATAGTTTAAAAAAATGTTTACGCGACTTACGTCCCGACGAAGCTTATGTTGATTTATATAATTCCACAATTTTTTTTTTGAAGAATGCATGAAACGTTTGCTTGTCTTTTAATATATTAAAACTTTGTACCCCTTTTTACGAAAAACACGCGGACGGAAGAGTATGCGATTTGGCACAGTTGAAGTGTGTATAGAAAAGGAGTGCAGAAAGCTCAATTTTAATGAATAATCCATTAGAAATATGTACATTAAATTAATAAATTAATTAAACGAATTATGGTCAAATTTCGACTAGTAGGCGACCACTAGTATTAATAATCATGCGTATTTTTTTAATTGATTGGATCTTATATTGATTTTCAAAACACATTTTGAAACCAATTACACATTTTAGGACGAATTTAAAAAAAAATTAAAACTTGGCAGCGGACGTCATAATAACTTTTTATGTTTTATCCCCATCCGTTCCAAGTTTTAAGCTATGTAGCATGTAAGCACGGTATACTTACTTTTATTTAAAGGTACAGTTATTTAGAAAAAACTAGACTTAAAAACCCCAACGTTATATGATATCGCAAGGAATGTTACCACTAATCTTACGCCCGCATTCAGCTTATCAGATCGGATCGTATCCCAAGCGGAACTCGCTAGATCTTTCTAAATCTCGAAGATTTATTTTGGAACGCTTCCCGAATGGTACGAATGCATTACGGTAATTCGTCAAATCGACTCAGTGCGTGAATCTAAAGTCGCGTCTACACTTCTCCTCTCCGAGACGTGATAAAATTTCGTTTTATTAACGCCAAACGTAAGTGACGTCGACTTTTATAGAAATCGACGGTGATTTTAAGACTACTAAAGGGGGTGAGCGTTTTAGTTTAATATGAACGTTTGAGAAACGTTTGGATTGAAATAGAAAGAACTTTGATATACATGTCTAGAACTATTTAAATCATTATAAGCTTTTTGTACGGACGGATTTTTGTTATAACCCAAATAATATAAACCCATAGGGGGTTTCCATATCTATTTTCAGCCTTTTACCATTAAGAGTTGGTAAACCTTCGACTGGCTCGATGGCGAATTCGGTAGTGACCCTGCCCATGCGCCAAGAGTTGTGGGTTCGATTCCCACACAGGACAAACATTCGTGTGATGAATACTTGTGTTTGTTCTGTGTCTGGGTGTTAATATCCAATATTTATTTAAGTATATATTTGTAATACCACTGTTGATTCTGATATCCGTGACGCAAGAGCCTAAGCTACCTTGGGGTCAGATCAATGTATGTGATGTCGTCGGATATTTATTTACTTCTATCTGTTACATAACTATATATGTAGGTGCGACCCATGGTGTCTGGTCCGCTTTAAGATGACCGATGATAAGGCCTTAGTGTAAGTCGCTAATGCTAGAATCATAATTTCATCAAACACATGCTTTCAAACTGGATCCCGACTAGGCTATAATGAGATATCATATAAGAGCTCCATTTTTTGCGGAATCACACTTAAACGCATAAGAAAATCTATTTATATTTCTATCACGAAATAAAATACTTGATACATAAACAAATAATAAAAACACAATGGAGATGTTGACTGGCTAGTCAATTGAGATACTTTTTAAGAGCTGTCAAAACGAAATCACTTCATAGATTTTGTATGGACTTGTCAACGTGTGACGTCACTAGTTTGTATAGTCAACTGACTTAATATTAAGCAGTTTTTGTAAAATTAAAAATCTTAGTCTCAATAATGATTGAAAATCAATAAGGCTTAACAGCATACTACGATACTTTCTTTTTCAGAATTGATATTTCAAAATCAAATATAAATGGTGTCTACATCCCAATTCTACGAAGATTAAAAATCTTATCCGAACAATTGCAAACCTTTAGACAGTCAGCAGTTATTTCATCTTCTTTCCCCACCAGAATTAGTTCAATTTATCGACTCGGCAGCTACGGTTAAGGAGTCTATACACGTCCCCGGTTCGTGGACGTCGTAAAATTATTACTGCCGACTGTCAACAGAGATATTGGGAGCAGTACCCGGGTTCAGTGCTGACTGTTCTTAAATTTATGGCTCGTTTTTGTTCCTCTTTCGAACGAGTCTCGAAAAAATGGTACGAAAGTTTATTAAAGTCTTACGTGGTAATCGGAATTGGGAAGCTTGGATTAGGAAGTAGACGTGGGCTGTGTTTCTTTTTATAATAGAATAGAATATAATGTTCTTATTGCTTATTATTAGGTAGGTAGGATATCCATTTTGGTTGTAGAAAACGTTTACTGTCAACCATTTCTTAAGCTAAATTTTTGCTGTGTCTATAGCAATACAGGAAAGGAAAATATTTGTGTATTAAAACAAATATTATCCTTTTTTTTATCATCTTCCAAAACCAATACTTTTTATTTGTGTATTGAATTGTCCCATGTTGATCTGGGACCTAAAAATGTACCAACAAAAGCGACTAATGGTATATGGGGTTTTGGTTATGTGATTGTGTAGGCGACGAGCTAGCTGTTTAATATAATAGTGCGATATTTTTATATCACACCATTCTATTAAACATTATGAAAAGCTTGAGTGTGTTTGTTATTTTTTAAACTAATTACTGACGTAGTTCTCTAAATCCAGAAATCATGCAGGATCCTGCAGCTGCGGGATTACAATCCCTAGAATTTTTTTTAATACCACTGTTGATCATCTTCCTAGCGTTATGTCCCGTACTTAGACAGGGTTAGACTATGATCCAGGATTTAGCGAGTCTGGTAATTACATCGGAGCGACTGCCGATCTGACCTTCGTAACCCTAAGATAGGGGAACCAGACAATTTTTGGAACATGGTTACAAATCCAAAGTAGTTTAAATTTGCAGGTTTCATCACGATGTTTTCCTTCACCGTCGAGCTAGTGGTATAAATAGATTTGAAAAATCCAGAGGTATATGCCCGGGTTTGAACCCGCACTCCTCGGTTAAGAGGTGCGTGTATTTACCATTGAGCTACCGCTGCTCTAATACCACTGTTGATATCCGTAACTTATGCTCCTTACCTTAAAATCAGATGAATGTTTGTGACGTAGGCGGATAATTATTTATTTACCTTTAAATGATCTTACAGCTCGTTCCACTTACAGATAATCTACACGGGATTCAAATAACAAAAATCCGTTCAATTTCAAGCGAACGCTCCGCCGACCGTCAGTCAACTCAATAAGCGATGCAGTAATAAGATAAACTATAGTTTTCCAGCTTTGTCCAACGCGCGTATAATTTAGCTCAGTATTTTCCAAACTTTTTGTGACGCGAACCTTTTGGGAAAAATTGTGTGATTACCCTACCGTTCTCTCCGCTATAAGGAGTCGTTTTGCCAATATTGTTCGTATTTATATAATTAGGTATATAGCAAACTATCAAATGGACTGCAACAGGCTGATGATGATGATGATGATGATGAAACTATTAAATTTCATGATTGTCTATAAAAATAATAACAAAAAACACACGACTGGAAGTCCCACACAATACGCAACGTGACGTATTTCCAAGAGCCTTTAAATCGAAGCGATTTCCAGATAAACAAGGCCAAGAAATTATTGTTAAACTTCACAACGTTCCTCACCAGTGGAGCTCCCATGAGTTCAAACTTGCCTACCATAGCACACCTCGTGGCTCGCAACCCCCGGGGTTGTATGCAAATACTTTGACAACCGCTGATCTAGCTCAAACGAGCACCGATCGGACAGGTTAATTGGAAACTGATGAATTTCATCTGGTTTGTCGCGGATGGACACACCGACGGGAATTGTTTTTCAGGAAATTTAATTTAAATATTATAGCCGTTTTGGGAGAAAATCAAATATGATTTTAGGGAGAACCTAGTTGATTTTCGGGATATCTTTGTGTTTCATGAGTTTGCAATTTGATAGGATTTGGTGAATGAGGGTTTTTTGAATTAAAACATCCAAAAGATGGTGTAGCTGTGACTTGCGGTTTTGTCACCCTCCTTATTGATTAGTTGTCAGACCAAACTGACATACTTGTCCCATTATGAAGAGTGCTATCAACAAAGAGCCAATAGTGACAGTGATAAGACCACGATACTCCCTCGTGCCACCTGGCGGTTTTTGTTTTTTGAAAACCCTCATTGGTTATAAATGCGTGGCCTTAGGTTCGAATCCTGCTAGTAATTGTGTGATGATAAAGATATGGATTTTATATTCTAGTTACGATTAGTATTATGCTTGTGTGAAGTATATGTAGCCGTTTATTCCTTTGCTCTTCCAAAACGAAAGAGTACATATCGAAAAGTAAATTTATTTAAGATATCTGTTTCAATAAGTAAATAATAAGTAAACTCTTATATGAATGGTTAATATTTGACTAGCTCGAAGGCGCATTCTGTAGTGACCCTGCCCCATGCGCCAAGAGTTGTGGGTTTGATCCCTATCCAGAGGACAAATATTCGTATAATGAATACTTGTGTTTGTTCTGTGTTAAGGTGTTAATCTATACTTATAATAAATCTGTAGAGAGGTCAATTCTGTACATGAAATATATTTTCAAAATAACTATCAGGGGGTGATTAGTGATCGATACTGATGCCAAAAATGCAATCAGTAAAATTTTTGTCTGTCTATCTGTCTGTCTGTCTATCTGTCTGTCTGTCTGTCTGTCTGTCTGTCTGTATGTTCCTTATAGAAACCAAAACTACTCGACGGATTTTAACGAAACTTAGTACAATTATTATTCATACTCCTAAGCAGGTTATTGTATACTTTTCATCACGCTACAATCAATAGGAGCAGATTAGTGAAGGGAAATGTTGGGAAAACGGGAGAAGTTACTCCATTTTTTAAGCTTCCGTCGCGTGTGCAGCCTAATGGTTAAAGTTACATAGAAATCATGTATAACGGAAATAGTCTTTATAATATTAACCATAAACGCGGGTGACACCGCTGGCACAGCTAGTATCCAATATTATTGAAGTATATATTTGTAAAACCACTGTTGTTTCTGATATCCGTAACACAAGTGCTTAAGCTACTTACTTCGGAGTCAGATCAATGTATGTTATGTAGTCTGATATTTATTTATTTATTATTTATTTATATGGATAGTGGGTCTATTTACATTTTTTCCCCGAAGGGAACTAGTTTCCTTCAAATGTACGACATACTGCATCATGTGAACATTAACTTTCCTTTGGTGGTCAAAAATACGTCTGACAATTTTTATTGCTATCCCAAAAGGAAAATTATTTTCTTCACAAGCACGACAAATCAAATGATCCCCATGCGTTCACCGTAACGCAGAACAAATCCACATCAGCTGGACAAATTAGCAGATAGTCGCGACGCGCCGCGCTAATGAGAATAGTTTGAAATGAAATGAAATGAAATGAAATGAAATGAAATGATCTTTATTTACGTAGGCTCAGATAAGCACTTATAAATCGTCAGTACATACAAATGAAAATAAAAATTTACCACCGGATTCGGAAAGTAGCTTCTACCGAGAAGCTACTTTCCGAATCCGGTTTAATTATAATATATTCCGGTTTAATAATCCGGTTAAGGTTTGCAACCCGGGACGCGTCGAGAGGCCGATTATTTTGTGCTGGTGGTATTTTTAGATAAATTTTAAGAGACCTAGCCTATAACAAATTAATAGAAAATTTCAAATATTTGCAAGTGGACTAAGCACAGGCATCTTATGATTTATGACGACTGTTGCTAATTTGCAGATTTTTAGACATCAATAAGGGTTCTTTTAATTAAAACATCCAAAAGATGGCGTAACTGTGACTTGCGGTCTTGTCACCCTCCTCTTTGTTTATTTGTCAAACCAAACTGACATGCTGTCAACAAGTAGCCAATAGTGACAGTGATAAGACAACGAGACTCCCTCGTGCCATCTGGCGGTTTTTGTATTTTTGAAAACCCTCATTTCTTAAATATTTGCTTTTATCTCCTAGCTGTTTAAAATCTTGTCTATCTGGTCTAATGGACCGTGACTTTAATGCCTGTAAAAAATAATTCCTAACACAATAGGAATTTATTTCCTTCACAGGCATTACAAAACAATTAATTCCCATCCATTCGCTGAAACACAGGACAAATCTGTAGATAGCCTCGTTGAGCCGCGCGGCGCTAATGAGAATAGTTTTCGGCCGTTTAGTTTAGTGGCGGTACCATATTCAACGTATTTTCATTAGCCACGCTAACATTGTCAACAGGGCGAAAAACTAATAGTTATTATTAAACATGCTGATACACTTTTTGTAACACTGATTGCTGCATGAAACAAACAAACATAACATCACGCCCATAATCCCCGAAGGGGTAGGCAGAGTCGAAGGAGCAGGTTTTTTGACCACATTCAGCCAAAAACAAAACTGGGCTGGGCTAGATGGAAAATTGTGAAAAAGTAGTGACAAGTGGCTAGCTCGTTGCCTACACATGCCGCATGAGCTTTTTCAATAACTTGAAATCTTCTATAAAACGACTGATTTTGATAATAAATCAATATATAATATTCGTACTGGATTGTTGTAGAATTCTATTGTTAAATTTCCTAACCGAATAAGTATTCCCGCCATATTTGACAGCTGTCACTTTAGCAAGATGGCCGCTGAGAACAGTCAAAGTTCTAGCGTATTTTCTGAAGAAACCTTTGTCTGTGTAACAATTACCACGACTTTAGTTTAACTTTCACTGTCCGTGACTATAATAAGAAGAGTAAATAAGTTACCTACTTCGACATTAATAACTTTCAAAAAGCGAATTAATAACAAATAGCAGTTATTACTGATATTCATTTAAGACAAAATTTAAGGATGTAGGAGCCGCTGAAGGCCCAGGCTCACCTACCACGACCAGATTGGTCGTGTATTAACAGAAGGTGATGTTAGGAGTCATAAAAACCGTAGAGCTTGTATGAAAAGGATTATGAATGTTGAAGAGGCGAGTGAGGTGTGTAAGGATCGTGCTATATGGCGTTCGGTTCTCTCTGCCTACCCCGTTAGGGAAGTGGCGTGAAGTTTAGTTAGTTAGTTAGTAAAAAAAAAAATTAATCTGTCTATTACCACCTTGGACAGAGTCATAGCTATTTTAGTTTACAGATATACCTATATATTTATAGATTTAGGACATTATTATTATTAATTTACTGAAATCATTACATTCAAATTCAAAATCTCTATTTATATAGGCTTCAAAGAAACACTTAGATGAAAATAATATATATATACAGAAAAGAAAATATAACCACCTGAAAAGAAATTATTACATGGAATTTAAAAAATAAATACATGTCTAGGTTTAAACCAGCTTTCCTTTTGACTGGCTCGATGGCTTATTCGATAAGTTGTGGGTTATGGGTTCGATCCCCACCCAGGACAAACATTTTTATGATGAATACTTGTGTTTGTTCTGTGTCTGGGTATATTTGTAATACCACTGTTGATTCTGATATCTATAACACAAGTGCTGAAGCTACATTTACCTCAGAGTCAGATCAATGTATGTGATGTAGTCTGATATTTATTATTATGTATTTACTTGTGTTTTTTGTGTTGGTCTGGTACTTAAAAAGTGTGTATCTGTTGCTGTAATAGCTCGAACTATGGTAAATTTTAAGATTTTCCAGTAAAACCTAAGATTTACCAACTCTTAACGGTAAAAGTCCGAACAGGTGTACAATTCGAACTTTTACCACCATTTACTTAGTAAATCTTAGGATTTTTTACTTGGAAAATTTTACCTAACCAAACCTAACTAAGATTAGATTATACATATTATAGGTTAGGTAAGGTAAGGTATTTCTTTAATCAGGTTAATAAACCTAACCTAACTAACCCATAATATAACCTAACCTAGAAATGTTTACATTTACCAACTCATGTCGGAAAATCCTAAGATTTACTAGTAAAACCTAAGATTGACCAATATACGGGCTTTTACAGTAACATATCAACTGTCTATTTCAGAATATTTGTTTCCTCGGATGTGACGTGTGTTGAACTACCACGTATTCAACACAGTATATTTAATACCGTCTTAAAATGCTTACAAGAAACGTATGGATATTCTTTTTTAACAGAGCTATTAACAGCAGAATATAGTCAAACGTTTCTTTATTCGACTCAAACGTTTAGCCCGTGCGGTGGGACCCGACGCCATACAATGTTTTGTTTCGCGCAGATGACGTAACCCGCTCAAGGGACTAATTAATCCGCTCATAATTTGCTTTGATTAAATCACCGCGAACTAACTCAGGCTTTGAGCGTGGTTCGAAGTAATTTAGTATTCAAGTAGGTAGGTAACTAGTGGGATTTAGATTCGCAATACGAGTTATATTTTCATAAAGCTGATTCTTAACAGTTGTAATGTATTTGTGTATGTCAAATCAAAATAAAAAAAAAAATTACGATTTTAATGGAAATAAAGTTCGATTACCTACATATAACGTGATGTTTCATTTAAATTTTATCATATTTAATTATTTTCTCTAATTTTTGATATTTCAAAACCTATTTTTTTCCTTTTTCTTTTTTTTGTTTGTTTTTCATAATAATTTCTTTGTTACATATTCAGGATCATTCCAAAATATCCAAATGTCATTGTTAAAATGTGAAAACGTTGAAATAAAATCTCTTTCCTTAAAAAGAAACTTAGCGTTCCCAAAACCGCATCTACCCAGCTCACCCCGAGTCTCGGTTACAAATCCAATAAAAGTTTGTGCCGTACATAATACAAGACACAGGATCATATGTTTCCGAAGGCCCAAAATAAAACTATCCTCGTTCTATGATGATATTAGGGTCTTCGCACATCGCCTGCATGCGTGTGGAATTTCTATTAGGCACCTAAGAGCGCGTTTTGCTTTATGTTCTACGATGGGAAACATACGACTGAGTTGTTGGGAGAGCATGTTTGTGAAGTTATTCTTGACCAAATTTATTTAGACAGCGTTTATTTTTGCTTGTCATTTCATTATACATGCATATGTAAAATATTAAATAAATATCCCACAACATCACATTCATTGATCTGACTCCGATCAGATTCAACTTTGATATTACTAATATATACTTAAATATTATATTAACACCCAATATTATATTAACACCCAGACACAGAACAAACACAAGTATACATCACACGAATGTTTGTCCTGGGTAGGGATCGAACCCATAACTCTTGGAATTAGGGAATTAGTGTGTCAGTCTGACGAATTTACTATTTATTTATTTATCACACGCTGTAACTAATTCAGCTATGTTCAGACACTCGCAGATTCTGGAGGAGGTTTGGCAAGTAAAAAGATTGGCCTTCCAAGTTTTAGACCTTGCTGAGGAACAGGTATAAGACTGACTCTATATTGCGACTTTGTCATTATTTTTTTACAATTTTCCATCTAACCCAGCCCATTCCCCATGTTGGTCTGGGACTAAAAAAGAATGTGCCATCTGTGGTTCTTGCCTAGCACGTCGTAGAAGACGACTAATGGTGTATCGGGTTTTGGGTATGTGATTGTGTAGGCGACAGGCTAGCCACTTGTCACCACTTTTTCACAATTTTCCATCTAACCCAGCCCAATTTTGTTTCTGGATGAATGTGGTCTGATTGGTGGTTAGGGGAACGGGCGTGATGTTATGTGTATGTATGTATATTGCGATGTTCGTCACAACGACTACCCGTATCTTCGTCGAAACGGCTCTCATCCTAGATCAGCGAGAGCGCGGACACGCAATATAAGATGAAAGGGATTCTTGGACGCCGCGCGAATAGTGTACAGAGAGCCCTCATTACGTATTTATGAAAAATACTGTGCCCTTCTCCGCGGTCAACTTTTACTTCTAGCTTTATTACAGCTTCAGTAAGAGTGTTCTTAGAACGAGTATAAAAAGTTAAAAAGTGTCCTACTGGAGTGGGTACTGCAGAAGCTTTTTATGCTTATTGTTATGTTGATTGAAATGTACGAAAATAGTACTTAAGAATTTAGTTACGCTACAATTTTATCAAATTATAAAATTGCAAATATTTTCATATGTACAGCATTTTCCTTTTAGTTTAGGGAAAATAATTGGAACACAAAGAAAATAATTATTATTCAGTGTTCATAAATATATGTATATATTTTACATAGGTGCATACATATTATATACAATCACACCCGTAATCCCTGTAAGAGTAGGCAATGTCTAAAGCTTAAACCTACATATTTGAACAAAAAAAGCATCATACAAATAAATATTCTACAGTTTTTCAATTACATAATCTTTAAATAACAGTATATCGGGTTTTGGGCGTGTGATTGTGTTGGCGACAAACTAGCCACTTGTCACTACATTTTCACAATTTTGCATCTAACCCAGCCCAGTTTTATTTTTGGGTCAATGTTATGTAATGAAAACTTTGCCTACCTCTTCGGGGATTATGGGAGTGATGTTATGTTATATATTATGTATATGCTCAATTAATCGGAGATTAATTGAAAAGTTCTGTGTGCAACAAAAAATCCAGCTACCACAATCTTTATGACACACATTATAATAACGTGATAAGACATGAACCAGTAAGGATGACAAAACATCACAGACTATTTGTCTAGTCGTAACCGGCTTTTTAGGGTTGTTAACTAAACGGCCTGAACGGTCACTCCATCAGCCGCAAACTATTCTCATTAGCGCGGACGGACACCACTCATCGCCTGCGGATATTTGCAGATTTGTCCCGGTAATGCCCTCGTCGGGGGGAATGGGTACGAATCGTTGGCTATTCACTGTAACAACTCGTCCCATTGTTAGATAAACGGTTTCTTTATCTTTGGTTTTCTTTGACGATATTTGCCCATTAAGTACGTACACCTAATCGACGAGCATGCACAATATTTTTTTACAAAAAAAAACCGACTTCAAAAACGAATCTAATAAAAGTAAATAAATAAATTTACTTATGCCAAAGTAACACGTGTTTTAATACTTATCAATTTGAAGTCGGTGCCTTTCGATTCCTCAGGGATGCTATCATAAGATCCTGGCTTATAATGGGACCACAAAAAAAGAACCATAGAAATTAATTCGTAAACGACGTAGTTATGCGCGAAAACACATAAAAATAACATATACGGTCGAATTGAGAACCTCCTCCTTTTTGAAGTCGGTTGAAAAGACCAATGAATTTGGAAGAAGCGCAAGGTTTTAGCCAGGATCGAAGCAAATGAGAGGATGTAATCTCGCCTACCCTCACGGAAAAAGAACGTGAATGTATTTTGTTCTAATATCTTCAATGAGTTTATATACTATTTTGCCTTATTAGTAAAATAACATTATCTCATGTTGTGCATTTGACAATGTTTAGTAATTTCAGACTTTTAAAGGTTAGTTACCTCTATTACGATTAAACAAACAAAGGTCCATAGATTTTTGTTATCTTTGCTTGATAATTACTTGCTTTAAAATTGGAGGTTAAATGTCTCATTCGGTAGTGAACCTGCCCTCTTCTGTATCTGGGTGTTGATATCTGATATATTAACGTATATAGTTGGAATATACTGTGGATTCCTATAAACGTAACATATGTGTTTAATCTACTTACCTTGGAATCAGATCAATGTATGTGATGTAGTCGGATATCTTACTAACGCGAAAGTTTGGATAGATGGATGGATGTGTGAATGTTTGTTACTCTTTCACGCAAAAAGTACTGCATGGGTTTTAATGAAACTTTACAACAGTATAGCTTATACATTAGAACAGCTATACTCAATGTGTGTTCCGTGGAACCCTGGGGTTCCGTGAAGCCTTTCGGGGGGTTCCACGAAAATTGGTACTGATCATAAATATCATAACTCCTGGGGGAAAATCCGTTAAAAGTCGATTATTATCCCGCGCTGTTCTGGGGTCCCGTCAAATACTCAGCTTCCTAAAAGGGTTCCATAGCATAAAAAGTTTGAGAATCACTGCATTAGAATAACACATAAGCTATGTCTCATATATGTACCACTCAAGCAAACCTGCAGGCAGAAACTAGTTTATGTATAATTCTTGCGTTCAAAATCTAACTCACAACCATAACATAAAATTTTTAATATGTCAATAGTTTCGCTCCAATATTCCTGTTGATACCTCTTAGTTGTAAAACATCGTGTTGGCCCACAAACTACACTCATTATCTGTAATTCAGCGAGCTTGCACACACTCCGAGCTACAGATTTGTCTCGATAATGACCGCATTACTCTGTGGTGGAATGATTTCTATCAATCTCGTCTCTTGTTGGCCGGCTTTATTAGTTAATACGTTCCGAACAGCTGCCTAGTTGCGTACATTGTTCGAGCAAATGGGTTTGTAGTGAAAGTAAAGCGGACCAGTTTTAGGTTAAATAGGTTAAGGCGACGGTAACTTTGTGTGTCTGTCTGTTACCATTTCTCATAAAAGTCACTGAACTGATTTTTGTTAACAATTTCAAATTTTAAACTTAAAGAAAGAAGACAGGTTACTTTGTTCCGGAAATTAATTCTGAGATATGGAAGATAGCGATTCCGAGTAAAATCAAATCTACCGCAGACAAAGCCGCGGATTAAAGCAAATACCTACTATAAATTAATAAAATTATAAATAACTAATTGTGTGTATAACTATTCCACGTTATATAAATTAGTTAGGGAAATAAATTAAGTACTTAGACCTATTACAGCACCCTTAACCGACGAGCGTGTATGAAAAGACTTATGAATGTAGAAGAAGCAAAAGGTGTATGTCAGGATCGTAGCAAATGGAAGTACGTGATCTCTGCCTACCCCCATGGGAAAAAGGCGTGACATTATGTATGTATGTATGTTATACCTATTAAGTACTTATACATATTAGATATCCTATGTCTCCTAAAAGATCCTATGTCTTTTATATCAATCCAACAAAAAGTGAGTCCTTCATCATATATCTAATGATTTTTCTTTGCTACAACAAAATTGATATAACATACAATCATACATATCATCCCTTATGGGGTCCCTTGTGAGACAAAGAGGCAGCTGAGGGGCTAGCTCCATCCAAATCCAGCCAAAATTTAACTAGGCTGGGCAAGATGGAAAATTATGAAAAAGTTGTGACAGTGGCTAGCACAATCACACACTCAAAACTAGATGGGTATACCAAAATTCGTGTACGACATGCTAGGCAAAGAATATAGTTGACACATTATTTTAAAGCCCCCGACACACGTGGGTAAATTTATATTAATAGTCAACATTCAGGTTTATATATATATGTGTATAAACGGGTTTATACATATGTGCGCGTACCTTCGTTGCCATAAGTGTTTGAACTAAGCTTCGCGATCCTTAGAAAATACACCGTAATAAAATAACGGGTCCCCTACGTAGTTTCGAACGCCGCTGTTGCGAAGCACGCTGTTGCGAATTATTTTTCCACTGCCTCATAGGTTCGAACGCTCACGGATTCGAATGACGTGGTCGCGAACAACGCTGTTTCGAAAAACGTTTTCACTGCCTCATACCTTCGAATGCTTCTGACTTCGATTTATGTAGTCACATTAAGCTAGTATGAAAAATTTCATTAATGTATTAATTAAAACAAATTAAAGAGCAGTGATAGCTCAATAGTAAGGACACGGGCTTGTGCTGGTTCAAACCCGGGCGTACCGCTAGGCAGATGATGATAACGTAGTAATTAAAAACATCATATTCGGTGGCGATTAACGTTTTTTTGCTTATAACAATCCATAATCGCAAAAAATAATAAAATATTAAACGTCAACTTTTTCCAATTTTGATGGTATAATAATTCTATCACAGCTATAAAATCTTCAAAATGTGCGGGTAGGTGGGACTGAATCATTTTGTTTGGTAAATATGATGTTTTAGTTATATCCACGAATATAGTAGTTACCTATTTGCAATATTTTATTTCATCGTAAAGTGCGATAATGCTAACATTGGGGAAATGGGTATGCCCGGGTTTGAACCAGCACACCTCGCGTATGAAGCGCGTGTCGTACTATTGAGCTAACACTGCTCTTTAATTTGTTTTAATTAATACATGAATGACATTTATTTAATACTAAGTAGCTTAATGTGACTACATAAATATAACACCGTATTGAGGCACAACCTACATAATAAATAAATAATTTACCCTGTACTCAATAAAGATTGAACTCTTTTTCTCAATGTCAAATACCTAACTTACTTAACCCAACAGCCAAGCTATATAATCTGATTTTCATATCAAGATTCCAAGAAACCGTTTCAAATAGAAATTTCTGCCTAAAAATATGTAGAAGTAATTCCTACAAGGAGTATTATTGTCAATATCTGAGTGGCTTAAATCAGAGGTTTACGAATATGACTGTATAGTTGTTTCAGAGGAAATCGAAAAGCTTTTATCAGAAGTAAGTAAATTTTTATTGAATCTACTTACGTATATAAGGTCATAAAAATCGTAGAGCTTGTATGAAAAGGATTATGAATGTTGAAGAGGCGAGTGAGGTGTGTAGGGATCGTGCCATATGGCGTTCGGTTCTCTCTGCCTACCCCGCTAGGGAAGTGGCGTGAAGTTTAGTTAGTTAGTTATATAAGGTTTAGAGCGGTGGTAGCTCAAGGATAAGGACACGCGCCTCTTAACCGAGTAGTGCAGGTTTAAACCCGGCACGTACCTCGATTTTTCAAACCTATGTACGTATTTATACCACTAGCTCGGCGGTAAGGGAAAATATCGTGATGAAACCTGCAAATTTAAACAACTTTGGATTTGTAAACATGATCCAAAAATTGTCTGGTTCCCCTATCTTAGGGTTACGAAGGTCAGATCGGCAGTCGCTTCAATGTAATTACCAGACTCGCTAAATCCTGGATCATGGTCTAAGCTAGGAAGATGATGATGACTTACGTACCTATATAAGGTTTACAGTTTCTGATTGTGTAAGCGCCTCTTGACACTACTTTTTAACCGACTTAAAAAAAAGGAGGAGGTTCTCAATTCGACTGATATATTTTGTCTCCACTTTTAATTATTGCAGAAGTACCTAATATATGCATTATCCTCTAGTGTGTCAGCGACCTGAAGGCAGTATGTGACGTTTAGAACCCGCTGAAAACCAGGGTTGTGATCTGCCTGATTACCAGGTAGTTCACGACTGAGCTGAGCGGGCGCCGTTTTGCCATGCACTTCTTATATATATATTTTTTTTGTGTGTCGAATAAAGTAATTCTATTCTATTCTATTCTAAATACCATATTATGCTCGTGACTCTACCTGGAATTCTGCCAGACTTAAGAGGTTTAGAAATTCATACTTTACAGACAGATAGAAGTAATGTCGCACTTTTGATATTTTAGTTCTACAATTTAGTAAACGTAATTTTTCTTGAAAGAAGATTTATATTACTCCAGTCCGCTTGTGACCGATGTTGCAACACGGCCGAAACGTCAAGCTGTAAGTACTCATGTACAGCATAATGCACATCGCATTTAGTCCAGTTATTATTGATTCTAATGATAATGAAACGTGAAAGTAAAAAATCATAATTTTTTTGTAGGTTATATTGGGCTATAGATAAAACGTTGAATTTAAAGTTAATAAAACAGCAACTTTAAAATCTATGTACTTATACTAATATTATAAAGCTGAAAAGTTTGTTTTTTGCTTGCTTGAACGCGCTAATCGCAGGAACTCCTGGCCCGATTTGAAAAATTATTTAGGTTTAAAGAATTTTTATTTCTCATAAAAACTTACAGTTCACTTATAATGAGACACATGAAATTAATTTAAGTATAATAATAAATGTCATTCTCTGGAACTAGCTAGCTAAAAAAGACTAAAATTGTAATTTCTTATACATAGACAAGGAAGTTATTTAAATATATTTTTTTAGCTTATTTTTAAACGTGTTTACATGTTTACATTCTTTTATGAAGTTTGGCAATTTAATATACAACTGTGTTAGATAGTTAGAAATTTCAGTGTTAGATAGCCCATTTATCGAGAAAGCTTATAGGCTATGTAACATTAACCAGAAACGCGTGCAAAACCGGGCACAGCTAGTCAGTCTATCAAAATATAAAAGCTAATTCAATTGATACCCAAAGGAGACCATTATGTCTCGATCCGTACAATCTGCAATATCTCAGATTGAATCCAGCGAAATAATCAAGGTTAAGGCAATACGATCCTCGTCTCCAATCCATCCGAATGGTGAGAAGTCAAAAAAATCCCAAGGGTTCAGAAACACACTTTATTATCATTTCAACGAACCTTCACGAACTTGTCACTGGGGTCACACGACGGCATATTGTTAGTCTTTGACAAACCGTCGAAATCAATTTCTACCCTAACATCAGCAGATTTATGACTGAAATTTCTTTACCAAACCTCACGTGCCTCAAACGCCTTGAGCTCGCCGCCCATTCCAAACTGAATCCTATTTCGAAGGGAACTTAAGTTCAATTTTGAATAAACGTGGCCTAAATCTACATGCATGTCTGGTCAGTAAATTCAAATCGGACATTTCCGTAGCACGGGATCAGTATTTTAGTGAAATACGAGTTTGACACTGTTATTGATAACGGAATTTGGCAAACTAATACGTGTCGAGTCGGATGTACTGGAATATGTTGGTTTATCTGCGGGACAGAATGCTGCAATTGGATAACGGTTAGTGTATTTACTGAGCTAATGTATTTTGAAATAGGTAGATCTTCTGCTAGGTGCAGGCTTAGGCTATGTATGATAGATATGCGGAACGGAATAGTAAAAAGGATGCGAGAAAAGCTAAAACCTACATACATAACGTCACGCCCACAATCCCCGAAGGGGTAGGCAGAGTCAAAGAGGCAGCATGCCCCTTCAACCACATTCGGCCAAAAAAAAAGCCGATGGAAAGTAAGATGGAAAATTGTGAAAAAGCAGTGACAAGCGGGTAACCTGTCGCCCTGTTACGACATGCTAGGCAAGAACCACAGATGGCATATTCTTTTAAGTCCCAGACAAAACACGGGAGGTTAACCTATTTACTTTGGAAGTAGATTAATGTACTTTTGTGATGTTCTCTTACATTTATTACCTTATTACTCAAAGAACATCTATTACTAAAAAAAACATTTTAAAGAAACAAACTCTTACATTTATTACTCAAAGAAACGGTTAATATAATAATATAATAAATAAAATAATAATAATAGGGTTAAATGGAAAAAGTTGTGACAAGAAGCCAGCTTGCCGCCTACACAATCACACACCCAAAACCCGATATAGCATTAGCTACCTGTTACGACATGCTAGGCAAAGAACACAGTTGGCACATTCGTTTTAAGTCCGAAACCAACATGGGACAAATATCGATAACACGAAATTTAGACTAGTTTCACTGGTCATTTTCTGAAGACTTCAGACACCTTCAGTTCAGATCATACAAACAACGACAAACAAGTTGCTTATAGACTTAGTAAACGGTTCCACTATTAACTAATCTGAACGTTTTAATTATAAAAAGTAAATTATCTGGGCAAATAAATAATTAATCAGTACGCTTGAATATTTAACCTTCTCCCATATTGGAAAAGATATCTCACAGTAAGTAATCATTGTGATTCGGTTCCACGAATATGTTCCAATATACAAACCTCATTACCTCGTTTATTTACTCTTCGACCAATGAAGTATATCAGGCGATGTTCAAATAAAACGCATATAAAATCCAATCCGATATTATTCGCGTTTATTCATACAACATCAATCATTTGAGCACTTTTATCTTTTGAACGAAATGTGCCATTTTTGCAATAAATTGAGCGTTATGGATCACGGAGGAATGTGTTTTTTCCTTGTTTTGACAAATGTGCAGCTTAAATATTCAGTCGGTTCCCATCAAGATATTATGGCGAGATATCAATTCATTAATATTTATTAATAAATAAAATTACGTTATTGAAAATTTATTAACTTGTCGGTTTTCTGGATGGATGGTTCTGATATTTTTGTATATATGATAAGATTTTATGATTATGAAATTCATCATCTTTCTAGTGTTATGTCCCGTTTTTATACAGGGTCCGCTTAGACCATGATCCAGGATTTAGCGAGTCTGGTAATTACATTGAAGCGACTGCCGATCTGACCTTCGTAACCCTAAGATAGGGGAACCAGACAATTTTTGGATCATGGTTACAAATCCAAAGTTGTTTGAATTTGCAGGTATCATCACGATGTTTTCCTTCACCGCCGAGCTAGTGGTATAAATACGTACTTAGGTAGATTTGAAAAGTCCAGAGGTAAGTGACCGGGTTTGAACCCGCACTTCTCGGTTAAGAGGCGCGTGTCCTTAGCATTGAGCTACCACCGCTCTATGATTATAAAATTTAGTAGTTAATTATAAAAAAAAACAAACACATATTAACTTTACAACATACAAGTTTACGGTATATTTTTGCGTTATAGGACTAAGTATAGATTTATCTATAAACAAAAAATATTGTCCAAATATTTTGTTTTTTATTAGGCAGGAATAGATCATGAATGCTTAAACCTGTTACGACACGCTAAGTAAGAAACATAGTTAGCATATTATTTTTAAGTCCTAAATACCAACATGGGACAAAAAGGAGGATAAGGATCGTGCCATAATATGGCGTTCCGTTCTCTCTGCCTACCCCGCTAGGGAAGTGACGTGAAGTTTAGTTAGTTAGTTAGTTATAAGACAAAATTAATTGTCAAATTGTTTTGTGATTCTTAATATAGAAAAAAATATTGTCATCTTAGATTATAACTGCAGTCCAAAAGTAAGACTTGAGCTAACAATTTCTCTAATAATTCAGCAGCAATAGTGCTTTTGTAACTCTGTCCTACAGAGAAAAAAAATATTTAGGCATTAGATTCTGCACTTTCGAGAGTGTACAGTAACAGACCCAGAAAAAATTGAGGGCTTATAAACATACCCCTAAATAAAACTATTACCCTCCAACCTGGAAATGTTTTCTATTAGGGCCTTAAAAAATCCACGACTACTCAATGTGGGCGAACGCAAAACAAGGTTGAGAAACTATGGTATAGCCAATAAATCTAGCCATTTCAACTCCACCGCGGAAACTGTCTTTTTGCGCTTTCAGAGCCATCGCCAATAAATATAGACACTGCCCGGCCCACAGGAACCACGGAACCCTCTGTGTCTCTATAGCAAGTTTATTCTTCACTAGTAACGCCCCACGATTTTACTCAAAAAATACTCTTTTAGTAGCAATATGAGAACCACATATAGCTAATGTTATTTGCTAATAATTTTGCTTTCCATAAATAAAAGAACTTTTAAAATCTGTTTATAGGTTTAGTCGTGACAGCGGTACAAACAAACACATTCGCAATTATAATATTAGTTAGGATTATTCTTATTGCACATTCTGTTGGTTGCACTCGTTGTCTCTCTATATTCAAAATAAGACGTTGGGCGGAAGTGGGAGGCGTCGTTTGTATTTTATTACCGACGTTGGGTCAGTATTGTCAGTAAACTTCAGTTGTGAATTACTTCTTTGGGGTTTCTTGTAAACATGTTTGGGGATCTACTTGCGTGAGTCATTGCGGTAGTTTAGGAAAGTGTGCGGATTTTAGAGGCTTAATACAATGGTCTGGAGGACGCAGTTTTTAGTTCTTAAGTGACGCGAAAAATGTAAGAATGTGTTAAGTTGTCTATAGTTTTTTTCCGGATTGTCGATAGGTATTATTAATATTTGATGGAGTCCCATGTCAGTCTGGGATAAAAAAATAGAATGTGCCAATTGTGGTTCTTGCCTATCATGTCGTAAGAGGCGACTAATGTTTTACGGGCTTTTGGGTATGTGACTGAGTAGGCGACGAGCTAGCCACTTGTCACTCCTTTTTCACAGCTTTCCATCCAACCCAGCCTACTGTCCCATGTTGGTCTGGGACTTAAAAATAATATGCCAACTGTGGTTCTTGCCTAGCATGTCGTAAAAGGCGACTAATGATATATCGGGTTTTGGGTGTGTGATTGTGTAGGCGACAGATTAGCCGCTTGTGACTGCTTTTTCACAATTTTCTATCTAACCCAGCTCGGCTTTATTTTTGGTTGAATGTGGTTGAAGGGGGATCCCCTTTGACTCTGCCTACCCCTTCGGGGATTATGGGCGTGATGTTATGTATGGTTTAAGGAGTAGTACAGCATTTTGTGGGAACTGGCATACCGATAAACTATAAACTCGCTTCATTATAAAAGAATGTTATAAAAAATATATTCGCAGTGCTAAAATCAATACTACATAATAATATGTATGTATACCTTCTACTAATTCAGCACCAAAGTAATATATCGCTAATTAAAATATCTATCAAACTTTACCCAAATAGGTTTGTAATTATAACATACTAGCTTTTGCCCGCGGCTTTGCTGGCATTATTCGGGTGTATAAGCTATATTATTGTAAAGTTTCATTAAAATTTATTCAGTAGTTTTTGCGTGAAAGAGTAACAAACATCCATCCATATTTACAAACTTTTGCGTTTATAATATTAGTAGGGATAATAAACCTTATTATCCCTACTAATATTATAAACGCAAAAGTTTGTAAATAACCGGGCTCGCTAAATCCTAATTAAGGTACAAGCGGAGCCCGAATAAAAACGAGATATAAAATTCCAACAATAAGAATTTATTATTTAATAAACAAGTACTGGCATTTCTATCAAACCAGTCGTACAAAGTAATAAAGTAAAGACTAAGTTAAAGACCGAACTGTATCACAATTCTGTCTCAAGCTTACATCATGACATTACATAAGCAGATAATAAATTTACTGAGCGCCCCGCCCGTAGACAGGAGCCTTGCTTTTAATGAGTTCCAGGATTCCATAGCTCTTACACTCCACATATACTGTATTCACGGGACTAAGAAGCTAAGTATGTCGCATTGCTTTTGTTTCCAAGGATTCCAGAAATAAGTTTAATAACGTAATAACACATTAATTTCGTGGTTATAGCTCAATGGAGATGCGTCTCTGCAAGGTGCAGGTTTAAGTCTGGATACGTAACTCTGGACTTTTCAAATCCAAGTACGTATTAAGGTATATCACTTCATCATCCTTCTATTTGGTATTTTAAAAGAGTACCTATCGAGTTTCTTGCCGGTTTCTTCTCGGTAGAATTTACTTTTTGAACCGGTAGATATTGATCTTATTCTGACGATTTATAAGTGCTTTTTTTTAAGGCTACGTAAATAAAGACAATTTCATTTCATCTCATTTCATTTTCACGCTTCAATGAAATACTTTGAGGAGTAGTGCGTGTTTATATAATGAGCAACGTGTGTTATTTGATTTGCCAGTTTAGGTAGGGAAACCAGATTACGTGAGTAGAAATAAGTTATGTGTAACGTGTTTCAAGTATGATACAATACGTAATTTTAAGTCATAATTAGGTAATTTTGAAGTAATACTCAGCTAAATATTTGTCTCCCTAAACAAATCACTTTCGAGTGAGTTGCCATGCTTATGTGCAATGCGATTTTGAATCATAAAATTCATCAGGCCGGTCAAATGATGGAGACAGAAAATCGAATATGGCTTCTTACTTTTAGTTATTTATAATTTTTTTTTTTGTTATTATTTATAATTACTTCCAGTCAAGTTGCTAAAATTAATTCTAGCTATTTGAAAAACATTTCTGTTTCATTTGCGACTGGCTAGAATGAATGAATGAATGTTGAGAGGCGAGTGAGGTGTGTAAGAATCGTGCCATATGGCATTCGGTTCTCTCGGCCTACCTCGCTAGGGAAGTGGCGTGAAGTTTAGTTACTTAGTTCATTGAGTTGTGCGATCGGTCCCCACCCAAGATAAACATTCATTTGATAAATACTTGTGTTTGTTCTGTGTCTGGATGTTAATATCCAATATTTAAGTATATATTTGTAATACCACTGTTGAATCTGATATCCGTAACACAGGTGCTTTAAGCTACTTAGCTCGAAGTCAGATCAATTAATGTTATGTTGTGGGATATTTATTTATATTTATTTAGTTATTTGTTCGGAACAGCATATATACCCTCAACTAGCGATTATTTTGTACATAATATATAGAATTTAAATGATCAGTACTATTTAATCGCATCTCTTAACCAAACAGACCGCATTTAGCGAACACTCAAAGACAAAGATTAAACTTGTAATTCCTTTTATCATCGCTTCACAAATTAGATTCTGTAAAGTTCCCAAAGTAATAGGTGTATCCGGGTAAAGTGTTCCGTACATTAAGTGATTACGTGCGGATGTTCCGCCGGCACTTTAGATCCGTATCCGCGATGGTATCACTTTCGTGTTTCGGATACGTGCTTGTATCACGGGCGTAGTGAGTGCGGAGGTCCTACCGTGGGGTGTAATTAGATACTTTGTGCGTAGTTCGTTTGGATTCGTGCTTTTGTTTTAGTGTTAAAAACGTGCTTCGGATGTCCTGCGATTTAGCCTTGTTCTAATATAGTATAAATGCGTAATATTATGAGTATTTATTATATTATAGGTATTTTATTTTAGTTTTGGAATGTTACCTCATTTTGATTTACATTCGTCAAAAATAGTACTTACATTCAACGTTAATTACCTCAACGTATCATATGCTAAGTGTATTGAACCGGGGGTGGTGGTGTTATGTGACGGGTCGTTACATTCCATCAAATATGGTCGAGTGAAACGATGCCTGACACATACGTCATACTTGTGAACAGGTGCCACCTTCAGAGGCTGGTCTGCTCTGGTTTACCTTTTACTTCTAATAATACTCGGCTGAATCTTTGACGAACATTAACTGTATGACTTGGTATTAATATTAACTTAATCTGTAAATTTTAATTTTATATTCAATCTGGCATTGAAAAGAGTAACTACCGAGTTTCTTGCCAGTTTCTTCTCGGTAGATGCGACATTCCGAACCGGTGGTAGATTCAAATTGTTCTACTATGTACTTACTTGACGATTCACATGTGCTTTTTTGAGGCCTACGTAAATAAAGATATTTTTGACTTTGACTTTGACTTTGAAAGTGACCTAACCTAACCTATACCACGAAGAAGACCCATACTTACAGTCACGAGCAATGATATGTATAAATTTTTACATTTTCAAAAATTTCTACCACTCCATGACATTCTCCATATTTGAAACAAATTCTTACCCAGTTTTGAGACATTTTGATGGTTAGATAATTTATGAGAAATTGTTGTTCACGTATTTCTAGAATGGTAGAAGTTTAGATATTTTTTGAAAATGTAACAATGTATACATATCATTGCTCGTGACTGTACATGTGTCTGTATATTTATCTGGTTTCAGTATCTAAAAGATACGAAGCTTAAATGCTGGCTCTTTAACGGAATAACCAGACTAGCCACATCCAAGGTTACAATTAAAGAATCACGACCAATGACGTCACATGATGCTAGGAAGTTGATGACAAACTTAGAAGCCGCATATTTAATGACAAGAAAACCAAATAAGCTTCAGCATGTTTGGAGTAATCATTTTCTTATAATAAGTATCTCACTTCATCCCTCTTAATATACCTCACCGATGCCTAAACCTCCCCCGTACCGCCATCAGCTACGTATTGATGGTAACCGGAAGTCGAAAATGTAATCCCGCCCCTTGATCAACGGTACTTAAGTGCCCTTTGGGAATTTTCGGGCGGAGAAAATTCCTTAATTACAAAATAATTACGTTTTCTTAGTAAAAATCAAAGGAGAAGATAATCCGCTTCGGTATTTGTTATTAAAATTGTATGTATTGTTAAACAAAAAACAGGTTTTACAAAGAAATGGGATTAGGTGATTGCGTAAAAAGATTATTAACAGTTTTCGATTGATTTATCTCGGCGTGGAAACTTTGACACTTGGTCTAAAAATGTATTGAGTAATTTTACTAACTACATCACAGTAATATTATAAAGGCGAAAGTTTGTGATGAGTGTGTGTGTATGTTTGTTACGTCTTCACGCAAAATCTGCTGAACGGATATGGATTAAATTTGGCACAGGGATAGATTACAGTCTGGAATAACATATAGGCTACTTTTTATCCCGAAAAAATGCACAGTTTCTTTAGGATAGATAAATATTAGTCTAAGCGGGTGAAGTCGCGGAAAACAGCTAGTACTTTTATAAAAAAACACTTAACGAGATCAATGTTATACTTAATCAACTATTTGCAAATATGTAGATAGTATTATTTAAAAATATGTTTCTGATAATATAAGAAGCAGCACTCAAGCTACCATGTTCTTTTTCATTCTCTTTCGCTTTCAATTCTTATCATGCATCATAAATAACAAAAAAGCTTAATGGAGATTCTCACATCACACTTATGCCGTAACAGTTATATCATAAGTGCACCTTTTATCCCGAAAACCTTCACCGTCCTCTGTCAAAAAACTAACGCGCCCCAATAAGAATACACAACAAAGTAGGCTCTTTTAACCCGCAACGATAAATCCAAAATTCCCATTTAACGCTACAAACAATATATAATATATATACGCGTTTCCCGTTCGGTAAGGACGGATAATCCTCGGTGCGTCGTGTCAGACACGGGCGAAAAAATAAACATGGCCGCCAAATGGCGTTTAAGCGTTTATTTAGGGTTGGGTTACACTTATTAACGGGCTGTTGTTTTTTGGTCTCGTTGTAAATCGTGAAGGCCGGTCGTGGGTGGAGGTGGTAATTATAATTTGGGGGGCAGACACGTGGGTGACACGGCACTCACACTTTCGTGGCCTTTTGCGTTGCGTTGGAGATGTTGAAAATTATCAAGACTGGATATCTGGAGAAATGGACATAGTTATAGAGCCGCTAAGGCAAGTATATACTTCTGGATTTGTAAAGTAAATAAGGGCTCTACAGCAGGCCTGCTGCCGAAGATAGTAGCGGCACTGTAAATGTGCGGCTGCGGGACGGCACAAAACGTCTAATTTGAAAGAGCCCTAAGGATGTAAGTTGACTAGCTCAATGGCGCATTCGGTAGTGACCCTGCCCCATGCGCCAAGAGTTGTGGGTTCGATCCCCACCCAGGACAAACATCCATTTGATGAATACTTGTGTTTTATCTGTCTGGGTCTTAATATTTAATATTTATGTAGGTATATATTTGTAAAATACCACGGTTGATTCAGATATCCGTAACACAAGCGCTTAAGCTACTTACCTCGGAGTCAGATCAATGAATGTGATGTCGTCTGATATTTATTTATTTACTAAGTATTTTTATCACTTTAGCTGTGATTAGAGCTAATAAAATGAAGACACCTGCACGTTCAAAAAACTAGAGGTGTACTTACTTTATTTAGCTATGTATTATGGAAATGGAACTCCTATGTACCTAATAGATCAGACCTGAAAGATGCAAGATTATACCTAAAATGGGCATCAACCAGCAACGGGATATACCAAGATGATTGGACACCTAATAAAAAAATGGTTCAAGCTAAAATTCTTTTTAAATATAAGCTTTTTTAGTCAGTTAAGAATTAGAACATTCAAACAGTACAATGCTGAATTAATTAAATAACATATTAATCAGCATACCTTTGTGGGTGTAGAATTTAAAGTTGTATAAGTCTAGTTGCTATCAAAACTTGCTGTAGGTGGGAAATGAATAGCTTTAATTATGTCCCTCGAGCATGAAGGTCATAAAAAGACTTATAAATAATACCAGAATGAATAGTTAATAACTTAGCACTAAAGCAGAGCGGTGAAAGATCAATGGTTAGCACATGCTCCCCATATCCGTGGAATGTTTGGGGTGGGGGGCTTCTCTATCTAAGGATTACCGAGGTCAGATCAGCAGTCACTTCAATGTAATTACCAGACTCGCTAAACCCAAGATCGTTAACTAAGCAGACCCCGACTAAGCACGGACTTTTGTCGTTTGTACTAGTTATTTCATCATCTTCCTACCTAACAATTAGTACGGAAGTACAATAAAACAGCTGACAAGATGATTCTGAGCCAATATCTGAAATCAATCAAATTCCAACGGTGCCGACGACGTCAGATCAATTTAAAATACCCGCTTACACTTTCCCCAGAGACGGGGAAAAGAAAGTCCGTTCAATACAAGGTAAATATTAATCCGCCGTCTCCCCCAATTTCGAGAAAACACCTTAATTTATTATTAATACGGTCGCAGATAAGGAATCGAACAAAGCAATCATGTTGAATTCGTCCGTACAGTCATGTTCGATCAATTTATTGTATTTGTGACCACTGTTACTCTCCATTAAAGGACATTCGTCTTTATTTTTAACAGGATAAAGGTCACATTCTTTTGTGCTAACTCAATCAGGGTTGTCAAATTTCACCTCGACTATTCCTGCAGTAGTCAGAGTTGGATAAAACAAAGAAAGTTGGTGGTTTGTCTGATGGACGTATTCTATTTCGGTCTTGCATTGAATCAGTCGATTGGTTTGCAGGGAACACTTTTGGCATTTGAGTCAAATGGATCTTTTAGTCGATGTTGGTCTGTGTCCGAAGAATTTGAATATTGTTTGGCTGGTTTACAATATCGCAATTTTACGAATTAGATCGTTCATCACTGTCCCAAAGAAGATTACCTATTATTTGTTGCCATGAAGTCATTAAGTTGTTATAGCAAATCGAGAAAAGAATGGGGCATGCTACTTACGTCAGTAATCAGTTAACTCTTTACGAACTTTTAAAACCGAATACTGCCATAGATTTTCATACTTTTATTATACTGATTGGTAGATATTGTTATAGCTTAATTGATTTACCAGTCTCAAAACAGTTAAAGAACGATAGTATTTGTACTTATAATGACCGAAAATTAAAGTTTAAATACTCGGTTCTACTTAATTCAAATAACTAATTCCCGTCTATATAACTGTTACAATGAAACACAAAAAGTTTTAAACTTCCATTACAATAATTTTCACAAACAACTTTATAAGGCAGAAAATCCTAAAGTAGTTCCACACCAGTCTCCTGTCAAGGCCAAAAAACCAACTGTCATTTTTAACGGACATAAAATTGAACATGCCTCTGTCTTTACAACTCCGTAATTGAGGACTAGTTAACAACTCCGGAAGGTCCGGAACCCATAAACAGGGACCCTGGATATTACGCGTAATGGATTGAGAACCCAATGTAACAGGGTTTAATACGGCGCATGATAATACCAGCTCTGAACTTATCATTATGGACGCTATTCGTTTTAATGGCGGACTAGCTTTAATTTTAAGCCTTATTATGTTGACAGAGTGTGTTTAGTGTGGGCGATTTTGTTGTTAGTAACCTCCTTTTAAATACTTAACAGTTTGACCCTTCGGCTATTGGCGTGAGCACTCGTGTAACAAATAATACATTATGCCTTTCTGATAGAAGGTACTATTTACAAATGTAGGTATATATTACTTTAAATTGTAGTACTAGTGTGTAGTTTTATAAAAGTCGTCTTCTGTTCTTAAGAAATATTTGACTAATGACTGGCTTTTTCTCAAAAATAAAACGCATTGACCTTTTCAGAGGACATGAATGAACTAGAAATATTGTTTGTCTTTTACCAACCATCGAAATAATTATGTGTTAAGCTAGCTATGAAAATGTTAGCACCTCTATTCCAAACACATTCTTTAATGAGACAATCTTATGCAGTTGAACTTTGTAATCCCACATCTCATCTCATTATTTTTCAGCATGTACTTAGGTACTAACCCATACTTAATTTCGGCTACAATTTGCTGTAGCTTAGATTTACGAAAAATACCTGTTGTTAGAACTAAATAATAAGTGATTAATGACAAATAGTCAAATGCACTCATAGTAACTTAATTTCTAGACACGCGAATAACTACTTTTCGTTTTCGCAAAATAAAATCTGTGTTCAATCTTTTAAATAAATAAATAAAACAAATCTCCAGACTTACACATGAATCCTCTGTCTCCAAGCAAGTATACTTGTTCTATATATACCAGGTATCTAAGTATGTCTATCATCCATGACTCGAGACCAATGGTCCATTTTCCTCAGCTGGATACAAATCCACGACCTTTTTTCGTAGCCAGGATGGCCAGCCGCGCAACGGACCTGTCGGATAGATAGAAATATTCAATACAACTCTAACATACCATTCGCTAGCGCCCTTGAACCCTTAACCACCGATGTATAAAACGATCAAAGGTCTGTATTAAAATACATCTGTAATTACGCGAAGTTGGAGCAAGGACCGCGATATACCCGCGAGCGAAAGGGCGCTCAATATAAACAGTGACCTGCTTTTCATGGGTTGCTGAAACTTCGCAAGCTTTTTAGGGTTCAGTTGTTAAAGAGAGGAGTTGGGTCGTTGTCTATTTAATGGTATTATACATACATACATACATAACATCACGCCCATAATCCTCGAAGGGGTAGGCAGAGTCAAAGGGGCAGCATGCCCCTTCAACCACATTCAGCCAAAAATAATACTGGACTGGGTTAGATGGAACATTGTGAAAAATTAGTGACAAGTGGCTAGCTTGTCGCTTACACAATCACATGGTATTATAGATTACATTAATTTAGAGTTAGGCGATATTTTAAAATTTTCCATTTAAAACTGGGCTGAGCCAGTTTTATTTTCGGCTGAAACGGCTAGGGGGCCTTGCTTGGTCGTTTCTTTGACTCTCGCCTACCCCTTTGGGGATAACCGGCGTGATGTTACGAAAATGAAAAACATTTTAGGATGGACGTCGGTGGAGGATTATAATAAGAAAACCTTAATGCGTGGATTTTTTCAAACCCCCTTATTCAGTTTAGTAGCATGTTGGTCTGGGACTTAAAAAGAATGTGCCATTTGTGATTTTCTAGGCGACAAACTAGCCGCTTGTGACTACTTTTTCATGATATTTAACCTAACCTAACTTGTTTTCGTTTTTACTGAATCATCATCTTCCTAGCGTTATGTCCCGTGCTTAGACGGGGTCCGCTTAGACCATGATCCAGGATTTAGCGAGTCTGGTAATTACATTGAAGCGACTGCCGATCTGACCTTCGTAACCCTAAGATAGGGGAACCAGACAATTTTTGGATCATGGTTACAAATTCAAAGTTGTTTGAATTTGCAGGTTTCATCACGATGTTTTCCCTCACCGTCGAGCTAGTGGTATAAATATGTACATAGATTTTTTAAATCTAGAGGTACATGCCCGGGTTTGAACCCGCACTCCTCGGTTAAGAGGCGCGTGTCCTTACCATTGAGCTACCACCACTTTCGTTTTTACTGAATGCGTATTGTTTTTAAACCCTGCACACTTAATTGTGTGCGTAACAATATATTTGTATAAACTCGAGCATACATACATACATACATACATACATAATGTGACGCTTTTTTGACATCAAATCACATCCTTCCATTTGCTTCGATTCTGACACACACCTTTCTCTTCTTTTATATAAACATAAGTCTTTTCATACACGCTTGTCGGTTAATGGTGCTCTTTACTCGAGCATGTACTTTTTAAAATAAGAATGGATCATGGTCAATTTTAAAAGTCAAAATCCTGAACGAAACCACAGGCGCTACTATAACATAATGTAAAACCACAATAACAGCCTAAAGCTACTTAACAACTTACTAAAATGTAAGCGCTCTCTGCAAAATAATACTTTAGCTAAACCTTTATTAGAGCCAGTCACCGAAGTGTAGTCAAAAATGTAAAGTGTAGGACATTTGTTCGGCTTGTATTACAAAAGTTTAATTGCGAGCCATTAGGCCTGAAACATATTTACATAAACAATCCCCATAATTGTCAACGTGTCACTCTGGAAGTAGGGCTGTCCCAAGTTCGGAGGATAACTTGATGAGGAGTTAAGGTCAGTGCGAAATTACTAGAAGGTTTAATGCTTAAAAGATATTTCTTTTAAAGGTGTTAGGTTAGGTTAATAGGTAACGCTAATGCCGAAAAATAGAAAAAAATATCTACCTAGCTTCCGCGATACATACATATATGTAATCCTCAGAGGGGTAGGCAGAGACAATGGGCCAATGAGCCCCTTTAAGCACATTCAGCCTAAAGTAAAACAGGGTTGGGTTAGATGGAATGTAGCGAATACAGAAGACTGCGCAAGCGTGCCTCTGTCGCCCTTTACATCTTCAGCGGCATAGATGGAAGATCCCGGGGGTTTTAGCCGGTAAGAGTCCGGCATAATAGGTGTGTATCCATGAGGATTGCCCCGGGAGAAAAAAAAAGATGGAATGTAGCGTAAAAGGAGTGACTAGTTGCTAGCTCGTCGTCTATACAATCACACACTTGAAACCTAATATACCATTAGTCGCCTTTAACTACATGCTAGGCAAGGAACACAATTGGCACATTATTTTTTAGTCCCAGACCAACTAAATAAATTATTTATCAGACTAGTACACCAATTTCTTACCTACATATTGTGAGGTAAGAAATTGGTGTATACTGGCGGCATACTATATAATGACCGCAATATACTTTTTGCCTTCGGCATATTTCAAAACGGCGAACGTTTTTAAACGGACGACGCCGAATGCGGAATCATAAAAATTGCCTGCGACATATGTATGAAATACAATCTGCCAGCCCTATACAAAGATATACAAGAAATAATTAACAGAATGAACATCGTAAAACACGGGTCCATTATCAGCAGCCGATCTGGAACGTAATCACGCGGCGATAGCGTTTTATAACGAACATAAAAATTGTCGTAAAGCCCTCATCGCGACCTAAGTGATTAGACGGAGTAGATTCTGCGATTAACAATACTTAGTTAGTAGTCTAGTCTGTGCAAATATGTATACAAGGCTATTTATAGTGAGCAAAATCTCTTACCTACTTATTTAAATCATAACTAACTTCACGCTACTTCTCTAGCAGGGTAGGTAGCAAGAACCTAACGCCGTATGACACGATCCTTACATTATTTAAATCATTAATCTAAAGAACCAATTCAAAGGCTTTTAGAAAATGATTAAATACTTTTTATTTACTTTTTATACAAAATAGTCAATCAGCTGATCAACTTTTGTATGGAAGGTAAAGAAAATTGACAGATTTAGTGCCTCACACGACTATTGAGCACATTGGAAATAAATCTACAGAATTTGACTTTACGACTTTTCTCAAAAAGTTTAGACTACAGAGCAAACCCTTAACCCTAACTATCGTCTGTGTTTTAGGCTCAAATTGTAGCTGACTAAATTGTCCAGAGGAAATTTTCTTAAATTTTTGATATAAATTTTTGTTTCGAAAATATCGAGCGTCAAAATTAAAAATTCGGATTTTTTTTTATATATATTATATACCTAGTTTATATATATTATATATATGTTTAGTGTTAAAGTTTTTACCGCCGCAAAATAGCCAGCTTGACCAAAAAGGCTTAATATCATCATGACCATTATTTTATATTCCCTTTTTTATTTCTTAAATGATTCCTAACGAGAATTCTGTGACCTTTCTTTTGAAAACGAATATGAAACTTTAAAGACTTATGTTTATACAATGTTAGTACGTATGCCAATAAAATATGAATTAACTACATACAATGGTACGGTATAATATCGGCTCTACAGACGAAATATTTGTTCATTTCATCACTATGTTTTAACAAGTTTTTCTTTTCGCTCGCATGTCAGTTGTCACTTCTGACACTTCGTTTGAAGCCTTTCTCCGACAAAAAAGGTTTGAACCACTCTTTTCCATTTTTCGAAGAATAACGATTTCTAAGAAGACGTAGTAAGCGTCTTTGAACTTACAAAAGAATATTTTTTTATTGGTACGTTATTTGCCTAGAGGTGCTGTCGTTTTAGACAAAGTTTGAAAATATGCGCACGAAGAGGAAATGTTTAGGAAAAAAATATTGCGTATTTGTTGATATAAGTAATTTGGGTTGCTATTTTACTGCTTAATTTAAAGGTACATTACCGACTCAGTGGTGGGAAATGAAACGTTTAAAGTAAAAATCATAAATTTCTATTGAATACACTATAAAAAAAAAACAAAGTTAGAAGGGCAGGAATACTGGCGGTCTAGTAAAATTTATTACTTTTTTAATTCAACGCGGACGAAGTCGCTGACAACAGAATTTAAACAAACATCTCTTGACAAATGTCGAAAGTAACGCTAACTCTTGAAGCTAAGAAGTAACTTGAAGTTTGTTTTGCAAATGATAGGCAGTCGTTCATTATTAAGAGCCCAAAATCGACTCGAGTAATATTTTATTCAAGCTCAATGTTTCAGACTTAAAACTTATTGATGAATTAATCCTTGGAGGTTTCTATGCAACATTAAGGAGTTTACTTACAATGATATATCTATCTGTCTGAAGGACAGCGTCGGAGTCGAGGTAAGAAGAGGCATGCTCCGGTGGTTCGGACATGTGGAAAGAATTGATGACGAAAGATTGACTAAACAGATATACAATGCGAAAGTGGAAGGATGTAGGAGCCGCGGAAGGCCCAGGCTCACCTACCACGACCAGATTGGTCGTGTATTAACAGAAGGTAATATTAGGAGACAAAGAGTGAAAAGGACTATGAATGTTGAAGAGGCGAGTGAGGTGTGTAAGGATTGTGCCATATGGCGTTCGGTTCTCTCTGCCTACCGCTAGGGAAGTGGCGTGAAGTTTAGTTAGTTAGTTAGATATATCTATGAAAATGTTACTTATGCATAAAACAATAGGATATTTTGTTACTAGTATGTTGTTTATTAGGTGCAGACTTAAGAATTATGTGTAAGAGGAATATTATCCCGATTTTTTTTATTCATTTATTTCAGGCAACAAATTATTACACAACAATAATTATGTCACATGTAAGTTCAATAATAGGATAAATGAGAGCTAAATATCTAAACAAACATACAAACATAGTTATATTACTTGCCCGTTGGTCGAGTGGTCAGTGGCCCTGGCCACGAAACTAAGGGTCACGGGTTCAAATACAAATGTTTCTTATTATAAACATGGACATTTTCACTCTAGTCATGGATGTTTATAAACGTATATATGTACGTCTGTCCGTTCGCCTAGTATAAACACAAGCATAAGCTTACTTTGGAACTAATGAATTAGTGTGTTAGTCTGGAGAATTTATTTATTTAAGTAAGTATTTTTTTTTTTATTTAGATTTTGATAAATATCTATTTATAAGACGAGCAACTAAACTCATATCTTTAAAAAAATCACTTCTGTTCATCAGTTTAGCTCAGTTTCCTATTATTATACAAGCACAAGCTACATAAAATGTTCAGTATACCTTTATGTATGGAAAAAAAACGTAAATGTGAACAAAAAAAATTTCATCTCACTTCGAAACGTTTAATAAACCTTATAATTCTTCTAGAAAACTTAAGCACCTTTATTAGTCATTAAAACAGAAAACTAGCTAAATTATTGTCTTATAATGACCACAGAACCAAAGAACAATATTAAATTACTCGAATTTATTAGCTGAAACTACTATAGGTACGTAATAACAGGAGCATATTACAAGGTAAGGTTTCACTCTCATTACAGAGTTACAAAGTACAGGCTAGGTAATAAAAACTTAATAAATTAATTCAGTTAAGTCTAAGTTTTATTAATGTGTCTCTCAGGTAAATGGGGCTTTATTGTCTCAAAGGGCAAAAACAGTATATCGTTGGTCTGGGACATAAAAAGAATGCGCCAACTGTGTTCCTTGCCTAGCATGTCGTAAAAATCGATTAATGGTATATCGGGTTTAAGGTATGTGATTGGGTAGGCGACGAGCTAGCCACTTGACACAACTTTTTCACAATTTTCCATCTAACCCAGTCCAGTTTTATTTTGGCTGAATGTAGTTAACGGGGAACAGATATACAATGCGAAAGTGAAAGGATGTAGGAGCCGCGGAAGGCTCACCTACCACGACCATTATTATGACAACATGTGCTTGTAGACTATATGAGCGGTGGTCGCTCAGTGGTAACGACTCGTGCCTCTTAACCGAGGGGTGCGGGTTAGCATCCTGCACGTACCTCTGGATTTTTCAAATCTATGAACGTATTTATACCATTTGCTCGGCGGTGAGGATAAACATCGCCATGAAACCTGCACATTCCAACAACTATGGATGTGTTACTATGATCCAAAATTGTGTGGTTCCCCTATCTTAGGGTCACAAAGATCAGATTGGCAGTCCCTTCAACGTAATTACCAGATTCGCAAAATCCTGAATCATGGTTAGCGGACCCCCTCTAAGCATGGGACATAAAGTTAGGATGATGATAATTTGTAAACTATTACAGTCTTAGGCATCTTTTGACTTTTTAGATATAATCATAGCGTTATGTCCCGTGCTTATTCGGAATCCGCTTTGACCATGATCTAAGATTTAGCAAGACTGGTAATTACATTCAAGCGACTGCTGATCTGACCTTCGTAACCCTTATCAGGGAAACCAAACAATTTCTATCATGGTAACACATCTAGAGTTGTCGGAATGTGCAACTATCATCACTATGTTTTCCCTTATCTTGTGATTTTTAGATAGATATGTATAAATGACGCCACTTTTATGAAAATATAACAGTGAATGAATGACAAATTGAAACTTACAATCATCGCTTTCATAGTAATCATAAAATTTTGTTGAAAAATCAATGACACTTTCATCGCCGAAATAACAATAATATTGCAAATTGAAAATAGACCGGCCCATTGAATGTTTGATTGAAAATCACGACTTTATAAAAGATATGCTGCAATTGGCATGATTCCAATTATTTCAATACATTATTGTTTTGTAAATCCATAGCATTTGTCCTACAAAGCTGTATTTTCTATTTTATCAACATTCAAAAGTCATATATCAGAATCAACTCTATTGAAGATTCCACTTTTTTTTCATTTGTACTCCTTTTCGTTTAATTTCTTTTAGTACCATTAAGTTCGCATTGCATTTCGTAGAAATAACATTAACAAGGCTAAACGCAAGTTACATAATGATAATAAGGGAGCAGTGGTGGCTCAATGGTGAAGACCTCGCACCTCTTATACAAGGGTTGTGGGTTTTAAACCCAAATTTTTCAAATCTATGTATATTTTTATACTACTAATTCGACGGTGAGGGAAAAAAACATCGTTATGAAACCTGCACATCTAAACGACTATGGGTGTGTAACCATGATCCAAATTTGTCTGGTTCCCTTAAATAAGGGTTACGAAGGTCAGATCGGCAGTCGCTTCTATGTAATTACCAGACTCGCTAAATCCTGGCTTATGGTCAAAGCGGACCTCGTCTACGCGGGACGGCACGGGATACAACGCTAGGCTAGCTGAAACGAAATTTACATAATATATGAAAATAAATAAGGTAGACGTTTCGCCAGTGTTGCAACGGCCGCGAACATTGAATTAGAAATATTCTTTATTTCTATTTTAAATTATAAGATTTTCTAAGATCTTAGAGCCACATAAACATTGTCTTTCCAATAACATAGTTTTTAAGATAAGTAAAAGTTGCCTACCCCGCTAGGGAAGTGGCGTGAAGTTTAGTTAGTTAGTTAGTTTAAAAGTTGAAGTGATAATGGACTGGAAAGTCTAAAGAAAAACTTATTCAAATATTTCAAAGCGAAGTGAGAAAACAGTTCATACACAACTCATAAAAAGTTTAGTCTGTAATCGCCGCCTCTGAACTCCATGTACGGTGATGTCTCCTAACAGCCTTTGCTTGAACGATCAAAGCAGACTCGTGACCCTATGACGCCATTAGCTATGCATATAATTCGCCGGGGACGCGTCAAATTGGCCCAGTCAGCCGCAACACAGAACAATGTCGCAGCGACTTGCTGGAGCGGGGACGCGCTAAGTGGTGAGCCTTCAGTTGCCGCTTTGACTAAGTTTACATTGTCCGGCTATGTAAACGGTGTTAATGATATTAGATTCGTATAAGTCTCATTGCGACATAATAAAATACAATAATAATAAATATCAGACTACACCACATACATTGATCAAACACCGAAGGAAGCAGCTGGAATGTGTGTTACGGATATCAGAATCAACAGTGTTACTACAAATATATACTTAAATATTGGATATTACCATCTAGACACAAAACAAATACATGTATTTAATTCATCACGCGATGGTTTGTCCTGAGTAGGGATCGAACCTACAACACAAGATGCTGGACCGAGCTGGATTGTTTGATCTAGTATTCCAATCTCTAATAGGGATTGAAATTCATCGGCATTGAATAAGAACAGGTCGCTGCATCCAGCAGAGCTATAATTATGCTGGGCCAAGCTAGATTGCTTTGTCCAAAAGATGGTCCAGTGGTGATTCTGATTCTGTCCCATGTTGGTCTGGGACTTAAAAAGAATATACCAACTGTGGTTCTTGCCTAGCATGTCGTAAAAGGCGACTAATGGTATATCGGGTTTTGGGTGTGTGATTGTGTAGGCGACAAGTTAGCCGCTTGTCACTGCTTTTTCACAATTTTCCATCTAACCCAGGTCGGCTTTTTTTTTGGCTGAATGTGGTTGAAGGGGCATGCCCCTTTGACTCTGCCTACCCCTTCGGGGATTATGAGCGTGATGTTATGTATGTATGTATGTAAGTCTAACATAGTTCATTAAAGTAATATTGACTTAGTAATATTGACAGTTACTAAGAAAAGCTTACACATTCAAAACAGTTCTACATAATAGACACTATTCGATCTCTCGCTAATACGAAGAAACTTCCCGCGATCAAATAAAGATTTTATCTCCATAAGAATTGCTCTGAGATGGATCCAAAGTAGAATGGTAACTACCTATTGTACGATTTTTGTTATGTAACGTGGGTACATATGTATCAATAAAACACAGTGAGGTAACTTTGGTATAAATAATTAAATATCAGACTACATCACATACATTGATCTGACTCTGAGGTAAATAGCTTAAGCACTTGTGTTACGGATATCAGAAGCAACAATGGTATTACAAATATATACTTAAACATTCGATATTAAAACCCAGACACAGAACTAACACACATATTCATCACACGAATGTTTGTCCTGGGTGGGGATTCAACCCACAACTCTTGGCGCGTGGGGCGGGGTCACTACCGAATGTGCCATCGAGCCAGTCGAGGTATGGCATTTTTACCTATTTAGTTTTTTGAAATACATTCAAATCATCACGTAATCCCCGAAGAAGTAGACAGAGTCAAAGTTGCTACACAGCAAGATCCTTTAACGACTTTGGCCAAAACAACAACTGCGTTAGGTTATATGGAAAATATTAAATTTAAATTGCAGATATATTTGTAGGAATTCGTTAAATAGTTCCTCACTCAAGTGAAATAAAATTGAACGTATAAATAGATCTGTCATTCACGCACCAAATTTACACTGAAATAAGCAGTGCATTAGCGTAATTTGTTACCTAGATATTTATTATTATTATATTTATTCCATATTTATTTCCTGTATAAATTACTACTAAAAACGTATGGGGTTTTGGGTATGTAATTGTGTAGGCGACAAGCTAGCTACTTGTCACTCGGGTCAGCTAGTATTGTATAAATACTGGAATAATTCCAGTATTTATATAATACTAGCTGACCCGGCGCACTTCGTGACGCCCCGTTCTCGGATTTTCAATAACCATTTTTTTGGGGTGGACCATTCACTTAGGGGTATGGAAAATAGATAGTAGCCGATACTCAGACCTACTGAATACGCATATAAAATTTGGTAAAAACCGGTAAAGCCGTTTCGGAGGAGTACGGTAACTAACATTGTGATATAGAAATGTTATATATTAGATATTTCTTCAAATTAAAGTTAACAAATTCACAAAAACTAAAGTTTAAAGTAAATATTTTAATACAGATACAAAACTTGTATATCCATTATTCATTTGAACTGTATTACGTGAATTATTTTCCTGACGAAAACCGTTCAAAAAGTGCTATTTACTCAGACTTCCCCTTTATGCCATCCTATGTTGGTCTGGGACTTAAAAATTATGTGCTAATTGTGTCCTTTGCCTAGCATGTTGTAAATTGTGACTCTTAGTAGGTATACCGGGTCTTGTGTGTGCGATTGTGTAGGCGACGAGCTAGCCACTTGTCACTACTTTTTCTATCTAAACCAGCCAAGTTTAATGTTAGCCTGAACGTTGTTAAACCGTCTTACTGTCTCTATGACTCTGCGTTCAGCAGTGTTACGGGTGTGATGTTACGTATTTAAGAATTCACTTTACGCCGTACTGTTTCTATACGGTTTCACCTATGTATTGTGTCGTAGATATATAGGAAAGTAATCACCCGTATCATGAATTTCTGTGGCCTATTTTGTGATTTACGCACGTATATTTCTCGCTTTATATGTCTATGGTGCCGCCTAGTAACCACATTTGTTCTTATTCTCTATTTGTAGGTAGTAATATTATTATAATTCGACATGCTCATTCCATAGATTATGTTATTGATCTATAGAGTTATTATTTATGACTTATCTGGATTCTAGGCCTTTTCGTGTTACCTTTTATATTGAGTATTTGAATAAACATAATATTTTTATAGCGAAAAGCTAATACTTACATATATATATAACCGATAAATTATCAAATGCCACCGCGGATTTGTTGCATCTTGTTGCTAGAACAATCATGTTCGCAACATTTAAAGATCTACGTTTATTCTTCAGTAGCGTATTTGGAAAACCCATTTATTTATATTCCTTGAAAAAAAAAACAAGAAAAACTAATAAAACGATTTCAACTTCAGTGAACTAGTTACGACTGCTCTTAACTTAACCGCCCGTAAAATAATAAACCTAATGATTTACTCAATAAAACTTTCCACTCTATCTTTTTATCTATTTCGACGAGCAAAATAAATAACTGTTGTGACAAGTGGCTAGTTGTCTCACATCACAGTGGCTAGTTGTCACAATTACACACCCAAAACCCGATATACCATGAGTCGCCTTTTACGACATGCTAGGCAAGGAACACAGTTGGCAAATTCTTTTTAAGTTCCAGACCAACATGGACGGATTAAACAGTTTATCAACCAACATAGACTGCTCATTCCTTGTCGGGCTTGTAAATAATAATGAACCAACATTTGTCCGTGGCTTCACTCGCGTAGATGGTTACCGATATGCTCCGGTGGTTCGGACATGTGGAAAGAATGGATGACGAAAGATTGACTAAACAGATAATACGAAAGTGGAAGGATGTAGAAGCCGCGGAAGGCCCAGGCTCACCTACCACAACCAAATTGGTCGTGTATTAACAGAAGGTGATGTTAGGAGTCATTAAAACCGTAGAGCTTGTATGAAAAGGATTATGAATGTTGAAGAGGCGAGTGAGGTGTGTAAGGATCGTGCCATATGGTGTTCGGTTCCCTCTGCCTACCCCGCTAGGGAAGTGGCGTGAAGTTAAGATAGTTAGTTATTTTTTTTTTATATAAGAGAAGGCAAACGAGCATAAGGGTCACCTGATGGTAAGCGATCAGCTTAGCTCATGGACCCCTGCAATACCAGGGTAATCGCAAGTGCGTTGCCGGCCTTTAAGAAATTTGTACGCTCTTTTCTTGAGGGTCCGCAAATCGTATCCACTCGGAAATACCGCTGCTGGAATTTGATTCCACAGAACTGTCGTGTGTGGTAAAAAGTTTTATATGAAACGCACGGTGGTGGATCACCAACCATCGAGATGGTAAGGTTGGATTTTTTTTTGGTTAATGTATGTTATTATTTCATATATTATTATTTATTACTTGACTAATAAAACGGGAAAATGCTACAATATTATTAGATCACTTTTAACAACCAGTAAATTAAGTCTGAGAAAAATAACAGTCCCACCACTATTCCTTTCTTGGTGGCTAAAACGGCCACTAAGACAACTCACCCTCGTATCGAATCTGTCCACTTAAACCTAATTTTTTATTCGAATATCCCTATCCATTACCGGATTCTATTTACCCAGGGCTGATCTCAGCGGGAGCCCTTATTTTATTTTATTATTTTATGACCCGGATAAATTTCTCGAAGCATAGTGATAGCGGTCGACAGATGAAACGTTCGGGGGTGTAAGTGTCTTTCTTTGTTCAGTCCGAAATAGGGGATTAGGGGGAAGGCTTTGACAACGATATATGTGGGCGCGTTGATAGTGGTCACAATTAATTTTGAGATGCCCATTCGTATCGTATGTGAGATATTGGTATGTCTTTATTATGACGGCATCTTATTACATACATACATTTTGACTGGCTCGATGGCGCATTCGGTAGTAACCCTACCCCATGCACCAAAAGTTGTGGGTTCGATCCCCACCCAGAACAAACATTCATGTTATGTATACTTGTGTTTGTTCTGTGTCTGGATGTTAATATCCAATATTTAAGTATATATTTGTGATACTAGGGACCTGCTGCCTCTTTGACTCTGCCTACCCCTTCGAGGATTATGGCCGTGATGTTATGTATGTATGTATTTGTAATACCACTGTTGATTCTGATATCCGTAACACAAATGCTTAAGCTACTTACCTCGGAGTCAGATCAATCGTATGTGATGTAGTCTGATATTTACTTATTATATTTATTTACTCGTATACCAGCAAGACCTGACAGGGTAGGCAGAGTCCAAAGAGCAATAAACTTCTAAAATCACATTTAGCCAAAAATAAAACTGAGTTTGGGTTAGATGGAAAATAAAAAGTTGTATTACAAGGTACGTAGGTTACAAGCTAGCCACTACATAATTATAAACCCAATACCCAATACACCGTTTATAAGAGCGGCGGTAGCTCAATAGCAAGTACACGCGCCTCTTAACTGAGGGATGCGTGTTTAAACCCGGGCACGTACCTGTGGATTTTTTAAATCTATGTATGTATGTTTACCACTAGATCGGCGGTGATGGAGAACCTCGTGATGAAACCTGCACATTCCAACAGCTATGGATGTGTAAACATGATCCAAAGATTGTCTGGTTCCCCTATATAAGAGTTGCGAAGGTCAAATCGGCAGTCGCTGCAACTTAATTATCAGGCTCGCTAAAACCTGAATTATGGTCTAAGCGGACCCCGTCTAAGCACGGGACATAACGCTATGAGGATGATGACCCAATTAAAACACTATTAGTCGCCTTTTACGACGTACTAGACAAGGAATACAGTTGGTATATTCTTATTGAATTCCAGACCAACATGGAACTAATAATAAAAATGTAAAAATAACTGAAAATAGCGTGAATAAAACGTATTTTGTGAATATCATAGTAATTTTTACATAGCTAAACTAGATCAGAGTAAACACTATGCAAAATTATAACAAAAATAATAGAATATTGGAAAACTAACTAAACTAAAAGGGACTAAACGAAAAGTAAATATTTATTATAATGTGTAAAATATAATTTTATTTCGCACAATATATTAATTTCTCATTATTTTTAAATTTGATGAAAATCACGACGAAATACTTATATACCTACGTGTACAACATATTATATGTGTCTACAAGAAAAAAAAATAAGTATATCACTGATTCAAGTTCTCGATTTATTTCACTGATAAACAGGAAAATAACTCCATATATTAGTTATATCCCTGTGTAACATATTTACACCAGTAAAATATGGTGTATTTTTACAACGAAAATATGTTTCCGTGTGAACGCGAATGAGACTGAACTGCTGCTATATATTAAATGCAGGAACAAGGTCAGGAATGGAACTCTCTTGTCCACAATAAGTGTCTGAGAAATTATCTATTTCACCTTTCGACACCATAGGGTTGAAGAAGCGTACTTATGAAGCGCGAATGATTCCTACTTTGTCACTCGTTGAATGTTAAATTATTTTTTTTCTTTTTTTGAACCGGAGAACTTCGTTACATACGTAACAAAGTTCTCCGGTTTTCGAATTTTCGCGAAGAGGTTATGTGGGATTTCCTGTAAAGCTTCCTGCTCCGGCCAAGATGATGGTAGCTGGGGTATACCCACTAAAACTCAGGGTTGCATCCTCTACGCAGACTGATGCTTCGCGGGTACACTAAGAGATCTCCCCCTAAACCACGCTAAGGTTGGAGACACCCGGATGTTTTTGGTTCTGGGATTTGTCTTGGTTCTGGGTGCATTTAATATCTTAGTTGATTTTAATTATCAATTCGGCCGTAAATGTGTATCTTTTCATATTGAGCTAACTAAATCAGAATGTTGAAATGTTCGAAATTTAAGAAAAAATTGCCTTAAATCCCTTGTAGGTACACTGTAGGGTGTATCCTCCTATAATATAAGTTTTTGTTCTTGCACCAAAATATTAGTGATTTCGAGGTTTTGTAACTCGTAAATATTCTGTTCAAAATATTTCAGTACCTTGTATTTATTTCGGATCTTAATCTTCATCGAAAACTTTTCACTAGAGATGGGATGAAATCTAGCATGTAAACGAATAATCTGAGCTGCGATATGAAAGTTCGTTTATATAATATAGCAGTCTTTATTATGGTAAATGCTAAAGAATATTTAGCACTTTCCATAATGAATAGATACTCTAAAAAGCCAAATTTACCAGAAAAAAATCTCCAAAAGTATGCAAAGCTATCTATAAAATGCTAACATAAGCATAAGTAAGCCAAAAGAAAAAAAACTTGGAAGCGGGATATCTTTACTTGTTCAGAAATTAAGTGCGATCAACAGGAAGAAATAATTAAAACATCGTAATCTCTGAAAGGGTAGGCAGTCAAAGGGGCAGCTAGCACCCTTAACCACATTCAGCCAAAAAATAAAACTGGGCTAGGTTAGATAGAAAGCTGTGAAAAAGTAGTGACAAGTGGCTAGCTCGTCGCCTACACAATCACGCACCGAAAAAATCCGATATACCATTAGTCGCCTTTAACGACATGCTAGGTAAGTAACATAGTTGGCACTTTTTTTTTAAGTCTCAGACCAACATGAGACAATCCCAGACCAACATGGTCCCATAAAAAAAAAGTAATTTAGAAAAAAATCGATCTATATTTATTCATAAATGGATGGAGTATCGAATTATCGATTATCGTCAGCTCCACCTCTAGTAGTTAGTTTACATATTGAAGGTTCTTCCGAAAAACCTGAAACTTTTCCTCTTACAAGACGTCTACCTAATAATGTTAGACGTCTGTGAAGTTTTTTAATAATATTTTGCGCGCGGATTTGTTGCATCTTGTTGCTAGAACAATCATGTTCGCAACATTTAAAGATCTACGTTTATTCTTCAGTAGCGTATTTGGAAAACCCATTTATTTATATTCCTTGAAAAAAAAAACAAGAAAAACTAATAAAACGATTTCAACTTCAGTGAACTAGTTACGACTGCTCTTAACTTAACCGCCCGTAAAATAATAAACCTAATGATTTACTCAATAAAACTTTCCACTCTATCTTTTTATCTATTTCGACGAGCAAAACAAACAACTGCTGTGACAAGTGGCTAGTTGTCTACACAATCACACACCTAAAACCCGATACACCATTAGTCGCCTTTTACGACATGGTAGGCAAGGAACATAGTTGGCAAATTTTTTTTAAGTTCCAGACCAACATGGGACGGATTAAACAGTTTATCAACCAACATAGACTGCTCATTCCTTGTCGGGCTTGTAAATAATAATGAACCAACATTTGTCCGTGGCTTCACTCGCGTAGATGGTTACCGATATGCTCCGGTGGTTCGGACATGTGGAAAGAATGGATGATGAAAGATTGACGAAACAGATAATACGAAAGTGGAAGGATGTAGAAGCCGCGGAAGGCCCAGGCTCACCTACCACGACCAAATTGGTCGTGTATTAACAGAAGGTGATGTTAGGAGTCATTAAAACCGTAGAGCTTGTATGAAAAGGATTATGAATGTTGAAGAGGCGAGTGAGGTGTGTAAGGATCGTGCCATATGTTCGGTTCCCTCTGCCTACCCCGCTAGGGAAGTGGCGTGAAGTTAAGATAGTTAGTTATTTTTTTTTTTATATAAGAGAAGGCAAACGAGCATGAGGGTCACCTGATGGTAAGCGATCACCTTAGCGCATTAGCTCATGGACCCCTGCAATACCAGGGTAATAATTGCCGGCCTTTAGGAACTTTGTACGCTCTTTTCTTGAGGGTTCGCAAATCGTATCCACTCGGAAATACCGCTGCTGGAATTTGATTCCACAGAACTGTCGTGTGTGGTAAAAAGTTTTATATGAAACGCACGGTGGTGGATCACCAACCATCGAGATGGTAAGGTTGGATTTTTTTTTGGTTAATGTATGTTATTATTTCATATATTATTATTTATTACTTGACTTATAAAAAAGGAAAATGCTACAATATTATTAGATCACTTTTAACAACCAGTAACTTAAGTCTGAGAAAAATAACAGACCCACCACTATTCCTTTCTTGGTGGCTAAAACGGCCACTAAGACAACTCACCCTCGTATCGAATCTGTCCACTTAAACCTAATTTTTTATTCGAATATCCCTATCCATTACCGGATTCTATTTACCCAGGGCTGATCTCAGCGGGAGCCCTTATTTTATTTTATTATTTTATGACCCAGATAAATTTCTCGAAGCATAGTGATAGCGGTCGACAGATGAAACGTTCGGGGGTGTAAGTGTCTTTCTTTGTTCAGTCCGAAATAGGGGATTAGGGGGAAGGCTTTGACAACGATATATGTGGGCGCGTTGATAGTGGTCACAATTAATTTTGAGATGTCCATTCGTATCGTATGTGAGATATTGGTATGTCTTTATTATGACAGCATCTTATTACATACATACATTTTGACTGGATCGATGACGCATTCGGCAGTAACCCTACCCCATGCACCAAAAGTTGTGGGTTCGATCCCCACCCAGGACAAACATTCGTGTTATGTAGACTTGTGTTTGTTCTGTGTCTGGATGTTAATATCCAATATTTAAGTATATAATTGGGATACTAGGGACCTGCTGCCCCTTTGACTCTGCCTACCCCTTCGAGGATTATGATGTTATGTACATACATAACATCACGCCCAACAGTGGTATTACAAATACATACAAATGTATTTGTAATAATATTATGTATTTGTAATACCACTGTTGATTCTGATATCCGTAACACAAGTGCTTAAGCTACTTACCTCGGAGTCAGATCAATCGTATGTGATGTAGTCTGATATTTACTTATTATATTTATTTATTTATAGGTACATACCAGTATACTAGCAAGATCCGACAGGGTAGGCAGAGTCCAAAGAGCAATAATCTTCTAAAATCACATTTAGTAAAAAATAAAAAGTTGTATTACAAGGTACGTAGGTTACAAGCTAGCTACTAGCTTATCACCTACGTAATTATAAACCCAATACCCAATACACCGGGGCCGTTCAAGTATTACGTAACGCAATTTTTTAAGATTTCTGACCCCCCCTCCCCCCTGTGTAACGCGCCAATAACGTTTTCCTGTAGTTTTCACGTAGTCCTAACACCTCCCTCCTGCCCCTGTAACGCATCGTAACGTTTAACAAGACTCCCTCCCCCCAAATTGCGTTACGTAATACTTGAACGCCCCCTTAAGAGCGGCGGTAGCACGCGCCTCTTAACTGAGGTATGCGTGTTTAAACCCGGGCACGTACCTCTGGATTTTTCAAATCTATGTAGGTATTTATACAACTAGCTCGGCGGTGAGGGAGAACCTCGTGATGAAACCTGCACATTCCAACAGCTATGGATGTGTAAACATGATCCAAAGATTGTCTGGTTCCCCTATATAAGAGTTGCGAAGGTCAAATCGGCAGTCGCTTCAACTTAATTATCGGGCTCGCTAAAACCTGAATTATGATCTAAGCGGACCCCGTCTAAGCACGGGACATAACGCTATGAGGATGATGACCCAATTAAAACACTATTAGTCGCCTTTTACGACGTACTAGTCAAGGAATACAGTTGGTATATTCTTATTGAATTCCAGACCAACATGGAACTAATAATAAAAATGTGAAAATAACTGAAAATAAGTAGCGTGAATAAAACGTATTTTGTGAATATCATAGTAATTTTTACATAGCTAAACTAGATCAGAGTAAACACTATGCAAAATTATAACAAAAATAATAGAATATTGGAAAACTAACTAAACTAAAAGGGACTAAACGAAAAGTAAATATATACTATAATGTGTATAATATAATTTTATTTCGCACAATATATTAATTTCTCATTATTTTTAAATTTGATGAAAATCACGACGAAATACTTATATACCTACGTGTACAACCTATTATTATGTGTCTACAATAAAAAAAAATAAGTATATCACTGATTCAAGTTCTCGATTTATTTCACTGATAAACAGGAAAATAACTCCATATATTAGTTATATCCCTGTGTAACATATTTACACCAGTAAAATATGGTGTATTTTTATAACGAAAATATGTTTCCGTGTGAACGCGAATGAGACTGAACTGCTGCTATATATTAAATGCAGGAACAAGGTCAGGAATGGAATTCTCTTGTCCACAATAAGTGTCTGAGAAACTATCTATTTCACCTTTCGACACCATAGGGTTGAAGAAGCGTGCTTATGAATATGCGAATGATTCCTACTTTGTCACTCGTTGAATGTTAAACATTTTTTTTTTGAACCGGAGAACTTCGTTACGTATACCACTCCACTTCGAAAGGCGAAGAGATTATGTGGGAGTTCCGGTGAAGGTTTCTACTCCGGCCAAGATGATGGTAGCTGGGGTATATCCACTAAAACTCCGGGTGGCATCCTCTACGCAGACTAATGCTTCGCGGGTACACTAAGAGATCTCCCCCATGGCCTTAGCGTTAGCGCTACTGGGCGCCCGCGCTAAGGTTAGAGACACCCGGATGTTTTGGTTCTGGGATTTGTCTTGGTTCTGGTGCATTTAATATCTTAGTTGATTTTAATTAACAATTCGGTCGTAAATGTGTCTTTTCATATTGAGCTAACTAAATCAGAATGTTGAAATGTTCGAAATTTAAGAAAAAATTTGCCTTAAATCCCTTGTAGGTACACTGTAGGGTGTATCCTCCTATAATATAAGTTTTTGTTCTCGCACCAAAATATTAGTGATTTCGAGGTTTTGTAACTCGTAAATATTCTGTTCAAAATATTTCAGTACCTTGTATTTATTTCGGATCTTAATCTTCATCGAAAACTTTTCACTAGAGATGGGATGAAATCTAACATGTAAACGAATAATCTGAGCTGCGATATGAAAGTTCGTTTATATAATATAGCAGTCTTTATTATGGTAAATGCTAAAGAATATTTAGCACTTTCCATAATGAATAGATACTCTAAAAAGCCAAATTTATCAGAAAAAAGTCTCCAAAAGTATGCAAAGCTATCCTACATAAGCATAAGCAAGCCAAAAGAAAAAAACTGGGAAGCGGGATATCTTTACTTCTTCAGAAATTAAGTGCGATCAACAGGAAGAAATAATTAAAACATCGTAATCTCTGAAAGGGTAGGCAGTCAAAGGGGCAGCTAGCACCCTTAACCACATTCAGCCAAAAAATAAAACTGGGCTAGGTTAGATAGAAAGCTGTGAAAAAGTAGTGACAAGTGGCTAGCTCGTCGCCTACACAATCACGCACCGAAAAAATCCGATATACCATTAGTCGCCTTTAACGACATGCTAGGTAAGTAACATAGTTGGCACTTTTTTTTTAAGTCTCAGACCAACATGAGACAATCCCAGACCAACATGGTCCCATAAAAAAAAAGTAATTTAGAAAAAAATCGATCTATATTTATTCATAAATGGATGGAGTATCGAATTATCGATTATCGTCAGCTCCACCTCTAGTAGTTAGTTTACATATTGAAGGTTCTTCCGAAAAACCTGAAACTTTTCCTCTTACAAGACGTCTACCTAATAATGTTAGACGTCTGTGAAGTTTTTTAATAATATTTTGCGCGCGGATTTGTTGCATCTTGTTGCTAGAACAATCATGTTCGCAACATTTAAAGATCTACGTTTATTCTTCAGTAGCGTATTTGGAAAACCCATTTATTTATATTCCTTGAAAAAAAAAACAAGAAAAACTAATAAAACGATTTCAACTTCAGTGAACTAGTTACGACTGCTCTTAACTTAACCGCCCGTAAAATAATAAACCTAATGATTTACTCAATAAAACTTTCCACTCTATCTTTTTATCTATTTCGACGAGCAAAACAAACAACTGCTGTGACAAGTGGCTAGTTGTCTACACAATCACACACCTAAAACCCGATACACCATTAGTCGCCTTTTACGACATGGTAGGCAAGGAACATAGTTGGCAAATTTTTTTTAAGTTCCAGACCAACATGGGACGGATTAAACAGTTTATCAACCAACATAGACTGCTCATTCCTTGTCGGGCTTGTAAATAATAATGAACCAACATTTGTCCGTGGCTTCACTCGCGTAGATGGTTACCGATATGCTCCGGTGGTTCGGACATGTGGAAAGAATGGATGATGAAAGATTGACGAAACAGATAATACGAAAGTGGAAGGATGTAGAAGCCGCGGAAGGCCCAGGCTCACCTACCACGACCAAATTGGTCGTGTATTAACAGAAGGTGATGTTAGGAGTCATTAAAACCGTAGAGCTTGTATGAAAAGGATTATGAATGTTGAAGAGGCGAGTGAGGTGTGTAAGGATCGTGCCATATGTTCGGTTCCCTCTGCCTACCCCGCTAGGGAAGTGGCGTGAAGTTAAGATAGTTAGTTATTTTTTTTTTTATATAAGAGAAGGCAAACGAGCATGAGGGTCACCTGATGGTAAGCGATCACCTTAGCGCATTAGCTCATGGACCCCTGCAATACCAGGGTAATAATTGCCGGCCTTTAGGAACTTTGTACGCTCTTTTCTTGAGGGTTCGCAAATCGTATCCACTCGGAAATACCGCTGCTGGAATTTGATTCCACAGAACTGTCGTGTGTGGTAAAAAGTTTTATATGAAACGCACGGTGGTGGATCACCAACCATCGAGATGGTAAGGTTGGATTTTTTTTTGGTTAATGTATGTTATTATTTCATATATTATTATTTATTACTTGACTTATAAAAAAGGAAAATGCTACAATATTATTAGATCACTTTTAACAACCAGTAAATTAAGTCTGAGAACAATAACAGACCCACCACTATTCCTTTCTTGGTGGCTAAAACGGCCACTAAGACAACTCACCCTCGTATCGAATCTGTCCACTTAAACCTAATTTTTTATTCGAATATCCCTATCCATTACCGGATTCTATTTACCCAGGGCTGATCTCAGCGGGAGCCCTTATTTTATTTTATTATTTTATGACCCGGATAAATTTCTCGAAGCATAGTGATAGCGGTCGACAGATGAAACGTTCGGGGGTGTAAGTGTCTTTCTTTGTTCAGTCCGAAATAGGGGATTAGGGGGAAGGCTTTGACAACGATATATGTGGGCGCGTTGATAGTGGTCACAATTAATTTTGAGATGCCCATTCGTATCGTATGTGAGATATTGGTATGTCTTTATTATGACAGCATCTTATTACATACATACATTTTGACTGGCTCGATGGCGCATTCGGCAGTAACCCTACCCCTTGCACCAAAAGTTGTGGGTTCGATCCCCACCCAGGACAAACATTCGTGTTATGTAGACTTGTGTTTGTTCTGTGTCTGGATGTTAATATCCAATATTTAAGTATATAATTGGGATACTAGGGACCTGCTGCCTCTTTGACTCTGCCTACCCCTTCGAGGATTATGGCCGTGATGTTATGTATGTATGTATTTGTAATACCACGGTTGATTCTGATATCCGTAACACAAGTGCTTAAGCTACTTACCTCGGAGTCAGATCAATCGTATGTGATGTAGTCTGATATTTACTTATTATATTTATTTACCAGTATACCAGCAAGACCTGACAGGGTAGGCAGAGTCCAAAGAGCAATAAACTTCTAAAATCACATTTAGCCAAAAATAAAACTGAGTTGGGTTAGATGGAAAATAAAAAGTTGTATTACAAGGTACGTAGGTAACAAGCTAGCCACTAGCTTACCACCTACGTAATTATAAACCCAATACCCAATACACCGTTAGGGACTACTATCATAGTAATTGTTATATACATAGCTAAACTAGATCATAGTAAACACTATTCAAAAGTATAACAAAAATAATACATACATACATACATAATGTCACGCCTTTTTCCCATGGGGGTAGGCAGAGATCACGTACTTCCATTTGCTACGATCCTGACATACACCTTTTGCTTCTTCTACATTCATAATAGAATATTGGAAAACTAACTAAACTAAAAGGGACTAAACTAAAAGTAAATAGGTATATATTATAATGTGTAAAATATAATTTTATTTCGCACAATATATTAATTTCTCATTATTTTTAAATTTGATGAAAATCACGACGAAATACTTATATACCTACGTGTACAACATTATTATATGTGTCTACAAGAAAAGAAATAAGTATATCACTGATTCAAGTTTGCGATTTATTTCACTGATAAACAGGAAAATAACTCCATATATTAGTTATATCCCTGTGTAACATATTTACACCAGTAAAATATAGTGTATTTTTACAACGAAAATATGTTTCCGTGTGAACGCGAATGAGACTGAACTGCTGCTATATATTAAATGTAGGAACAAGGTCAGGAATGGAATTCTCTTGTCCACAATAAGTGTCTGAAAAACTATCTATTTCACCTTTCGACACCATAGGGTTGAAGAAGCGTGCTTATGAATATGCGAATGATTCCTACTTTGTCACTCGTTGAATGTTAAATTATTTTTTTTCTTTTTTTGAACCGGAGAACTTTGTTACGTATACCACTCCACTTCGAAAGGCGAAGAGGTTATGTGGGATTTCCTGTGAAGCTTCCTGCTCCGGCCAAGATGATGGTAGCTGAGGTATACCCACTAAAACTCAGGGTTGCATCCTCTACGCAGACTGATGCTTCGCGGTTACACTAAGAGATCTCCCCCTAAACCACGCTAAGGTTGGAGACACCCGGATGTTTTTGGTTCTGGGATTTGTCTTGGTTCTGGTGCATTTAATATCTTAGTTGATTTTAATTATCAATTCGGCCGTAAATGTGTATCTTTTCATATTGAGCTAACTAAATCAGAATGTTGAAATGTTCGAAATTTAAGAAAAAATTGCCTTAAATCCCTCGTAGGTACACTGTAGGGTATATCCGCCTATAATATAAGTTTTTGTTCTCGCACCAAAATATTAGTGATTTCGAGGTTTTGTAACTCGTAAATATTCTGTTCAAAATATTTCAGTACCTTGTATTTATTTCGGATCTTAATCTTCATCGAAAACTTTTCACTAGAGATGGGATGAAATCTAACATGTAAACGAATAATCTGAGCTGCGATATGAAAGTTCGTTTATATAATATAGCAGTCTTTATTATGGTAAATGCTAAAGAATATTTAGCACTTTCCATAATGAATAGATACTCTAAAAAGCCAAATTTACCAGAAAAAAGTCTCCAAAAGTATGCAAAGCTATCTATAAAATGCTAACATAAGCATAAGTAAGCCAAAAGAAAAAAAACTTGGAAGCGGGATATCTTTACTTGTTCAGAAATTAAGTGCGATCAACAGGAAGAAATAATTAAAACATCGTAATCTCTGAAAGGGTAGGCAGTCAAAGGGGCAGCTAGCACCCTTAACCACATTCAGCCAAAAAATAAAACTGGGCTAGGTTAGATAGAAAGCTGTGAAAAAGTAGTGACAAGTGGCTAGCTCGTCGCCTACACAATCACGCACCGAAAAAATCCGATATACCATTAGTCGCCTTTAACGACATGCTAGGTAAGTAACATAGTTGGCACTTTTTTTTTAAGTCTCAGACCAACATGAGACAATCCCAGACCAACATGGTCCCATAAAAAAAAAGTAATTTAGAAAAAAATCGATCTATATTTATTCATAAATGGATGGAGTATCGAATTATCGAGTATCGTCAGCTCCACCTCTAGTAGTTAGTTTACATATTGAAGGTTCTTCCGAAAAACCTGAAACTTTTCCTCTTACAAGACGTCTACCTAATAATGTTAGACGTCTGTGAAGTTTTTTAATAATATAAAACTTTCGTCCCATCAGTCACATATTGATATTGTGATTTCTGGTATCTTCAGTCGACTCCGGCAAAGTAAGGTGAATTAAAGATTATACGTCTTTCTAATGTATACTTGTGCTATAAAATATATCATTATCATTGTATCAAGACAGTTAAAATAAATAATAAGAATTTTAATGAACTAATCACTTTTTTCATGTTGTTTTTTGTTTACAATTTGGAACAATATAGTAATTTATAATAGTTGCAAACTATAAATTTCCTGGTACACCGAAATTATCTTATTAATGGATAATATTACCAGAAACAATACAGACTGACAAAATTCCCTTTCTTTCATTAATTTCAAAAGTACACTCACCATAATGTTACTTATTTTTACCACCGAGATTATATTCATCCCACAAAAGCGGGTCAAAGTCGTGCTTTATACAAACAAGGTATATTTTAGGCAAAAAAATACGCCGACACCATTCTGTGGCCACTGCAAGGGCCCATATAAAAAGCAGATAAAGTTTCCCAACAAACGCCATTTGCCCCGAAACAATTATAGCGGCAGTAATTCTGTCGACCTCGTGCGGTATCGGGGTGTTTCTTAAGCTGGGGTATTATGACAGCGTGGTGAGAAGGAAATGAGAGAGGCTTGAACCCATATATGCATATCATCCCCGAAGGAGTAAGCAGAGTCCAAGAAGTAATAAAGTCTTTAAAACATGTTTAAAATAAAGTTGAGTCGGGTTAGTTTGAAAATTGTGTAAAAGTGGCTAGCTCGTCGCCTACATCAATCACACGCCCAATACCTAACACCATTAGTCGCTATTTACGACATGCTAGACAAGAAGTACTGTTGGCATATTATTTTAGGTCCAACATGGGAGTCTTGAATTCATAATCATAAAGAATAATAACTATTCCATTCAATTAATCGCAAACGATGCAGGTAATATAAATACAACCAGATTTTTATGGACTGCCACGATAATAGAAGAGTTGATCTTTAAATATTCAAAAAAAACTATAATTCTATTTAGTCCGTCAGCTAGATTATACAAAAATACTAAATACATATTTTTCGCTTTATCAAATTAACAAAAAAATACAAAGATAAAGAGCATCAAAGTTTTGGAGTGGGCTTGCGACGTCACTATTTTGTAATAAATAAACTCCACGAAAGCGGTCACGCTTGACTGACTGACGTCACGTGTAACTTGAATGCATTGTATCTTCGTCAATGTTTGTTTGACAAATAAATGAAAAAATACGTGTTCAATTCTTTTTTATAATCTAACTGACAAACTAAACAGTTTTTTTAGTCATCTAGCCTATTGTAAATACCTAATTTTTATATCAAAACTTAGCATTCACGTATTTTTTAAATGGAAATAAATGCATAAAAACCGTTCGGAAAACATCTCTCAACTTTTACGCCACGCTATAACAAAGCCACATCTTTATATCCTTACAGATTATACTAAACAACAAACACCTTATGCAAACGTAATATAGACTGTTTTGCAATGATCACCTTACCCCTCACACTGGACCTCGAAATAAATAATTCCACATGTTATTTCACGATGTAGACTGATCACTTTTGTTAAGGGCAGTGCGATGTTCATTTAAAAACGCACTCATGTGATTAATGATGATTTAATGCAATGTAATTTGCTTTTAAATCGTGTTTGGGTCTTAATTTTATATCTGAAGTTCTAATTTTAGTATATACAGTATGTTTTGTTTTGTTATTAATTTTTTATTAAGTGGAATTGGAGAAAAAAAATTTTTAATAAAGTTACAATTCTGTTGAGGTAATAAGGAATATTTTTTGACGGGGCGCAGTTAGAATACTACGTACCACATATTAAATTTGTTATCTCTTTATCATCTAATGGTCTACAATATAAGAAATAAGACAAACTTAAAGACCATCAATACACAAATATTCATTATGTAATTAAAATTAAAAACAACTTGAGAAACTTTGTCTTCTCTACCAAACTCGCGAAAGAATCCAATGCCATTTTTTTAACCTAACCACGTTATAGTCCTAACTAGCTTGTGCCCGCGGCTTTGCTCGCGTGGTACATCGATGAAACATAACTAATGCGCTATTCTAATGTATAAATATATATATAATACTGTAAAGTTTCATTAAAATCCACGGAGTACTTTTTGCGTGAAAAAGTAACAAACATCCATCCATCCAAATACAAACTTTCGCGTTTATAATAAATGTAATAAATAAATATAATAAATGTAAGATTATTCGCAAATATATATATATAGTGGAACATCGTTTCTTGACCATGCCGAGAAATCCTCGACCTTAGCTATTTAAGTTCTTTTTTCCTACCAAATAAAATTCTTTACCAAATAAAAAGCTAGCCACCATCACTAATGCACAATTCGCAGCTCTTAAGAATGAGTCCGTTAAACCTGCAACTTGTGATTATTTTTTAACTGGCTCGATGGCTCATTCGGGCTCATTCGATCCCCACCCAAGACAAACATTCGTATAATGAATACATGTATTTTTTCTGGGTCTGGGTGTTAATACTGAATATTTAAGTTTAATATTTGTAATACCTCTGTTGATTCTGATATCCGTAACACAAGTGATTAAGCTACTTTCCTCGAAGTCAGATCAATATATGTCATGTAGTCTTAGGTATATTTAATTATTTATTTATTTTCCCAACCATTTAAAAAACCGCTTAAATGCGATGCCTCCTCTTAAGAGATAAGGACTCCAATTTGATACCGCATTGACCTCAGGGCGAGCGGTTTTTCCGCCTAAATAAACGCTTATATTACTGGCATTGATTGATTGTCATATTTATTATTTCGTGTGCGATTTCATCTGGTAACGTAGGTAATTGCTTCGAGTAATATTTATCAGGTTTATGGCCCACGAGATTTGGGTTTTGAGCAATAAATTGTGTCTATCGCGATTCGGTGTTCAGTGGGATTACTTTGAGTCTTGAGCTAGGTCTGAGATTCTAAGAGTTAGATAATGTGTTCTGAAGAGACATTAGCGGAGCGTATGAGAATAATTCTGCGAAACTGCAAGCTTCGCATCATTATCTTGAATGTAACTTAAGATTTGTTTCGCTTAAAGAGAAGCATAAAGCTGTTCGTATATAAAGTCAATTTTAATATATACGACAGCTTTCCATCCAACCCAACCCACTGTCCTATGTTGGTCTGGGACTTAAAAAGAATATGCCAACTGTGGTTCTTGCCTAGCATGTCGTAAAAGGCGACTAATGGTATTTCGGGTCTCTGGTGTGTGATTGTGTACGCGACAGGTTAGCTGCTTGTCACTGCTTTTTCACAATTTTCCATCTAATCCAGCCCGGTTTTATTTTTGGCTGCATGTGGTTGAAGAGGCTTGCTAACCCTTCGACTATGCCTACCCCTTCGGGGATTATGGGCGTGATGTTATGTATGTATGTATGTAATATATACGAAAACCAAAATACGGGCAAATATTTTCACTTGAAGAATCTGTATAAAAGATATAATGGTATCTCAAGGACTCACGACGTAACAAGGTTTTTTATTGTCTCGTTGTCCTCAGACGCCAAAAGAAAATGTGCCAACTGTATTTCTTGTCTAGCATATCGTAAAAGGCGACTAATGGTATATAGGGTTTTGGGTGTGAGATTGTGTCGGCAACGAGCTAGCTACTTGTCACAAATTTTTCACAAGTTGCCACCTATCCCAGGCCAGTTTTATTTTTGGCTAAATGTTTTTAGAGGTAAGCTGCCCCTTTGACTCTGGCTACGCCTTCGAAGTAATGTTTAGTAGCACTACAGCATCTTCTACATATTGATTGTCTTCCCCCCTTGCTTGCTACTTCAGTGGCGTAGCGTTGTGGGGGCGAGGGGTCGGTCCGCCCCAGGCGGCATTTGTGAGGGGCGGCAAATTTTAAATTTTAAAGACATAATTAGAAAATCAAACCTGGGTGGCACTGTCTGAGGAGCGACTGAAAACCGTAAATTTGAGCATCCCCCCTTTAGAGCAGAAAAATCGGAACCCGCCACGGGTATCAGAAAACCACGCTACGTACTACTTCAACAGGGCCAAGCAGTCTTTATAAAACACTCACTGCACGTAATCTACGATCAACTAAGGAGTTTAATATCACGTAAAAATATTTTCAGCCAGCATCTCGCAACAGGATATAAATTACCTGTTAGCGACCCTTATTTGAAGCGAAGAGCGTATTAACTCGTTCGATTTCTTATAAACACGATGAGGCTAGTGTATAATGCTGGAATGAGATAGATTTTTCTCGCTAACTTGGGATTTGGGCAATGATTAGCTTTCTTTGGGTTAAATATATAACCTAGATGACAAGGAATGAGTAAGTAGTCTGAATTGGAGTGGTTAAAGACGTTTCCAATTATGTTGAAAGGTTGTTTTTGTAGACCCTTACTAGTGTAATTATTTATTAAAGAAAGTAACTGTCTGATACATTTTTTCACCTAAACTTAGCTGACAGTGATAAAAGGAACAAAGGCCATTTGATCTCGAAAAAACTGAAACACAGAACTGTGTTTGTGGTAATTAAATCAATTTTGATTTTCTATAATATGAGTTTTTAACCTACTGGAGAACAATCTTACGCGAATTTACGTTATGTATATTTTATAGAAGTATACATACATACATAACATTATACCCTTAATTCCTGAAAGGTTAGGCAGAGTCGAAGGGTTAGCATGCCCCTTCAACCACATTCAGCCAAAAATAAAGCCGGACTGGGTTAGATTGAAAATTGTGAAAAAGTTGTGACAAGCGTCTAACCTGTCGCCTACACAATCGCACACCCAAAACCCGATATACCATTAGTCGCCTTTTACGACATGCTTGACAAGAACCACATTTGGCCACATCTTTTTAAGTCCCATACTATATCATAATTTTTACTTCACTAAAATATTTTCCAGATATTTTCCAATTAAACATACACAACACAACATAAAGCCTATAATCCCCGAAGGGGTAGGCAGATTCAAAAGGGCAGCAGGCCCCTTTAACCATATTCAGCCAGAAATAAAACTGGGCTGGGTTAGACGGAAAATTGTAAAAAAGTAGTGACAAGTGGCTAGCTTGTCGCCTACACAATCACATACCCAAAACCCGATATACCATTAGTCGCCTTTACGACATGCTAGACAAGAACCACAATTGGTACATTATTTTTAAGTCCCATACCAATATGGGACAATGATCTGAGTTAGATGTAAAATTGTGTCCAATCAAACAGAAAGTAGAATAACGAGACAGATATATATTCAAGTACTTATTCTCATATTTTTACAGTCTATTTAAATCAAGGAAATTTCACACTACATTATATAGGTCAGTCGGTAAGTAATAAATCCAATATTTCGGTAAGGCACTCCAACCATTCGATAAGATGGGACCCAGAAAAATTCAAAGAGGAAATATCTTCCAAATGCATTTTCAAGGGAAAACGTGAAATGTAAATTTCCCAAATGAGGTCTGAAATTGGAAATGAAGGTAAAGAGATGAAAATTAACGTAGTTGACCGAAGCCTACTTTGTTTTCCCGGGGAACGCCTGGGTGTCATGAACAGAGCCGTAGTCGGGTACATTCTGATTTTAATTATCAAACTAAATAAAAAACTAGAAACTACCGAGTTTCTTGCCGGTTGGTTCTCGGTAGAAGCAACAACGAACCGATGGTACATACATATTATTGGATGATTTTCTGATGATGATTTATAAGTATCAATACTTATAAATCATCATTTTTAAAAAAATATTTCGCCACTTCCCTGATGGGTAACTAGAGAGAACAGAGCGCCATATGGCATGGTCCTTGCTTGTTTGTTTGACTTGCTTTTACTTTTATTTTTTTACCAAACTATTAACTAACTCAGCTTAAACCTTTCCATCGACACAGTACCTAACTCAAACGAAATTACATGTGCTAGCATTTTAGTTCAACTCGAAACAGCGTCATAACGTAGCAAAGAAAAGCCCGAAACTACGAAATGCTAAGCGCAGTTTTGCGGATCCTCCCGGGTCAAGTGAAGGCGCTTTGCGCTATAACATTGAAGAAGTGAGTTAACATAATAAGGCAGTGATCCGAATTGGCTCAGTAGCCCTCTACATTTATTTATTATTTATTCTACATATCTGTCTCTTCCTTAGCGTAAAGCTGATGTTTTAAAAAAGTTTCCTAAAACGCATTAGAATATATTAAGGTATCCTCGAACACCACTTAAAAAAACTGTCCTGGGAAAAACTATTCCCACAGATAATAAACACAAGATAAAACTGAAAAATAAAAAACACGATAAAACCTAAAAATTGAGAAAAAAAGCGAGAACAGACAGAACTACACAACAATAAACTTTCCAAATAAAATAAATAGTATTGCATTGCTACAATCAAGTGCGACAGTCCAACAAAATTTATTGATAACGACAACGACTAAAATGTTTTTCGGGTGTACACTCTTTCAAACAGAATAAACGGAGGTGCATTGCAATATTTCGTTTCGATTGCATTCAAACATGCAAAACCGTGTCGCATGCATATTAACATTTTTACCCGGACGATTTTACTAACCTACCATGTCCTAACTTTTTTTTTTTATCTTCTTGAGGAAATAAGATTTCGTTAGGATCGCCGCTTTGTTCTCAATCATCAATTTGATTTTCTTAGTTCAAATATTATTAATTTATAAGGGATTATTTAAAATAAATAAAGTAAGCCTAAACTATCAAAGAAAAATCTATTGAATAGGCTGAATGGTATTGTATCCCTTTTCTTCGCTTTCAAAAGATGTGGTCGAAGAAAAAAAAAACTATCTAACTAAATATAATAAATATCTATTGAAGAATATAAATCGCTCCTTCAAAAACATTTTGAAGCATCAACCTACAAAATAAAAAAAACATCGAAATTGGAGCTGTTTCTGAGGAATTTCTAGTATGTGGCTTTATTGACTTGACTATATATCAGGTAAAATTAAATCTATGACCTTGACGTACAACTCATAGTTTAAATGTCAAGGCGGCACTCTACAAAGGTAAAGTTTCGGCTAAGTAAGAAAGGAATTACGCACCTCCGGGCAAATACGGCCCTGGAGGAAAGGTAAGTTTTCCCTTAAATTGCCGTTTGCTGTTCTGACGACTTCCAAACGAGGGTTGGTTCGATTTGTTTGAGTTTACTTTGAAATTATTCAAACTTTCACTACCTTTGGAAAGGTCTTAGTGCATAGGCGTTTTAAATTGTTTAAGTAGAGTAAGCGTTTTTTGGCTGTCGGATGAAACGGCTTATTTTTTTTTCTTTCGTTTAATGGAGGACACGGTGACGTCACGGATTTTCACCATGAGAAACGATTTGCATTGTGTTCAATACGAGTACTTTCGCTTCTCGAATAATGTTTGTTTTTACAATGTCTGCAGATATATAAAAATAAAGGACCTTGTTATGAATAAAAAATCCAAGCATAGTTTTTCCGTAATTAAGAAAATTCCTGACATTGACAATAAACAGAAAGGAGTCAGTAAGGTGTGCTTAGAATTATAATAAGATAAATTATTATAATTCGCATTCACTCGAAAATCACAAACTGTTCGTTGGTTCTTTCATGCATAACAGGGTCAGGGATATTTATTTATCATGGTCCACGCAGACCTCAACAAAGATATAGCAAGGAAATTGATAACTGATTTAGTAACACATATGCATTGAAAGTTCTGCACGATTCACAGTCTCCAGATGTACTACTACGGAAAATTGCCAATATATCTTCAACATATACCTACTCAATATGAGAATCATGTTCTATCGCTTCAGCAGTTTCGAGATCTCAGTCGACATCAGTCACAGCCGTCTAAACATCGATCAGCAATGAATATTTCATTGAACGCTAGTTACCCCACACATTATTGAGACTATTCCTTAGTCTTGTCAACATTTACCAGACTGGTTGTTTATTGGTTAGATCTTTGACTATTAAATTATATGCCGTAGTTGCAAACTCATAAATATACTTTTTCCATTTGCTGCGATCCTGCTACACGCCATTCTTCACTTCGCTAATCTTCTTATGCACACTTAATAGTACTTCTACAGACATGTCTAATTTGTAGATGGTTCGTGGCTCTGTTGAATGAAAGTAACAATGGATACTAAAATTTTGTGTTGTCAAATTTTAGCAGACTATCTAATGGTTAGATCTTTAACTATTAAATCATACGCTGCAGTTGCAAATTCTGCCAGTAGGGAAACGATCGTGCACCAACGTCTATGAGCCGAGTCCTAAATGACCATATAAAAAAAAATCAGTATCTCAATACATTTATCGAATGAAGTCATGTTCAGTTCTATCTTCAGCAGTTTCGAGATCAGCCAGCATCAGTCACAGCGCGTAACAGATTCGTCTAAGCATCGATCAGCAATGAATATTTCACGCCCGCTAGTTGCCCCACGCATTACCTCCGTCGGTCGCGCAACGCGCCAATCCATACCGTTCAAACGGCGCCGGATTGGAATACGTCTCTTTTGCATACTGTTTAAGACACAAGCGATGGTGTTACTTACCAATCGTCAATACAGTTACGATACTCTCTTAAAAAAGTTATACGTCGTATGTATTGAAAAATTAATCTTCTTTCATTTGCTTCGATCCTGCTTCATACCATTCTTCACTTGATAATCTTCTGCAAACTCGGTGATTAATAGTTCTTCTTCTTCTAACGTTCAACACATCTATGATATGAAAGTAGCACGACGTACGTATGTCTATTTTTATTTGTTACGAGTTTACTTCTTACTACGAGATTACTTTCTTATGCTTTTCGCCTTTCTAAACTTAGCGGTCTTATTATGCAAGCTCGTTTTGACGACTTCTACAAGAGTATTCGTAAATGGTATGATGAATGTATATAATTTCATGGATATAGTCTGTCTCTCACCAATTTTATTCACACCAATTTTGATGAAGTCTGTCCTGGTCAGTACGAATAAGGCTAAGACTAAAAAAAGAAAGTTAACTTTTCTTTTTTTTGGGCCTTCCTTTAACCCTTGCTTCACATAATTATATATTTTAATCATACGTATCTTCGAAAACGCGTTAGTTAGGAGGACTTGTAACAAACAATGTAAAATTTATTTCGATCATAGCTGTTATATATCCGTCGTTTTGCCCTTAAGTTTGTGCATATATATATACAATATAGAGAGGTTTAAGGGTCCCTTTATGTTATTCCTTGACCCACCTTTTGTATAGCCCTTATCATTTAATTCTTAAAGGGATAACCTTCAAGAAACGAAACAGGCTTGTAACTTGTCCCACGCGGCTGTGTAGTCACGATGCACCGCTAAATCGGCATGCATTTGTTCGTGTAACGCCACTATTTATTCTAGAAGACTCCACTCCGGTCTGATCGGCCCCGATTGCAGTGTTTGAGTCGAGACTTAACTTATAAAGTTAGCGAACGTCAAGCGGAGGATGTGCCTGTTTACATATGTGATTTATAAAGTCGAAGTGTGGTCGGGTAGAAATTCTGCGAGTACAATTCTTGAGGTAAAGTGCTTACGATTAAATAGCAGAATATTGTTTTCGGAAAATATACATATACCTAGGTATACTTTCTCCTATCATCATCCTAGCGTTATGTCCCATGCTTAGACGGGGTCCGCTTAGACCATGATCCAGGATTTAGCGAGTCTGGTAATTACATTGAAGGGACTGCCGATCTGACCTTCGTAACCTTAAGATAGGGGAACCAGAAAATTTTTGGATCATGGTTACAAATTCAAAGTACATAGTTTGAATTTGCAGGTTTCCTCACGATGTTTTCCCTCACCGTCGAGCTAGTGCTATAAATACGTACATAAATTTAAAAAATCTAGAGGTACGTACTCGAGTTTGAACCCGCACTCCTCGGTTAAGAGGTGCGTGTCTTTTCTATTGAGCTACCACCGCTCTATACCTATCTATACTTTCTCTAATGCGAGAATTAAAACGGACGGCAAAAATACATGATTTACAGCCCTATCTAGAAAAGGTGTTGTATTTTAATAATGTTAGGTATTTATTATTTAGTATACATATTGCTTCTGGTATATAATATACTTGTCCCATACCACTGCGCATGATTGTGTAATTTACTCTAAATGTCCTAACTGGAGCGTTTATGCTAATTATTCATTTGGATCCATATTATTACGTAGTATTATTGATAGTCTTACTACAAATACACATTACGTCATTACATTCAATTACGCCTGCACAAAGCGTCATGTAATGTAATTATCAGCCGTTTTGTTTTGTTATTATCCCTTTCTTCCTTTTTTTTTTTTAGTTGGGGAAACTCCCACGAGCCGTCACCCTCTACTCGGGGAAGCAGAGGGCGGTGTGTCGAACTCGAACCGACTAAAACCCCAACGTGGCCTCCAGCGGCGCAGTCCCGGAGGAGCCTGTATCCCCACTGTCGGGACTATACGTATACGACAGCTCCTCCGGTGATGCGCGTGCCGCGCTACGTGGCCCACCTCGCGCGGCGGTGGTCGATGCTGTGCAGCCCACGACAACAGTCGTCGGATGCACAACACCGAGCACGCGCGCGCGTCAAAACATGTCAGGTCACCCAGCATATCTCAACCACTCCGCCCAGGATTCAGACGCCGATCATCCCCGTGACCGGCGTCGTGGGCCCACTCTCGCGATGTGCCCTCTGCTAAGCCAGAGGGGCACGCGGAGAGCGCCTCGTCGAAGAGGCCGCCTTCCGCCCGGCGACCCAGATTGAGGGTCTAGCCCTGTCGTCGCAGAGGGAGAGCATTGAGACGCTCAATCCCTCTGCGACCCACCACGACGCGACACAGCGCGCCCCTGTCGGGTTGCCGAGGATAGGGAGGCGAGCAACGACAACACTCAGCTCCTCCTCTTCCTCGGCAACCCTGGTCCGGCCGCAGTGGGTCTACAGCCGGACCGCCGCAACTGCCCGGTAGCAAGTCGTGCAGTTGCGGCTCACCTCGGGATCCTTCTTCGCTTTAGCCTTGCCACGTCAGGGCCTACTAAGCCCTCCCGGTACGACAAACCGAGGACCCCGGCGGGGGGGCTCCCTTCCTTCCTTACTTTAATGTAAGTCAACTCCCCCATTTTGCCTCTCAACTGCATTCTCACCCTCTTGATTTTTTATATTTTCCTGGTTTAAATATATATTTTTGATCGCGTGAAGGAGCCTTCAGCTTCTAGAATATTCCGATAGTAACAACAAGGACCAAATATCCCAAAAATGTGACTTTTATAATAAAATAAATAATAATAAATTTTCCAGACTGACACACCAATTCCCTAGTTAGATAGACATACTTAAATACATTTATAAACATCCATGACTCGAGTACAAATGTCCATGTTCATCACACGAAACATTTGCCCCTAGCGGGATTCGAACCCACGACCCTTGGTTTCGAGGCCAGGGTCTCTGACCACCCGACCAACGGGCCTATCAATTTATTGTAACAAATGTTCGCTTCTCGACTAGGTATTATGAAACTTACTATTCAAACTATTCAAATATAATTTATATATATATATACTATTCAACAAGCGTTTATTTACTGTGACGGCGTTTGTCAAACGGCGAATCGGAAACGAAATCGTGTTGAGCTTGTGACAATCAACGCCTATTGAGAGTTGCATTGTTCTATGAACAAAGGTGCGGTTTCAGAGTCAATTTGTTCGGCGAAACATTATAAACTTCATTATGCTATGTTTAGTTATGGCGAATGAGCTTCAGTGGAATAGACTTGTTTGTTTGGGCACTGATTAGATTTTCAATGAGCTGTTTGTTCTTTGAAAGTTGACAGCAATGAATTAATATTGATTCGGAGAATCGGTCATGTCAAGGTCGGTTATGAATATTACCCGGGGGTGTTCATTCAGGATAATCTATTTGTTCCTTATTAACCAACCGTACTTGCAGATTATAACATTCTAAAATAGCAGATATAGTATTTCCACTGGATGGAGATTTAAAATAGGTCGTGTCCCATGTCGGTCTGGGACTTAAAAATAATGTGCGAACTGTATTCCTTGCCTAGCATGTCGTAAAATTGTCGGATTGTGTAGGTGACAAGCTAGCCACTTGTTCACAATTTTCCGTCTAACCCAGCCCAGTTTTATTTTTAGCTGAATGTTGTTAAAAGCCACTTTCACTCTGCATGTAGTTATGTATGTAGTTTGAATTTTTTTGTACATATTAATCAGATTTTCCTGTAAATTTTAATTTCATGTTCAGATTATTTAAATGAGAGATGTTGTTACAATTTTGTTATAAGAGTTCCTTAAAGTTAGTCATATTGTGGCTATCATTAAACATATTACGTGTTAATGCATGAATACTCCACCCTGCATTGAACTACAGTGAAATTGGATTCGTGACTACTAACTTGGACGCCTCAAAGTGACCACGACCGCTCTGTCAAGAGCGAAATGACAGAGAAGAAGATGCTATCTCACATTTCCCTATAGCTAAACCAAAAATTAATCATGCTAAAACCTATATTTTCTCATATAAGTATTAAAATCTATTATTAGCACTTTTGACAAAATTTTGAATATTATAATGATATTATGTTTTATGGAAATTCGTGTAAAATAAAAAAGCAGTGGTAGCTCAATGGTAAAGACACGCGCTTCTTAACCGAGGATTGCGGGTTCAAACCCGGGCAAGTACCTCTGGATTTTTCAAGTCTATGTACGTATTTATACCACTAGCTCGACGGTGCGGGAAAACATCGTGATGAAACCTGCAAATTGAAACAAATTTGGATTTGTAACCATGATCCAAATATTGTCTGGTTTCCCTATCTTAGGGTTACGAAGGTCAGATCGGCAGTCACTTCAATGTGATTACCAGACTCGCTAAATCCTGGATCATGGTCTAAGCGGACCCCGTCTAAGCACGGGACATAACGCTAGGAAGATGACGATCGTGTAAAATAAAAAATCAATTCACTACGCCGTAGCATTTGAAATTCTAGCAAGATCCTTTGCCCTGGAAAGTTAATAAAACGAATCACTTTTTGCTATCGGTAATTTAATACAAATTTCTCGATCACTCCATCCCATCAAAACAAAACCATCTGTTTAAGCTGTCAAAATTTAATTTACCAGTTTGCCGCCCAATTTGTATGCATCGCCCAATAATACGCTTGTCTCAGCCGCCTTTGACGCGCTGAGCTAATGGTGCGCCTAATAGCCGAGCCGAGACGTGGGGAGAATTGGCTTCCTCCGCTACAGTCACCGTAGAAATAGTAAGCTGCTGTGGAAAATATCTAACAACGGAGTTGAGCGTTCAAAGTAGAACGCGTTCTTGATCGCAATCGATGCGGCGGCATAAATTGTCTTTGAATGAATTTAATAAAGTATTATATATAGCAAATTAAGTCTATAAACCTTTTGTTTAATCGATATGAGTTTGATGAAAAGTGTATTTGCAAAAGTAAAAATATATTGTAATTATTTATTTACTTATTACTTTCTAATAATGATGTCGTTTAGTGTAGGATTCTGTTAGTATGTTTGAAATAAAAGCAGCGAGCGTAGCAGAATATTAATTTAACATTTAACTTTAGTACGGCTTGAGAAATATTATTAGCAGCTAGGACCTCTTGGTTAAAATTATACAACATCTAGTCCGGTCAAGCTAGACCAAAAAAGAGAGTGAAGGTACATAAAATCCCAACAAGCTGAAAATCAGTAAAATTGTTCAAAACATAATTAAAATAATATTTAAAAGTTCCCCATCATTCCTGTGTAGATATGTAAAAAAATAATTCCATACACAGGAATGATGGGGAACGATTTTACTGATATTCAGCTTGTTGGGATTTTATGCACCTTCAAATGCCTAAATTGACCGGACTAATCATATGCCTTCAAGGATTTTTAAGACACTACTTACTATATTTTATATTTCTATCAAACAATATAGACACAATGTGTCCACACGATGCACATACAAAACAATTAATAGCTAGGCTGATAACAGATACGTACGTAGAAAGTTACCTTGCTCCAACACATCTTGGCAATAGTGGTCCCGGAGAGCATATATTATACATCTGCATGTCTGTCTGTTGTCCTAGTAACAGGCTTTGTCAAGACAGTTACCTACTCAGTCGGCTTCAGCAATAGGCTAATGGCTCACTGAACTAAACTCGGACGTCTGCTGACGATAGCTTCCCCATGCCGATGTAAGCTGATAACGATTCAATTCCTCAACCATGAATGCCATACGATAGAAAATTTCTGTTGGAATTTGAGTAGAGTTAAAATTAAAATCTTTTATTGCCACTTAATGTTTTTGTTGCACGAGGTATTTTTGCACTTAAATACTTAGTCGACCTTTACGAACATTTAAAAATTAATGATTACATTTATATAATAAGTACTTACGGCATAGCTATTGTATAAAGTAAATATATTCTTCAACTGAGTAAAAATAGTAAAGAATTTATTTTAGGTTATATTTACATACAAACATACATAAGATCACGCCCATAATCCCCAAGGGGTACGCAGAGTCAAAGGGTCAGCAAGCCCCTTTAACCACATTTAGCCTAAAAATAAAATACTGCTGGGTTAGATGCAAAATTGTGAAAAAGTAGTGACAAGTGGCTAGCTCGTCGCCTACATAATCACGTACCCACAACCCAATGTACCATTAGTCGCCTTTTACGACATACTAGGCAAGTCACAAAGTTAGCATTTCTTTTTAAGTCCCAGACTAACATTGGACTGAGTTTTATTTGAGATCATTATATAAGAATTATAATTTCTTTGCATTTATGCAACCTTAGTGATTCTTTACTTTTGCTCGCAAGAGTAGTTATAATTTATTTGCATTAAATGCTTATAAATTGTAACTTTAAATGTTTATGGATCATTAATGTAAGTATATGGTCACGTGTAGTAAGTGCATTCACAGGTTTTATAAACTATCGAAGGTCTGACCAAATTCAAATCAAATTCAAATTCAAAATTTGTTATTCATTATTGTTCAAATAAAGACTTGCAAACTGATCATCGCGGGCTTTCTCTATTACGTTAACCCAAGTACAATGAAGCGCAAAATGGTTATCAAGATGATGTGTTCGGCATCGGCTTCTGGGCCAAATAGTAGCCGACATTGTTGTGGCATTAACTGGATTGAACAGACAATGGACGTAGCTGAGTATTGAAATGATAATCCCACAGACATATAGAATTGTAACAGATTTCCTTTCACTAAATTCGGGATAGGACCGTAAAGCAAAAGCGAATTTGTCACGAATATACTAGAGTACTTACTGACTGAAATAATAAATGATAATGTGGCTCTGTCAATCTGTCTTTCCGTTTATTCGTTACTTTTTCACGCTTAAACCATTTAACATCATCATCCTTGCGTTGTGTCTCGTGCTTAGGCTGGGTCCGCTTAGACCATGATCCAGGATTTAGCGAGTCTGGTAATTACGTTGAAGCGACTGCCGATCTGATCTTCGAAACTGTTAGATAGGAGACCAGACATTTTTTTTGGATCATGGTTACACATCCTTAGCTGTTGAAATGTGCAGGTTTCATCACGATGATTTACCTCACCGCCGAGGTAGTGGTATATATATGTATGACTGGTCTGCTCTGGTCGAGTCAAGTTTTTGGTTGTAATTTATATATTTTTATTTTGATACTCTACAACAGGCCCACACTAAAACGTAGTTCAAAGTTAATTATGATTCATACACCTTGTATAAATTGTATTGAAAAGAGTAACTACCGAGTTTCTTGACGGGTTCTTCTCGGTAGATACAACATTCCGAACCGGTGGTAGAATCATATAGCTGTGGCTTTACCTGAATTTGACGATTTATAAGTGTTTCCTTGAAACCTATATAAATAAAGAATATTTTGACTTTGACTTTGACTTTGTAGGTACATAGATTGAAAGAACTCCAGAGGTTTGAATCCGCACCCCTCGTTTAAGAGGCACGTCTCGTTACCATTGAGTTACCACCACTAAAAATTAAAACAAAAAAATTGCAATCCGAGTAAACTATACTTGAGATACTTTTTATCTCAGAAACATTTATAGACCTCGCGCGGGCGGAGCAGGGTGTAAAAGCTTGTGTCCTGTATCTCTAAACGATTCTGATATTAATTATGATTGGTATATCGTGTAGGATCAAATTTCACTGGACTAGATTGACTTAGTAATTGAGTTATAGAGAAATTTGAATATTAACATAGCTTACAAGCATTAGTACGATAATAGTTTAATTCAGATAGGATTGAAGGTGTGTATGTATGTACGTTCATACATACATAAATACAAATTATCACCCCCGTAATCCCCGTAGGGGTAGCCTGAGTTAAAGGGGCAGCAAGCCTCCTCAACCACATTCAGCTAAAAAATACAACTGGGCTAGGTTAGATGGAGAATTGTGAAATAGTAGTATAGTACAAGTGGCTAGCTCGCCTATACAATCACATACCCTAAACCCCATATACCATTAGTCGCCTTTTACGACATGCTAGGCAAGCGACACAGTTGGCACTTTTTAAATCTCAGACTAACATGAGACGTGTAAGTTTATGTTAAAGTAAAAGCTTTGTTTTTTAACAACAAACAAATTTAATAGCAAACTTTATATAAGGTGACAGGTGATAGGTATCTATACAAAAAACAAAAAATACTAAAAGAGATAATATGCCATATTCCTAAACAATTAGAACTAATCGTCTTCATCTTCTTAGCATTATCTTCAGTTCTTTTTTTTTTACACTGACACACAATTCCCTAGTTCCAAACTAAGCTTATGCTTGTGCTATGGATACTAGGTGAATGGATAGATATACTTGTGTAAGTTTATAAACATCCATGACTCGAGTACAAATGTCCATGTTCATCACACGAAACATTTTCCCCTATCAGGATTCGAACCCGCGACCCTTGGTTTCGTGGCCAGGGTCTCTGACCACTCGACCAACGGGCCAGTCCTCCTCCAGTTCCTGATAAGGTCTATATTATGTCCAAATGATGATTCTTGCCGTGTAATAAGCTTTTGTATGATAAATACCGCTTATCTTATCACAATGACATCAACGGTATGTGAATGTGTGGGCGACAGGCTAGCCACTTGTCACTACTTTTTCACAATTTTCCTGCTAACCCAGCCCAGTTTTGTTTTTGGCTGAATGTGATTAAAGGGGCTTGCTGCATCTGCCTGCGTACCCCTTCGGGGAGTATGAGCGTGATGTTATGTATGTATGTGTGTATTATATCACAAAGATATGACGAAGAATTTGTTACATAAGGACCTATTGGAATGAGACGGAGAAAAATCGGAAACTATTACAGGCAAAAAGAATCTTAGATCGCAGTTTTTTCCTCTAAGTGCTATAAGTCAATTTCTAGAAGCTATTTGTCTACTACTATTTCCAAGCTGCTGAATCACTTTGAAAGATCTTACTTTCATCTTATAGTCTGTGAAGTACGAAGAATTCTGACTAAATATTGAATCCAATAGATATATCTTCTTCTTATATATAAAAATGAATTGCTTTCTGTTAGTCTCGCTAAAACTGCAGAACGGCTGGACCGATTTGAATGATTTTAGTTTTAAAATATATGTAATTCTCCAGGAAAGGTTTGTATGGTAAGAAAATATGGAAACATTGCGAGGAAAATAATAAATAAAAATCCGAGAATGGGGTGCAACGAAGTGCGCCGGGACAGCTAGTATTATATATTATTTTGTAAAACGTAGTTAGGTACTAGGTACATAGTTCAATCGCTCGACGTTTATTATACTTATTAGTAGCACCAAGAGCGGTGGTAGCTTAATGGTAAGGACACGCGCCTCTTAACCGAGGAGTGCGGGTTCAAACCCGGGCATGTACCTCTAGATTTTAAAAAATCTATGTACATATTTATACCACTAGCTCGACGGTGAGGGAAAACATCGTGATGAAACCTGCAAATTCAAACAACTTTGAATTTGTAACCATGATCCTAAAATTGTCTGGTTCCCCTATCTTAGGGTTACGAAGGTCAGATCGGCAGTCGCTTCAATGTAATTACCAGACTCGCTAAATCCTGGATCATGGTCTAAGCGGACCCCGTCTAAGCACGGGACATAACGCTAGGAAGATGATGAGTAGCACCAATACCTACCAGTCCTGGAAAGGATCCCGTATTTAACGACAATCTGGATGATGACCAAACAACAAGTCATTTCAACATAACTTGTTTAAAAAAGCAGTATCATGAGATACTGCTTTTTTAAACAAAACTAAATAAATATAAAACTTTTTTACTTGACTGGCCCGATGGTCGAGTGGTCAGAGACCCTGGCCACGAAACCGAGGGTCGCGGGTTCGAATCCCGCTAAGGGCAAATGTTTCGTGTGATGAACATGGGCATTTGTACTCGAGTCATGGATGTTTATAAACGTATTTAAGTATGTCTATCCGTTCACCTAGTATCCATAGCACAAGCATAAGCTTAGTTTGGGACTAGGGAATTGGTGTGTCAGTGTAGAGAATTAAATTTTTAATTTAATTTTTAATTCATAAACTAAATCAATATCAGTACTGGTTTGCTTTAAAAATACACATATACAAGTACCTATTTGTACTACATCAATGAAATAAAGTCAAATAATCATTGAATTATTCTAAGTTAGTTTAAATTGATTTAACACAAAAGCAAATAAAATACATAAGTTTCTAAACTTAACCTTTTTGTAGGCGCTTGTAGTGTTTCTAAATAATCATAATCATATTTATTCACCCTTATTCACAACATAAAATGTTACATATATAATATGAGTGCTGCAGATGTTAATTATACAGTTGCAAATAAACCTTTTTAAAGGTATTGGTGATAAAAAAAAAGTTAATACAGAATTATAAAAAAATTAAATTTAAATCTTACAACTAAATAACTATTATATTAAATTTTTACCATTTAAATATTCTTTTAAGTTATAGTATGCCTTTGTTTTAAAATGTTTTCAAATTTGCTACCTACCTGAATAAACAGTCACTGTAATAGATTTAATTTCATTTACCTTCACCTGCCTTATAAATGGCAACAAGAGCCTTCTCAGCTGGACCCAACCACCAGAAAATGTCAACCTCGATAATTATTTTCCCGAAAGAAAACCGAACAAAAACTCCACGCAAAAAGTTAAAGGCCGTGATTGAAAGTGGTATTTTATCTGAACAGCAATTTATGGAGGGTGGTCCACCGAATTGATGGGGTGCTAACCACTGCCCAAAGGTCCGAGATAAGGATTATATTCTCACGATTCCGCGTGGCCGTACGGGAATTCGGAAAAATCGACTCTCACCGTGCCGTCGAGGAATATGCGTTGAATTTTTTTACTCCCTTCGCATCAAGATGCGAAGTCACTTCAATTTCGACGATTGATTTTTAATTCCCGTTCCATAATGGCGCTTCAAATTTTTACGTGTGTTGTGAAAGAGTTTTTCACTTGAATAGGGCCTTTTGTAATTATCAGATAATGTTTGTTTACCATTAAGGGTAATATAGCATACTAGTAGCGAAGCTTATATCGGTTTTCATATATATATATTTTTTTTAATAATAAATTGAATTTTTTTATATTTAGTTTTCATTCATATATGTATTTTTTATATTTATAGACTGGCTAAATGTGAAAACCATGCCTATTTTATTAATGTTATTTAATTATGTTACCAACCATATTTGGAGCAATAAAGTTTAATTCTATTCTATTTATAAGTGGCTGGTTTCTTCAGAATTAAGCTAACAAAGAATGATATCGTACAGGATCATAAGCTACTTCATATCACAACCTTTCCTATCGGGGGATATGGCGTGAAGTTATTTCAAAGTCAAAGTCAGAGTCAAAATATTCTTTATTTATATAGGTTTCAAAGAAACACTTATCAATCGTCAAAATCAGTTAAAAAGGTATGACACACTGGTTCGGAATTTTGCATCTAGCGAGAAGAATCCGACAAGAAACTCGGTAGTTACTCTTTTTTTAACCGACTTCAAAAAAAAGGAGGAGGTTCTCAATTCGACTGAATTTTTTTTTTTTTTTAGTTACTAGGGTTTTTTAGTTAATAGGGTTAGGAGCTGGGTTAGATGGAAAAGTGACTACCTCGTCGCCTATACAATCACATACTAAAAACCCGATATACCATTAGTCGCCATTTACGACATGCTAGCAAAGAACACAGGTGGCACATTATTTTTAAGTCCCACTAAAAATGGGACCAACATAGAGACATACTTAATAAATCTATACTTCATTACAAACAATACAATTTATTGGTGCTAACCTAGTTTTGTTGACGAGACTCCTTATAAACACAGCTTTATTCCTGTAATGAACGAAATGCCAAGAAACCTACAACCTATAGAGCAAGAACAAGCCCTGCAAATAAAAGAGAAATACCTTTATTTTTGATTGCTTCGGAAAAGCATTTGTAAATCGTCTGAATAACTTAATATACCTGTTCGTAGAAACGTATTCTACAAGTAATACGTATTTGACTGCCTCGTTGGTCTAGTGGTAGCGTGCGCCTCCTAACGACCTAGAGGTCCCGGGTTCAAAGCCCGGTTCGGGCAAAAAAAATGTGGCTGGGTATTTTAATATTTGAAGTTAGCGGTTGGCGGTTTAACTGCCCCCGTGCCTCGGAAAGCACGTTAAGCCATTGGTCCTGCGCCTGACCTCTCTTCAGTCATGTCGAATTGCCGTCACGCCAGACTATGAGAGTGAATGAATAGAGAGTGCAACTGTGTTTGCGCTCACACTTGTGCACTATAATATCTCCTGCGCAGTTGGCTAATCCTCGCCGTGACCGATATCGGTTAGGAGGACATTATTTATTATTATTATTCTAATAGGCATTGAATTTCGATAACTGTTTTACCAGAATGTTAAGTAGGTAGTGAGTAAGTACCTAACTAATATTACAGCATCTACGGCTAGGAAAATCCTACTAATCTTATTACAGTTTGATGGAGGTTGTAGAAGATGGATGGTTTAGGAAGCTTTATTGCTCGTTGGACTATGCTTACGTATGTTTTTTAATTAACATATCTGAAATAACGCGTCGGCATTTACTTAATTTGTTGCTCAAATACAATATACCAACTTAGCCGCTAACTTGAACCCAAAACGCATAAAACAGAGCCGTAATTAGAATAATTATGACGACCGGGAAGGTCCATACAAAAAAACGCGAAAACATTCAACGCACAATGTAAAGCGCCGTTTCCCCTCAAGTTCAACTTACACTGAGTAGAACAATCCCACCTCGAACGCAGCGGAGCAGATGAGACTCGTGAAATGATTCAGCAATGGCCCATTTGGGATTAATTAGCAACATCTCAGTCGGAGCGGTTTTTATTATTTTGCCGCGCGCCGGCGGTTTTCTTTTTACGCCGGCCTGTCTGGTTGCAAAAGAGGAGGGTTTGAATTGTGTGGATAAGGTTTGTATTGTTACGTCACATTTATATGTTTGTAAATGGTTAACTCTATATGTTCGGCAGTCGCCTCAATATAATTACCAGACTCGCTGAATCCATGGTCTAAGCGGACCCCGTCTAAACACGGGACATAACGCTAGGAAGATGATGTAGTAGAATCATAAAATAGTCCGATATTGTGATTTGATTTATGTGTTGGTTTCAAACCTACATCAATATAATGACAGGCTCGTTGTTCGAGTGGTCAGAGACCCTGGCCACAAAACTAAGGGTCGCGGGTTCGAATCCCGCTAGGGGCAAATGTTTCGTGTGATGAACATGGACATTTGTACTCAAGTCATGGATGTTTATAAACGTATTTAAGTATGTCTATCCGTTCACCTAGCATCCATAGTACAAGCTCGTAAGCTTAGTTCGGGACTAGGGAATTGGTGTGTCAGTCTGGAGAATTTATTATTATTATTTATTAATAAATAAAATTTTGATTTTGACCTTGACTTTGATTTTGACTTTAACTTTGACTTTGACTTCGACTTTAACTAAAATCTGTGGCTTTGACGGCTTTACAGCGTGAGAACATACAAGGGTGTAACCGTGCCAAAAAGTCAACTAACAACAATAACATAAAATGAGATAAGTGACAATATAACCGATATTATTAAAGAAAGGACAAATATATACATCTGTAATTTTTTCATTAAAAGCTACACAAACTAAACAAATATCTTTTTAGTTTTCATATTTCCTTTTGGCAAATTACGAGCATTGATGCAGTTATGTATTCTGTGTTATTAATTATTTCTATATTGCTTTAAAACATAGAACTATCTATCTATCTCTATTATATATAAAGCTAAATTACCACTGACTCACTCACTGATCGGGGGTGTTTTTGGGGGGGAAGGAGGGGGTTTAGCACTTTTTGATGTAAGGGGGGTGGATTTAGATTTTTAATCAACGCAGCTTTTTTTATTTTTTTTTTCGAAATTCAAGATGGCCGCCGAGTATGGCCGCGCGGGGGGAAAAAAATGTAGCGGATGGGGCGGCGGTCTCGACTGTCTAAGATGAGTGTTTGGAAGTTGAGAATGGAAAAAAAATAAAATGTCAAAAAAACAAGATGGCGGCGGTGTAATTGCGGTTTGAAAATCCGATTTAGAGTCATTTTTGCGCAGTCGTACTAAAGAGACGCGCATAGACAGTGGAAAACTTTCTTTTGACATTTGTTACGGGTATAGTCGACTCGACGACCCCGTCCATAGATTATAGAAATTCAAGATGGCGGCGGCGCTGGCGGCCATTTTGTCCCGAGAAAAAAATTGGCAGTTTTTGAAGGCGTTTTTCGGGTGGATGGCAACACTTTAGAGAATTGCTTGTAAGAAGGTTATGGTGGGAAATTTATTCGAGTGTTACCATGCGTGACAATTTCTAGCAAATTCAGGGTAGTTTACGGGCCATGGGAGAAAATGGTAGGAAAAAAAAATTTTTGATTTTCGAAAAATAGAGTATGCAGTTTTGTGGCAACCCCGACCCGCTTGGGCTTTTTGGTAATTTTTTGGAAAATTCTGGCAACACTGGGAATTATCGGAAAAAAACGTTTTTTCGACATTGTCATCTTCTAGGAGCCCTGTCGGTCAGAGAAAGCGTCGGAGGAAAAAACGAAAAATGAGAGTTGATGGGGTATACGATCCAGAATATGGTAAAAATATGGTCATTGCAAAATTCAAGATGGCGGACGCGCTGGCGGTAATTTAGTAAAACTGAAAATTTTCGAAAAATTTGTTTTTCATTTTTCGCATGGATGGCAACATTTTAGAGAATCGCGTTGTATCGGGTAGGGGTAGAGAATTTATTAAAGTGTTGCCGTGCGTTTGAATTTCTACTAAATTCATGGTAGTTTTTGAGCCATGGTAGAAAATGGTAGGGAAGAAATTTTGACGTTTTGCGAAAAATAGAGTATGCAGACTTATGGCAATTTTGACTTGCAATGGCCTCATGGTAGTTTTGTTGAAAAATTCTGGCAACACTGGCGACAGGGAAGTAAAATATTTTTTCGACATGGTCATTTTCCAAACTCTCTGTGGGTCCGAGGACGCAGGGGAGGAAAAAACTAAAAATGTGGGTTGGTGGGGTATACGACCCAGAATATGGGAAAAATATGGGTATCCGGAAATTCAAGATGGCGGACGCGCTAGCGGCCATTTTGTAAAAATTTTACTTTTTCGAAATTTTATTTTCAATTTTTAGGGCAGATGGCGACACTTTAGTATTTTTTAATGTACTAAGCAGATGTGTGTCTGATCAAGATGTGTTGCTAGGTGAAAAAAAAATTTGGTAGTTTTTGGTAGTTTTCGAGATACGGCCCAAAAAAGTCGAAAGTAGAAATAACGACTTTTCGATGAATTCATTGCCAGGTTCCTAGAGGGCGGGTCCATTAAAATGAGATTTGACTATTTTTATCTCATTCGCATGGCAACACTCGGAGCGGCGGGGAGATGAATTCCGAAGGCATGGTCTACTTCCAGAGGCTCTGGAGGACTCATTATACGTCGGAGGGAAAAAGTAAAAATGCAGTTCGATGTGAAATATAACGTTAAATGCCTAAAAAATACTGGCTTCAAAAAAATCAAAATGGCGGACCAAGTGGCGGCCATTTTGTAAAAATGTGAATTTTTCAGAATTTTCAAAGTGGTTTTTGGGGCAGTTGCAGTTAGCAAAGCTAAATTTTGATAATGACTTTTGTTGTAGAACCCTATAAGACCTATCGACTGGTTAAAATGTTTTCCCAATTTTCGGGTTAGTTTTCGAGTTTTACCCCGAAATGTAAAAACTTGAAATAACGACTTTTCGTAGAAATTAAGTATGAGGATCTGTCAAAAGTGGTCATATGTTTCCATTTTGATCTAATTTTGGAAAATAAATCAACAGTCAAAAGAAAAAATGAAAAACTCCATGTCATGTTGGTACTCGATTTTCCCATACATTTTGTATGGAGCCGACCGCAAAGATAAGTTTGTACGAATTTGTATAGGGAAACGATTGCATAGTATTGCGGTACTGTCTTTATCATACAAAATGACTATGTAACTTTGCGTGGGCATAGGCGGAGCCCGGAGCGGCCAAACAAGTGATGTTATATTGCGAATGTAAAGGCGGAGCGCCGCGTAGGGCGAAGCCCGGAGCGGCCAAACAAGTAATGTTATATTGCGAATGCGTAAGCGGAGCGCCGCGTAGGGCGCAGCCTATCGACTGGTTAAAATGTTTTCCCAATTTTCGGGTTAGTTTTCGAGTTTTACCCCGAAATGTAAAAACTTGAAATAACGACTTTTCGTAGAAATTAAGTATGAGGATCTGTCAAAAGTGGTCATATGTTTCCATTTTGATCTTATTTTGGAAAATAAATCAACAGTCAAAAGAAAAAATGAAAAACTCCATGTCATGTTGGTACTCGATTTTCCCATACATTTTGTATGGAGCCGACCGCAAAGATAAGTTTGTACGAATTTGTATAGGGAAACGATTGCATAGTATTGCGGTACTGTCTTTATCATACAAAATGACTATGTAACTTTGCGTGGGCATAGGCGGAGCACATTTATTATGCCTTAATTTTCGCAAAGTTCTAGGCGGAGCGCCGCGTAGGGCGCAGCCCCGAGCGGCCAATCAAGTGATGTAATTTTGCTAATGTATAGGCGGAGCGCCGCGTAGGGCGAAGCCCGGAGCGGCCAAAGAGTTAATGTATTTTTGCGAAGCCATAGGCGGAGCGCCGCGTAGGGCGAAGCCCGGAGCGGCTAAACAAGTAATGTTATATTGCGAATGCGTAGGCGGAGCGCCGCGTAGGGCGCAGCCCGGAGCGGCCAAACAAGTGATGTTATATTGCGAATGTAAAGGCGGAGCGCCGCGTAGGGCGAAGCCCGGAGCGGCCAAACAAGTAATGTTATATTGCGAATGCGTAAGCGGAGCGCCGCGTAGGGCGCAGCCCGGAGCAAATCAAGTGATGTAATTTTGCGAATGTAAAGGCGGAGCGCCGCGTAGGGCGAAGCCCGGAGCGGCCAATTAAGCTATGTTATTATGCAAATCCTTAGGCGGAGCGCCGCGTAGGGTGAAGCCCGGAGCGGCCAATTAAGTTATGCTATTATGCAAATCCTTAGGCGGAGCGCCGCGTCGGGCGAAGCCCGGAGCGGCCAAACAGTTAATGTATTATTTCGATGTTATAGAGGCACAGCCCGGAGCGGCAAACATATAATGTGATTTTGCAAAGACATAGGCGGAGCGCCGCGTAGGGCGAAGCCTTGAGCAGCCAATTTAATTATCTTATTCTGCAACTGCTTAGGCGGAGCGCCGCGTAGGGCGAAGCCCGGAGCGGCCAATTAAGTGATGTAATTTTGCAAAGTCATAGGCGGAGCGCCGCGTAGGGCGCAGCCCGAAGCGGCCAAACAAATGATGCAATCCCGCAAATCCATAGGCGGAGCGCCGCGTAGGGCGCAGCCCGGAGCGGCCAAACAAATGATATGATTCTGCAAAGTCACAGGCGGAGCGCGGCGTAGGGCGAAGCCCGGAGCGGCCAAATAAATCATGTCATTTTGCACGACCACCGAAAGGAAGAAAGCCGAAGGCCTGGTTCTTTAGGACCCATTTGATGGAACATAGGGCATCAAAAAAAGAATAAGAACGCCATTGCGAACGGTCCAACCCAGCCATGTAATCTAAGCGAGGCCGCAGGCCGAGCTGCGTTTCGCGAGGCCGAAGGCCGAGCTCCGCGTAGGGCGAAGCCCGGAGCGTCCCCCTCCGCCTCGCAGAGCTGGGTTTTGGCAAGCACACGCGCAGCGTGTGCGCCAAAAGCTAGTCTATCTATCTTCTATCTATTATATATAAAGCTAAATTACCACTGACTCACTCACTGATCGGGGGTGTTTTTGGGGGTGAAGGAGGGGGTTTAGCACTTTTTGACGTATGGGGGGTGGGTTTAGATTTTTAATCAACGCAGCTTTTTCTTGTTTTTTTTTTTAAATTCAAGATGGCCGCCGAGTATGGCCTCGCGGGGGGAAAAAAATGTAGGGGATGGGGGGGCGGACTCGACTGTTTAAGATGGATGTTTGCGAGTTAAAAATGGAAAAAAAATAAAATGTCAAAAAAACAAGATGGCGGCGGTGCAATCGGGGTTCGAAAAAAAAAATTAGAGTCATTTTTGCGCAGTCGTACTAAAGAGACGCGCATAGACAGATGAAAACTTTCTTTTGAAATTCTTGCAAGTATAGTCGACTCGACGACCCGTACCATAGATTATAGAAATTCAAGATGGCGGCGGCGCTGGCGGCCATTTTGTCCCGAGAAAAAACTTGGCAGTTTTTGAAGGCGTTTTTCGGGTGGATGGTAACACTTTAGAGAATCGCTTGTAAGAAGGCTATGGTGGGGAATTTATTCAAGTGTTACCATGTGTGGAAATTTCTACCAAATTCATGGTAGTTTTTGGGCCATCGTAGAAAATAGTAGGAAAAAAAAAATTTGGATTTTTGGAAAATCCAGTATGCAGTTTTGTGGCAACCCCGACCCGCTTGGGCCTTTTTGTAGTTTTTTTGGAAAATTGTGGCAACACTGGGAATTATCGGTAAAAAACGTTTTTTCGACATTGCCAGCTTCTAGGAGCCCTGTGGGTCAGAGGAAGCGTCGGAGGAAAAAACGAAAAATGAGGGTTGATGGGTTATACGATCCAGAATATGGGAAAAATATGGGCATCACAAAATTCAAGATGGCGGACGCGCTGGCGGTAATTTAGTAAAACTGAAAATTTTCGAAAAATTTGTTTTTCATTTTTCGCATGGATGGCAACATTTTAGAGAATCGCGTTGTATGTGGCAGGGGTAGAAAATTTATTCAAGTGTTGCCGTGCGTTTGAATTTCTACCAAATTCATGGTAGTTTTCGAGCCATGGTAGAAAATGGTAGGGATGAAATTTTGACGTTTTGCGAAAATTCGAGTATGCAGATTTATGGCAACTCCGACCCGCAATGGCCTCATGGTAGTTTTATTGAAAAATTCTGGCAACACTGGCGACAGCGGACCAAAACATTTTTTCGACATGGTCATTTTCCAAACTCTCTCTGGGTCCGAGGACGCACGGGAGAAAAAAACGAAAAATGTGGGTTGGTGGGGTATACGACCCAGAATATGGGAAAAATATGGGCATTCGGAAATTCAAGATGGCGGACGCGCTAGCGGCCATTTTGTGAAAATTTTACTTTTTCGAAATTTTATTTTCAATTTTTCGGGCAGATGGCGACACTTTAGCGTTTCTCAATGTACTAGGCAGATGTGTGTCTGGTCAAGATGTGTTGCCAGGTGAAAAAAAAATTTGGTAGTTTTTGGTAGTTTTCGAGATATAGCCCAAAAAGGTCGAAAGTAGAAATAACGACTTTTCGATGAATTCATTGCCAGGTACCTAGAGGGCGGGTCCATTAAAATGACATTTGACTATTTTAATCTCATTCGCATGGCAACACTCGGAGCGGCGGGGAGGTGAATCCCGAAGGCATGGTCTACTTCCAGAGGCTCTGGAGGACTCATTATACGTTGGAGAGAAAAAGTAAAAATGCAGTTCGATGTGGTATATAACGTAGAATGCCTAAAAAATACTGGCTTCAAAAAAATAAAAATGGCGGACCAAGTGGCGGCCATTTTGTAAAAATGAGAATTTTTCAGAATTTTCAAAGTGGTTTTTGGGACAGTTGCAGTTAGCAAAGCTAAATTTTGATAATGACCTTTGTTGTAGAGCCCTATAAGACCTATCGACTGGTTATAATTTTTTCCCAATTTTATGGGTAATTTTCGAGTTTTACCCCAAAATGTAAAAACTCGAAATAACGACTTTTGCTAGAAAATAAGTATGAGGATCTGTCAAAATTGGCCATTTATTTCCATTTCGATCCAATTTTGGACAATAAATCAACAGTCAAAAGAAAAAAATTGAAAACTCCATGTCATGTTGGTATTCGATTTTCCCATACATTTTGTACTGGAGCCGACCGCAAAGATAAGTTTGTACGAATTTGTATAGGGAAACGGTTGCATAGTATTGCGGTACTGCCTTTATCATACAAAATGACTATGTAACTTTGCGTGGGCATAGGCGGAGCACATTTATTATGCCTTAATTTTTGCGATGACCTAGGCGGAGCGCCGCGTAGGGCGCAGCCCGGAGCGGCCGATCAAATGATGTAATTTTGCGAATGTATAGGCGGAGCGCCGCGTAGGGCGCAGCCCGGAGCGGCCAAACAAATTATGTAATGCTGCGAAGCCATTGGCGGAGCGCCGCGTAGGGCGAAGCCCGGAGCGGCCAAACGTATATTGTAATTTTGCAAAGCCATAGGCGGAGCGCCGCGTAGGGCGAAGCCCGAAGCGGCCAATTAAGTTATGTTATTATGCAAATCCTTAGGCGGAGCGCCGCGTAGGGCGCAGCCCGGAGCGGCCAAATAAATCATGTAATTTTGCAAGACCGCAGGTCAAACTACGTACGCGAGGCCGGAGTCCGAGAGCCTTCCGGGCCGAAGGCCTGGTTCTTTAGGACCCATTTGATGGAACATAGGGCATCAAAAAAAGAATAAGAACGCCATTGCGTACGGTCCAACCCAGCCATATAATCTAAGCGAGGCCGCAGGCCGAGCTGCGTATCGCGAGGCCGAAGGCCGAGCTCCGCGTAGGGCGAAGCCCGGAGCGTCCCCCTCCGCCTCGCAGAGCTGGGTTTTGGCAAGCACACGCGTAGCGTGTGCGCCAAAAGCTAGTTATTATCTATTATATATAAAGCTAAATTACCACTCACTGACTCACTGACTGATTGGGGTGTTTTTGCGGTGTGAAGGGGGTGGTTTAGCACTTTTTGACGTATGGGGGGTGGGTTTAGATTTTTAATCGACGCAGCTTTTTTTGTTTTTTTTTTCGAAATTCAAGATGGCCGCCGAGTATGGCTTAGCGGGGGGAAAAAAATGTAGGGGATGGGGGGGCGGTCTCGACTGTTTAAGATGAGTGTTTGGAAGTTGGGAATGGAAAAAAAATAAAATGTCAAAAAAACAAGATGGCGGCGGTGTAATTGCGGTTTGAAAATCCGATTTAGAGTCATTTTTGCGCAGTCGTACTGAAGGGACGCGCATAGACAGTGGAAAACTTTCTTTTGGAAATTCTTGCAAGTATAGTCGACTCGACGACCCCATCCATAGATTATAGAAATTCAAGATGGCGGCGGCGCTGGCGGCCATTTTGTCCCGAGAAAAAAATTGGCAGTTTTTGAAGGCGTTTTTCGGGTGGATGGCAACACTTTAGAGAATCGCTTGTAAGAAGTCTATGGTGGGGAATTTATTCGAGTGTTACCATGTGTGGAAATTTCTACCAAATTCATGGTAGTTTTGGAGCCATGGGAGAAAATAGTAGGAAAAAAAATTTTTGGATTTTCGAAAAATCAAGTATGCAGTTTTGTGGCAACCCCGACCCGCTTGGGCCTTTATGTAGTTTTTTTGGAAAATTCTGGCAACACTGGGAATTATCGGTAAAAAACGTTTTTTCGACATTGCCAGCTTCTAGGAGCCCTGTGGGTCAGAGGAAGCGTCGGAGGAAAAAACGAAAAATGAGGGTTGATGGGGTATACGATCCAGAATATGGGAAAAATATGGGCATTGCCAAATTCAAGATGGCGGACGCGCTAACGGCCATTTTGTAAAACGTAAAATTTTCGAAAAAAATGTGTTTGATTTTTCGGGTAGATGGCAACATTTTAGAGAATTTCGTTGTATGTGGCAGGGGTAGAAAATTTAGTCAAGTGTTGCCGTGCGTTTGAATTTCTACCAAATTCATGGTAGTTTTCGAGCCATGGTTGAAAATGGTAGGAAAGAAATTTTGACGTTTTGCGAAAATTCGAGTATGCAGATTTATGGCAACTCCGACCCGCAATGGCCTCATGGTAGTTTTATTGAAAAATTCTGGCAACACTGGCGACAGCGGACCAAAACATTTTTTCGACATGGTCATTTTCCAAACTCTCTCTGGGTCCGAGGACGCACGGGAGAAAAAAACGAAAAATGTGGGTTGGTGGGGTATACGACCTAGAATATGGGAAAAATATGGGCATTCGGAAATTCAAGATGGCGGACGCGCTAGCGGCCATTTTGTGAAAATTTTACTTTTTCGAAATTTTATTTTAAATTTTTCGGGCAGATGGCGACACTTTAGCGTTTCCCAATGTACTAGGCAGATGTGTGTCTGGTCAAGATGTGTTGCCAGGTGAAAAAAAATTTGGTAGTTTTTGTTAGTTTTCGAGATATGGCCCAAAAAGGTCGAAAGTAGAAATAACGACTTTTCGATGAATTCATTGCCAGGTACCTAGAGGGCGGGTCCATTAAAATGACATTTGACTATTTTAATCTCATTCGCATGGCAACACTCGGAGCGGCGGGGAGGTGAATCCCGAAGGCATGGTCTACTTCCAGAGGCTCTGGAGGACTCATTATACGTTGGAGAGAAAAAGTAAAAATGCAGTTCGATGTGGTATATAACGTAGAATGCCTAAAAAATACTGGCTTCAAAAAAATAAAAATGGCGGACCAAGTGGCGGCCATTTTGTAAAAATGAGAATTTTTCAGAATTTTCAAAGTGGTTTTTGGGACAGTTGCAGTTAGCAAAGCTAAATTTTGATAATGACCTTTGTTGTAGAGCCCTATAAGACCTATCAACTGGTTATAATTTTTTCCCAATTTTATGGGTAATTTTCGAGTTTTACCCCAAAATGTAAAAACTCGAAATAACGACTTTTGCTAGAAAATAAGTATGAGGATCTGTCAAAATTGGCCATTTATTTCCATTTCGATCCAATTTTAGACAATAAATCAACAGTCAAAAGAAAAAAATTGAAAACTCCATGTCATGTTGGTACTCGATTTTCCCATACATTTTGTACTGGAGCCGACCGCAAAGATAAGTTTGTACGAATTTGTATAGGGAAACGGTGCATAGTATTGCGGTACTGTCTTTACCATACAAAATTACTATGTAACTTTGCGTGGGCATAGGCGGACAAAATGACTATGTAACTTTGCGTGGGCATAACCGGAGCACATAGTACCACAAAATTTTTGCGAAGGACTAGGCGGAGCGCCGCGTAGGGCGCAGCCCGGAGCGGCCAATCAAGTCATGTTATTTTGCGAATGTATAGGCGGAGCGCCGCGTCGGGCGAAGCCCGGAGCGGCCAAACAAGTAATGTTATATTACGAATGCGTAGGTGGAGCGCCGCGTAGGGCGCAGCCCGGAGCGGCCAATCAAGTAATGTAATTTTGCGAATGTAAAGGCGGAGCGCCGCGTAGGGCGAAGCCCGGAGCGGCCAAACAGTTAATGTATTTTTTGCGAAGCCACAGGCGGAGCGCCGCATAGGGCGCAGCCCGGAGCGGCCAATCAAGTGATGTAATTTTGCGAATTTAAAGGCGGAGCGCTGCGTAGGGCGAAGCCCGGAGCGGCCAAACGTATATTGTAATTTTGCAAAGCCATAGGCAGAGCGCCGCGTAGGGCAAAGCCCGGAGCGGCCAATTAAGTTATGTTATTATGCAAATCCTTAGGCGGAGCGCCGCATAGGGCGAAGCCCGGAGCGGCCAAATAAGTGATATTATATTGCGAAGCCACAGGCGGAGCGCCGCGTAGGGCGCAGCCCGGAGCGGCCGAATAAATCATGTAATTTTGCGAGACTGCAGGTCAAACTAAGCACGCGAGGCCGGAGGCCTGGTTCTTTAGGACCCATTTGATGGAACATAGGGCATCAAAAAAAGAATAAGAACGCCATTGCGAACGGTCCAACCCAGCCATGTAATCTAAGCGAGGCCGCAGGCCGAGCTGCGTATCGCGAGGCCGAAGGCCGAGCTCCGCGTAGGGCGAAGCCCGGAGCGTCCCCCTCCGCCTCGCAGAGCTGGGTTTTGGCAAGCACACGCGTAGCGTGTGCGCCAAAAGCTAGTCTATTATATATAAAGCTAAATTACCACTGACTCACTCACTGATCAGGGGTGTTTTTGGGGGTGAAGGGGGGCGTTTAGGACTTTTTGACGTATGGGGGGTGGGTTTAGATTTTTAATCAACGCAGCTTTTTCTTGTTTTTTTTTTTAAATTCAAGATGGCCGCCGAGTATGGCCTCGCGGGGGGAAAAAAATGTAGGGGATGGGGGGGCGGACTCGACTGTTTAAGATGGATGTTTGCGAGTTAAAAATGGAAAAAAAATAAAATGTCAAAAAAACAAGATGGCGGCGGTGTGATTGCGGTTTGAAAAAAAATTTTAGAGTCATTTTTGCGCAGTCGTACTGAAGGGACGCGCATAGACAGTGGAAAACTTTCTTCTGGCATTTGTTGCGAGTATAGTCGACTTTACGACCCCATCCATAGATTATAGAAATTCAATATGGCGGCGGTGCTGGCGGCCATTTTGTCCCGAGAAAAAAATTGGCAATTTTCGAAGGCGTTTTTCGGGTGGATGGCAACACTTTAGAGAATCGCTTGTAAGAAGGCTATGGTGGGGAATTTATTCAAGTGTTACCATGTGTGGAAATTTCTACCAAATTCATGGTAGTTTTTGGGCCATCGTAGAAAATAGTAGGAAAAAAAAAATTTGGATTTTTGGAAAATCCAGTATGCAGTTTTGTGGCAACCCCGACCCGCTTGGGCCTTTTTGTAGTTTTTTTGGAAAATTGTGGCAACACTGGGAATTATCGGTAAAAAACGTTTTTTCGACATTGCCAGCTTCTAGGAGCCCTGTGGGTCAGAGGAAGCGTCGGAGGAAAAAACGAAAAATGAGGGTTGATGGGTTATACGATCCAGAATATGGGAAAAATATGGGCATCACAAAATTCAAGATGGCGGACGCGCTGGCGGTAATTTAGTAAAACTGAAAATTTTCGAAAAATTTGTTTTTCATTTTTCGCATGGATGGCAACATTTTAGAGAATCGCGTTGTATGTGGCAGGGGTAGAAAATTTATTCAAGTGTTGCCGTGCGTTTGAATTTCTACCAAATTCATGGTAGTTTTCGAGCCATGGTAGAAAATGGTAGGGATGAAATTTTGACGTTTTGCGAAAATTCGAGTATGCAGATTTATGGCAACTCCGACCCGCAATGGCCTCATGGTAGTTTTATTGAAAAATTCTGGCAACACTGGCGACAGCGGACCAAAACATTTTTTCGACATGGTCATTTTCCAAACTCTCTCTGGGTCCGAGGACGCACGGGAGAAAAAAACGAAAAATGTGGGTTGGTGGGGTATACGACCCAGAATATGGGAAAAATATGGGCATTCGGAAATTCAAGATGGCGGACGCGCTAGCGGCCATTTTGTGAAAATTTTACTTTTTCGAAATTTTATTTTCAATTTTTCGGGCAGATGGCGACACTTTAGCGTTTCTCAATGTACTAGGCAGATGTGTGTCTGGTCAAGATGTGTTGCCAGGTGAAAAAAAAATTTGGTAGTTTTTGGTAGTTTTCGAGATATAGCCCAAAAAGGTCGAAAGTAGAAATAACGACTTTTCGATGAATTCATTGCCAGGTACCTAGAGGGCGGGTCCATTAAAATGACATTTGACTATTTTAATCTCATTCGCATGGCAACACTCGGAGCGGCGGGGAGGTGAATCCCGAAGGCATGGTCTACTTCCAGAGGCTCTGGAGGACTCATTATACGTTGAAACGAAAAAGTAAAAATGCAGTTCGATGTGGTATATAACGTAGAATGCCTAAAAAATACTGGCTTCAAAAAAATAAAAATGGCGGACCAAGTGGCGGCCATTTTGTAAAAATGTGAATTTTTCAGAATTTTCAAAGTGGTTTTTGGGGCAGTTGCAGTTAGCAAAGCTAAATTTTGATAATGACCTTTGTTGTAGAGCCCTATAAGACCTATCGACTGGTTATAATTTTTTCCCAATTTTATGGGTAATTTTCGAGTTTTACCCCAAAATGTAAAAACTCGAAATAACGACTTTTGCTAGAAAATAAGTATGAGGATCTGTCAAAATTGGCCATTTATTTCCATTTCGATCCAATTTTGGACAATAAATCAACAGTCAAAAGAAAAAAATTGAAAACTCCATGTCATGTTGGTATTCGATTTTCCCATACATTTTGTACTGGAGCCGACCGCAAAGATAAGTTTGTACGAATTTGTATAGGGAAACGGTTGCATAGTATTGCGGTACTGCCTTTATCATACAAAATGACTATGTAACTTTGCGTGGGCATAGGCGGAGCACATTTATTATGCCTTAATTTTTGCGATGACCTAGGCGGAGCGCCGCGTAGGGCGCAGCCCGGAGCGGCCGTTCAAATGATGTAATTTTGCGAATGTATAGGCGGAGCGCCGCGTAGGGCGCAGCCCGGAGCGGCCAAACAAATTATGTAATGCTGCGAAGCCATTGGCGGAGCGCCGCGTAGGGCGAAGCCCGGAGCGGCCAAACGTATATTGTAATTTTGCAAAGCCATAGGCGGAGCGCCGCGTAGGGCGAAGCCCGAAGCGGCCAATTAAGTTATGTTATTATGCAAATCCTTAGGCGGAGCGCCGCGTAGGGCGCAGCCCGGAGCGGCCAAATAAATCATGTAATTTTGCAAGACCGCAGGTCAAACTACGTACGCGAGGCCGGAGTCCGAGAGCCTTCCGGGCCGAAGGCCTGGTTCTTTAGGACCCATTTGATGGAACATAGGGCATCAAAAAAAGAATAAGAACGCCATTGCGTACGGTCCAACCCAGCCATATAATCTAAGCGAGGCCGCAGGCCGAGCTGCGTATCGCGAGGCCGAAGGCCGAGCTCCGCGTAGGGCGAAGCCCGGAGCGTCCCCCTCCGCCTCGCAGAGCTGGGTTTTGGCAAGCACACGCGTAGCGTGTGCGCCAAAAGCTAGTTATTATCTATTATATATAAAGCTAAATTACCACTGACTCACTCACTGATCGGGGGTGTTTTTGGGGGTGAAGGAGGGGGTTTAGCACTTTTTGACGTATGGGGGGTGGGTTTAGATTTTTAATCAACGCAGCTTTTTCTTGTTTTTTTTTTTAAATTCAAGATGGCCGCCGAGTATGGCCTCGCGGGGGGAAAAAAATGTAGGGGATGGGGGGGCGGACTCGACTGTTTAAGATGGATGTTTGCGAGTTAAAAATGGAAAAAAAATAAAATGTCAAAAAAACAAGATGGCGGCGGTGCAATCGGGGTTCGAAAAAAAAAATTAGAGTCATTTTTGCGCAGTCGTACTAAAGAGACGCGCATAGACAGATGAAAACTTTCTTTTGAAATTCTTGCAAGTATAGTCGACTCGACGACCCGTACCATAGATTATAGAAATTCAAGATGGCGGCGGCGCTGGCGGCCATTTTGTCCCGAGAAAAAACTTGGCAGTTTTTGAAGGCGTTTTTCGGGTGGATGGTAACACTTTAGAGAATCGCTTGTAAGAAGGCTATGGTGGGGAATTTATTCAAGTGTTACCATGTGTGGAAATTTCTACCAAATTCATGGTAGTTTTTGGGCCATCGTAGAAAATAGTAGGAAAAAAAAAATTTGGATTTTTGGAAAATCCAGTATGCAGTTTTGTGGCAACCCCGACCCGCTTGGGCCTTTTTGTAGTTTTTTTGGAAAATTGTGGCAACACTGGGAATTATCGGTAAAAAACGTTTTTTCGACATTGCCAGCTTCTAGGAGCCCTGTGGGTCAGAGGAAGCGTCGGAGGAAAAAACGAAAAATGAGGGTTGATGGGTTATACGATCCAGAATATGGGAAAAATATGGGCATCACAAAATTCAAGATGGCGGACGCGCTGGCGGTAATTTAGTAAAACTGAAAATTTTCGAAAAATTTGTTTTTCATTTTTCGCATGGATGGCAACATTTTAGAGAATCGCGTTGTATGTGGCAGGGGTAGAAAATTTATTCAAGTGTTGCCGTGCGTTTGAATTTCTACCAAATTCATGGTAGTTTTCGAGCCATGGTAGAAAATGGTAGGGATGAAATTTTGACGTTTTGCGAAAATTCGAGTATGCAGATTTATGGCAACTCCGACCCGCAATGGCCTCATGGTAGTTTTATTGAAAAATTCTGGCAACACTGGCGACAGCGGACCAAAACATTTTTTCGACATGGTCATTTTCCAAACTCTCTCTGGGTCCGAGGACGCACGGGAGAAAAAAACGAAAAATGTGGGTTGGTGGGGTATACGACCCAGAATATGGGAAAAATATGGGCATTCGGAAATTCAAGATGGCGGACGCGCTAGCGGCCATTTTGTGAAAATTTTACTTTTTCGAAATTTTATTTTCAATTTTTCGGGCAGATGGCGACACTTTAGCGTTTCTCAATGTACTAGGCAGATGTGTGTCTGGTCAAGATGTGTTGCCAGGTGAAAAAAAAATTTGGTAGTTTTTGGTAGTTTTCGAGATATAGCCCAAAAAGGTCGAAAGTAGAAATAACGACTTTTCGATGAATTCATTGCCAGGTACCTAGAGGGCGGGTCCATTAAAATGACATTTGACTATTTTAATCTCATTCGCATGGCAACACTCGGAGCGGCGGGGAGGTGAATCCCGAAGGCATGGTCTACTTCCAGAGGCTCTGGAGGACTCATTATACGTTGGAGAGAAAAAGTAAAAATGCAGTTCGATGTGGTATATAACGTAGAATGCCTAAAAAATACTGGCTTCAAAAAAATAAAAATGGCGGACCAAGTGGCGGCCATTTTGTAAAAATGAGAATTTTTCAGAATTTTCAAAGTGGTTTTTGGGACAGTTGCAGTTAGCAAAGCTAAATTTTGATAATGACCTTTGTTGTAGAGCCCTATAAGACCTATCGACTGGTTATAATTTTTTCCCAATTTTATGGGTAATTTTCGAGTTTTACCCCAAAATGTAAAAACTCGAAATAACGACTTTTGCTAGAAAATAAGTATGAGGATCTGTCAAAATTGGCCATTTATTTCCATTTCGATCCAATTTTGGACAATAAATCAACAGTCAAAAGAAAAAAATTGAAAACTCCATGTCATGTTGGTATTCGATTTTCCCATACATTTTGTACTGGAGCCGACCGCAAAGATAAGTTTGTACGAATTTGTATAGGGAAACGGTTGCATAGTATTGCGGTACTGCCTTTATCATACAAAATGACTATGTAACTTTGCGTGGGCATAGGCGGAGCACATTTATTATGCCTTAATTTTTGCGATGACCTAGGCGGAGCGCCGCGTAGGGCGCAGCCCGGAGCGGCCGATCAAATGATGTAATTTTGCGAATGTATAGGCGGAGCGCCGCGTAGGGCGCAGCCCGGAGCGGCCAAACAAATTATGTAATGCTGCGAAGCCATTGGCGGAGCGCCGCGTAGGGCGAAGCCCGGAGCGGCCAAACGTATATTGTAATTTTGCAAAGCCATAGGCGGAGCGCCGCGTAGGGCGAAGCCCGAAGCGGCCAATTAAGTTATGTTATTATGCAAATCCTTAGGCGGAGCGCCGCGTAGGGCGCAGCCCGGAGCGGCCAAATAAATCATGTAATTTTGCAAGACCGCAGGTCAAACTACGTACGCGAGGCCGGAGTCCGAGAGCCTTCCGGGCCGAAGGCCTGGTTCTTTAGGACCCATTTGATGGAACATAGGGCATCAAAAAAAGAATAAGAACGCCATTGCGTACGGTCCAACCCAGCCATATAATCTAAGCGAGGCCGCAGGCCGAGCTGCGTATCGCGAGGCCGAAGGCCGAGCTCCGCGTAGGGCGAAGCCCGGAGCGTCCCCCTCCGCCTCGCAGAGCTGGGTTTTGGCAAGCACACGCGTAGCGTGTGCGCCAAAAGCTAGTTATTATCTATTATATATAAAGCTAAAAAATTACCACTCACTGACTCACTGACTGATTGGGGTGTTTTTGCGGTGTGAAGGGGGTGGTTTAGCACTTTTTGACGTATGGGGGGTGGGTTTAGATTTTTAATCGACGCAGCTTTTTTTGTTTTTTTTTTCGAAATTCAAGATGGCCGCCGAGTATGGCTTAGCGGGGGGAAAAAAATGTAGGGGATGGGGGGGCGGTCTCGACTGTTTAAGATGAGTGTTTGGAAGTTGGGAATGGAAAAAAAATAAAATGTCAAAAAAACAAGATGGCGGCGGTGTAATTGCGGTTTGAAAATCCGATTTAGAGTCATTTTTGCGCAGTCGTACTGAAGGGACGCGCATAGACAGTGGAAAACTTTCTTTTGGAAATTCTTGCAAGTATAGTCGACTCGACGACCCCATCCATAGATTATAGAAATTCAAGATGGCGGCGGCGCTGGCGGCCATTTTGTCCCGAGAAAAAAATTGGCAGTTTTTGAAGGCGTTTTTCGGGTGGATGGCAACACTTTAGAGAATCGCTTGTAAGAAGTCTATGGTGGGGAATTTATTCGAGTGTTACCATGTGTGGAAATTTCTACCAAATTCATGGTAGTTTTGGAGCCATGGGAGAAAATAGTAGGAAAAAAAATTTTTGGATTTTCGAAAAATCAAGTATGCAGTTTTGTGGCAACCCCGACCCGCTTGGGCCTTTATGTAGTTTTTTTGGAAAATTCTGGCAACACTGGGAATTATCGGTAAAAAACGTTTTTTCGACATTGCCAGCTTCTAGGAGCCCTGTGGGTCAGAGGAAGCGTCGGAGGAAAAAACGAAAAATGAGGGTTGATGGGGTATACGATCCAGAATATGGGAAAAATATGGGCATTGCCAAATTCAAGATGGCGGACGCGCTAACGGCCATTTTGTAAAACGTAAAATTTTCGAAAAAAATGTGTTTGATTTTTCGGGTAGATGGCAACATTTTAGAGAATTTCGTTGTATGTGGCAGGGGTAGAAAATTTAGTCAAGTGTTGCCGTGCGTTTGAATTTCTACCAAATTCATGGTAGTTTTCGAGCCATGGTTGAAAATGGTAGGAAAGAAATTTTGACGTTTTGCGAAAATTCGAGTATGCAGATTTATGGCAACTCCGACCCGCAATGGCCTCATGGTAGTTTTATTGAAAAATTCTGGCAACACTGGCGACAGCGGACCAAAACATTTTTTCGACATGGTCATTTTCCAAACTCTCTCTGGGTCCGAGGACGCACGGGAGAAAAAAACGAAAAATGTGGGTTGGTGGGGTATACGACCTAGAATATGGGAAAAATATGGGCATTCGGAAATTCAAGATGGCGGACGCGCTAGCGGCCATTTTGTGAAAATTTTACTTTTTCGAAATTTTATTTTAAATTTTTCGGGCAGATGGCGACACTTTAGCGTTTCCCAATGTACTAGGCAGATGTGTGTCTGGTCAAGATGTGTTGCCAGGTGAAAAAAAATTTGGTAGTTTTTGTTAGTTTTCGAGATATGGCCCAAAAAGGTCGAAAGTAGAAATAACGACTTTTCGATGAATTCATTGCCAGGTACCTAGAGGGCGGGTCCATTAAAATGACATTTGACTATTTTAATCTCATTCGCATGGCAACACTCGGAGCGGCGGGGAGGTGAATCCCGAAGGCATGGTCTACTTCCAGAGGCTCTGGAGGACTCATTATACGTTGGAGAGAAAAAGTAAAAATGCAGTTCGATGTGGTATATAACGTAGAATGCCTAAAAAATACTGGCTTCAAAAAAATAAAAATGGCGGACCAAGTGGCGGCCATTTTGTAAAAATGAGAATTTTTCAGAATTTTCAAAGTGGTTTTTGGGACAGTTGCAGTTAGCAAAGCTAAATTTTGATAATGACCTTTGTTGTAGAGCCCTATAAGACCTATCAACTGGTTATAATTTTTTCCCAATTTTATGGGTAATTTTCGAGTTTTACCCCAAAATGTAAAAACTCGAAATAACGACTTTTGCTAGAAAATAAGTATGAGGATCTGTCAAAATTGGCCATTTATTTCCATTTCGATCCAATTTTAGACAATAAATCAACAGTCAAAAGAAAAAAATTGAAAACTCCATGTCATGTTGGTACTCGATTTTCCCATACATTTTGTACTGGAGCCGACCGCAAAGATAAGTTTGTACGAATTTGTATAGGGAAACGGTGCATAGTATTGCGGTACTGTCTTTACCATACAAAATTACTATGTAACTTTGCGTGGGCATAGGCGGACAAAATGACTATGTAACTTTGCGTGGGCATAACCGGAGCACATAGTACCACAAAATTTTTGCGAAGGACTAGGCGGAGCGCCGCGTAGGGCGCAGCCCGGAGCGGCCAATCAAGTCATGTTATTTTGCGAATGTATAGGCGGAGCGCCGCGTCGGGCGAAGCCCGGAGCGGCCAAACAAGTAATGTTATATTACGAATGCGTAGGTGGAGCGCCGCGTAGGGCGCAGCCCGGAGCGGCCAATCAAGTAATGTAATTTTGCGAATGTAAAGGCGGAGCGCCGCGTAGGGCGAAGCCCGGAGCGGCCAAACAGTTAATGTATTTTTTGCGAAGCCACAGGCGGAGCGCCGCATAGGGCGCAGCCCGGAGCGGCCAATCAAGTGATGTAATTTTGCGAATTTAAAGGCGGAGCGCTGCGTAGGGCGAAGCCCGGAGCGGCCAAACGTATATTGTAATTTTGCAAAGCCATAGGCAGAGCGCCGCGTAGGGCAAAGCCCGGAGCGGCCAATTAAGTTATGTTATTATGCAAATCCTTAGGCGGAGCGCCGCATAGGGCGAAGCCCGGAGCGGCCAAATAAGTGATATTATATTGCGAAGCCACAGGCGGAGCGCCGCGTAGGGCGCAGCCCGGAGCGGCCGAATAAATCATGTAATTTTGCGAGACTGCAGGTCAAACTAAGCACGCGAGGCCGGAGGCCTGGTTCTTTAGGACCCATTTGATGGAACATAGGGCATCAAAAAAAGAATAAGAACGCCATTGCGAACGGTCCAACCCAGCCATGTAATCTAAGCGAGGCCGCAGGCCGAGCTGCGTATCGCGAGGCCGAAGGCCGAGCTCCGCGTAGGGCGAAGCCCGGAGCGTCCCCCTCCGCCTCGCAGAGCTGGGTTTTGGCAAGCACACGCGTAGCGTGTGCGCCAAAAGCTAGTCTATTATATATAAAGCTAAATTACCACTCACTGACTCACTGACTGATTGGGGTGTTTTTGCGGTGTGAAGGGGGTGGTTTAGCACTTTTTGACGTATGGGGGGTGGGTTTAGATTTTTAATCGACGCAGCTTTTTTTGTTTTTTTTTTCGAAATTCAAGATGGCCGCCGAGTATGGCTTAGCGGGGGGAAAAAAATGTAGGGGATGGGGGGGCGGTCTCGACTGTTTAAGATGAGTGTTTGGAAGTTGGGAATGGAAAAAAAATAAAATGTCAAAAAAACAAGATGGCGGCGGTGTAATTGCGGTTTGAAAATCCGATTTAGAGTCATTTTTGCGCAGTCGTACTGAAGGGACGCGCATAGACAGTGGAAAACTTTCTTTTGGAAATTCTTGCAAGTATAGTCGACTCGACGACCCCATCCATAGATTATAGAAATTCAAGATGGCGGCGGCGCTGGCGGCCATTTTGTCCCGAGAAAAAAATTGGCAGTTTTTGAAGGCGTTTTTCGGGTGGATGGCAACACTTTAGAGAATCGCTTGTAAGAAGTCTATGGTGGGGAATTTATTCGAGTGTTACCATGTGTGGAAATTTCTACCAAATTCATGGTAGTTTTGGAGCCATGGGAGAAAATAGTAGGAAAAAAAATTTTTGGATTTTCGAAAAATCAAGTATGCAGTTTTGTGGCAACCCCGACCCGCTTGGGCCTTTATGTAGTTTTTTTGGAAAATTCTGGCAACACTGGGAATTATCGGTAAAAAACGTTTTTTCGACATTGCCAGCTTCTAGGAGCCCTGTGGGTCAGAGGAAGCGTCGGAGGAAAAAACGAAAAATGAGGGTTGATGGGGTATACGATCCAGAATATGGGAAAAATATGGGCATTGCCAAATTCAAGATGGCGGACGCGCTAACGGCCATTTTGTAAAACGTAAAATTTTCGAAAAAAATGTGTTTGATTTTTCGGGTAGATGGCAACATTTTAGAGAATTTCGTTGTATGTGGCAGGGGTAGAAAATTTAGTCAAGTGTTGCCGTGCGTTTGAATTTCTACCAAATTCATGGTAGTTTTCGAGCCATGGTTGAAAATGGTAGGAAAGAAATTTTGACGTTTTGCGAAAATTCGAGTATGCAGATTTATGGCAACTCCGACCCGCAATGGCCTCATGGTAGTTTTATTGAAAAATTCTGGCAACACTGGCGACAGCGGACCAAAACATTTTTTCGACATGGTCATTTTCCAAACTCTCTCTGGGTCCGAGGACGCACGGGAGAAAAAAACGAAAAATGTGGGTTGGTGGGGTATACGACCTAGAATATGGGAAAAATATGGGCATTCGGAAATTCAAGATGGCGGACGCGCTAGCGGCCATTTTGTGAAAATTTTACTTTTTCGAAATTTTATTTTAAATTTTTCGGGCAGATGGCGACACTTTAGCGTTTCCCAATGTACTAGGCAGATGTGTGTCTGGTCAAGATGTGTTGCCAGGTGAAAAAAAATTTGGTAGTTTTTGTTAGTTTTCGAGATATGGCCCAAAAAGGTCGAAAGTAGAAATAACGACTTTTCGATGAATTCATTGCCAGGTACCTAGAGGGCGGGTCCATTAAAATGACATTTGACTATTTTAATCTCATTCGCATGGCAACACTCGGAGCGGCGGGGAGGTGAATCCCGAAGGCATGGTCTACTTCCAGAGGCTCTGGAGGACTCATTATACGTTGGAGAGAAAAAGTAAAAATGCAGTTCGATGTGGTATATAACGTAGAATGCCTAAAAAATACTGGCTTCAAAAAAATAAAAATGGCGGACCAAGTGGCGGCCATTTTGTAAAAATGAGAATTTTTCAGAATTTTCAAAGTGGTTTTTGGGACAGTTGCAGTTAGCAAAGCTAAATTTTGATAATGACCTTTGTTGTAGAGCCCTATAAGACCTATCAACTGGTTATAATTTTTTCCCAATTTTATGGGTAATTTTCGAGTTTTACCCCAAAATGTAAAAACTCGAAATAACGACTTTTGCTAGAAAATAAGTATGAGGATCTGTCAAAATTGGCCATTTATTTCCATTTCGATCCAATTTTAGACAATAAATCAACAGTCAAAAGAAAAAAATTGAAAACTCCATGTCATGTTGGTACTCGATTTTCCCATACATTTTGTACTGGAGCCGACCGCAAAGATAAGTTTGTACGAATTTGTATAGGGAAACGGTGCATAGTATTGCGGTACTGTCTTTACCATACAAAATTACTATGTAACTTTGCGTGGGCATAGGCGGACAAAATGACTATGTAACTTTGCGTGGGCATAACCGGAGCACATAGTACCACAAAATTTTTGCGAAGGACTAGGCGGAGCGCCGCGTAGGGCGCAGCCCGGAGCGGCCAATCAAGTCATGTTATTTTGCGAATGTATAGGCGGAGCGCCGCGTCGGGCGAAGCCCGGAGCGGCCAAACAAGTAATGTTATATTACGAATGCGTAGGTGGAGCGCCGCGTAGGGCGCAGCCCGGAGCGGCCAATCAAGTAATGTAATTTTGCGAATGTAAAGGCGGAGCGCCGCGTAGGGCGAAGCCCGGAGCGGCCAAACAGTTAATGTATTTTTTGCGAAGCCACAGGCGGAGCGCCGCATAGGGCGCAGCCCGGAGCGGCCAATCAAGTGATGTAATTTTGCGAATTTAAAGGCGGAGCGCTGCGTAGGGCGAAGCCCGGAGCGGCCAAACGTATATTGTAATTTTGCAAAGCCATAGGCAGAGCGCCGCGTAGGGCAAAGCCCGGAGCGGCCAATTAAGTTATGTTATTATGCAAATCCTTAGGCGGAGCGCCGCATAGGGCGAAGCCCGGAGCGGCCAAATAAGTGATATTATATTGCGAAGCCACAGGCGGAGCGCCGCGTAGGGCGCAGCCCGGAGCGGCCGAATAAATCATGTAATTTTGCGAGACTGCAGGTCAAACTAAGCACGCGAGGCCGGAGGCCTGGTTCTTTAGGACCCATTTGATGGAACATAGGGCATCAAAAAAAGAATAAGAACGCCATTGCGAACGGTCCAACCCAGCCATGTAATCTAAGCGAGGCCGCAGGCCGAGCTGCGTATCGCGAGGCCGAAGGCCGAGCTCCGCGTAGGGCGAAGCCCGGAGCGTCCCCCTCCGCCTCGCAGAGCTGGGTTTTGGCAAGCACACGCGTAGCGTGTGCGCCAAAAGCTAGTCTATTATATATAAAGCTAAATTACCACTCACTGACTCACTGACTGATTGGGGTGTTTTTGCGGTGTGAAGGGGGTGGTTTAGCACTTTTTGACGTATGGGGGGTGGGTTTAGATTTTTAATCGACGCAGCTTTTTTTGTTTTTTTTTTCGAAATTCAAGATGGCCGCCGAGTATGGCTTAGCGGGGGGAAAAAAATGTAGGGGATGGGGGGGCGGTCTCGACTGTTTAAGATGAGTGTTTGGAAGTTGGGAATGGAAAAAAAATAAAATGTCAAAAAAACAAGATGGCGGCGGTGTAATTGCGGTTTGAAAATCTGATTTAGAGTCATTTTTGCGCAGTCGTACCAAAGAGACGCGCATAGACAGATGAAAACTTTCTTTTGGAAATTCTTGCAAGTATAGTCGACTCGACGACCCGTACCATGGATTATAGAAATTCAAGATGGCGGTGGCGCTGGCGGCCATTTCGTCCCAAGAAAAATTTTTACATTTTTCGAAGGCGTTTTTCGGGTGGATGGCAACACTTTAGAGAATCGCTTGTAAGAGGGCTATGGTGGGGAATTTATTCGAGTGTTACCATGCGTGACAATTTCTACCAAATTCATGGTAGTTTTCGGGCCATGGGAGAAAATGGTAGGAAAAAAAAATTTTTGATTTTCGAAAAATCGAGTATGCAGTTTTGTGGCAACTCCGACCCGCTTGGGCCTTTTTGTAGTTTTTTTTGAAAATTCTGGTAACACTGGGAATTATCGGTAAAAAACGTTTTTTCGACATTGTCGTCTTCTAGGAGCCCTGTGGGTCAGAGGAAGCGTCGGAGGAAAAAACGAAAAATGAGGATTGATGGGTTATACGATCCAGAATAAGGTAAAAATATGGCCATTACAAAATTCAAGATGGCGGACGCGCTGGCGGCCATTTTGTAAAACGTAAAATTTTCGAAAAAATTTTTTTTGATTTTTCGGGTAGATGGCAACATTTTAGAGAATTTCGTTGTATGTGGCAGGGGTAGAAAATTTATTCAAGTGTTGCCGTGCGTTTGAATTTCTACCAAATTCATGGTAGTTTTCGAGCCATGGTAGAAAATGGTAGGGAAGAAGTTTTGACGTTTTGCGAAAAATCGAGTATGCAGATTTATGGCAACCCCGACCTGCAATAGCCTCATGGTAGTTTTGTTGAAAAATTTTGGCAACACTGACGACTACGGACCAAAACATTTTTTCGACATGGTCATTTTCCAAACTCTCTGTGGGTCCGAGGACGCACGGGAGGAAAAAAGAAAAAATGTGGGTTGGTGGGGTATATGACCTAGAATATGGGAAAAATATGGGCATCCGGAAATTCAAGATGGCGGACGCGCTAGCAGCCATTTTGTGAAATTTTTACTTTTTCAAAATTTTGTTTTCAATTTTTCGGGCAGATGGCGACACTTAAGCGTTTCCCAATGTACTAGGCAGATGTGTGTCTGGTCGAGATATGTTGCCAAGTGAAAAAAAAATTTGGTAGTTTTTGGTAGTTTTCGAGATATGGCCCAAAAAGGTCGAAAGTAGAAATAACGACTTTTTGGTAAATTCATTGCCAGGTTCCTAGAGGGCGAGTCCATTAAAATGACATTTGACTATTTTAATCTCATTCGCATGGCAACACTCGGAGCGGCGGGGAGGTGAATCCCGAAGGCATGGTCTACTTCCAGAGGCTCTGGAGGACTCATTATACGTCGGAGGGAAAAAGTAAAAATGCAGTTCGATGTAGTATATAGCGTTAAATGCCTAAAAAATACTGGCTTAAAAAAAATCAAAATGGCGGACCAAGTGGCGGCCATTTTGTAAAAATGTGAATTTTTCAGAATTTTCAAAGTGGTTTTTGGGGCAGTTGCAGTTAGAAAAGCTAAATTTTGATAATGACCTTTGTTGTAGAGACCTATAAGAACTATCGACTGGTTTAGAAATTTTCCCAAATTTCGAGGTAGTTTACGAGATTTACCCCGAAATGTAAAAAGTCGAAATAACAACTTTTGGCAGAAAATAAGTATGAGGATCTGTCAACATTGGCCATTTATTTCCATTTCGATACAATTTTGAAAAAGAAATCAACAGTCGAAAGAAAAAAATTAATAACTCCATGTCATGTTGGTACTCGATTTTCCCATACATTTTGTACTGGAGCCGACCGCAAAGATAAGTTTGTACGAATTTGTATAGGGAAACGGTTGCATAGTATTGCGGTACTGTCTTTATCATACAAATGACTATGTAACTTTGCGTGGGCATAGGTGGAGCACATTTATTATGCCTTAATTTTCGCAAAGTTCTAGGCGGAGCGCCGCGTAGGGCGAAGCCCGGAGCGGCCAATCAAGTGATGTAATTTTGCTAATGTATAGGCGGAGCGCCGCGTAGGGCGAAGCCCGGAGCGGCCATAGAGTTAATGTACTTTTGCGAAGCCACAGGCGGAGCGCCGCGTAGGGCGAAGCCCGGAGCGGCCAAAGAAGTAATGTTATATTGCGAATGCGTTGGCGGAGCGCCGCGTCGGGCGAAGCCCGGAGCGGCCAAACAAGTGATGTTATATTAAGAATGTAAAGGCGGAGCGCCGCGTAGGGCGAAGCCCGGAGCGGCCAAACAGTTAATGTATTTTTTGCGAAGCCACAGGCGGAGCGCCGCGTAGGGCGAAGCCCGGAGCGGCCAAACAAGTAATGTTATATTGCGAATGCGTAGGCGGAGCGCCGCATAGGGCGCAGCCCGGAGCGGCCAATCAAGTGATGTAATTTTGCGAATTTAAAGGCGGAGCGCTCCGTAGGGCGAAGCCCGGAGCGGCCAAACGTATATTGTAATTTTGCAAAGCCATAGGCAGAGCGCCGCGTAGGGCGAAGCCCGGAGCGGCCAATTAAGTTATGTTATTATGCAAATCCTTAGGCGGAGCGCCGCGTAGGGCGAAGCCCGGAGCGGCCCAATAAGTGATATTATATTGCGAAGCCACAGGCGGAGCGCCGCGTAGGGCGCAGCCCGGAGCGGCCAAATAAATCATGTAATTTTGCGAGACTGCAGGTCAAACTAAGCACGCGAGGCCGGAGGCCTGGTTCTTTAGGACCCATTTGATGGAACATAGGGCATCAAAAAAAGAATAAGAACGCCATTGCGAACGGTCCAACCCAGCCATGTAATCTAAGCGAGGCCGCAGGCCGAGCTGCGTATCGCGAGGCCGAAGGCCGAGCTCCGCGTAGGGCGAAGCCCGGAGCGTCCCCCTCCGCCTCGCAGAGCTGGGTTTTGGCAAGCACACGCGTAGCGTGTGCGCCAAAAGCTAGTCTATTTCTATCTATTATACACCACTATTTTTTAATTAGTACAAAAAAAAAAACAGGGTACTCAGTATCGGTTACTAATCATATTTATGTAGTCAAAAGTAAAAAAAGTTAAATCCCAAAATTATCCTCAAAAAAGTGAAAGAATTGGTCAAATTAAGTTGAATCAATGTGACACGCGCCGATAGATAAATAGTACTACGCGCAGTGTTTTTCCATTCCTTTGAACGACCGCAGTCCATTGATAAATCCCGGCAAACTCGCGTCGAAGCTTAAGCCCCGCCCCTTTCTCTGCGCCAGCGATCCTTGCGGAAGGTCAAATAACAAATAAACAAAATAGTGCCAAATCGATACCGGAAGAGATAGCACGCGCGCGCGCACCTTTCGCCCCAATCACTTTTCCTATTTCTTTGTCGCGTCACGATGGCGTACCAGTTTTCATCCCGGGAATATGTGATTATGTGTGTACTTTTTGTGTGGTGAAAACGCGAGTGCCGCCGTACGTATGTACAGAGAAAAGTACCCTAACACTCGACAGCTGAACGTGCGAACCGTGGTAAATGCATACCAGCGGTTTCTCGACCATAGTTCTTTGCATGCACCGAGCCACAGTCAAGGACGAGAAAGGCCGGCGTATCCCCAAGACCTGTACGACGATGTACTAGCGTATTTCTTCGAAAACCCCTGTCGAAGTACCTACGAATGACGCTGCTCGGCATTTCAATATCAGCCAGTATTGTACCTGGTAAATCGCTATTTCAGCTGGATTGCATCAATACCATTACAAAAAGATGCAAGAATTAACCACCGTAGACTATGCACCGTGGACTGCGCTCTGCAGCTGGATACTCGAAAATGCCGGAGCAAATGTGTTGTACTCGGATAAATGTCTGTTTAGGCGAATCGGGTTGTTTAATTAACATAGGTAATGAACACTGGTGGTCAATACGCAATCCGTGAGAGCAAATAACACGTGAGATCTCACACCTATGGACTTTTTTGTGGAGTGAAATTAAGCGTCGAGTGTACATAAGTGAGCCAGTTACTGTAGAACAATTAAAACAAATTATTTAAGACGCTTTTGACGAAGTGAAACGGCAAATAAGTGTACTTATTTCGTTAAAAAAACAAGTTAATTAAACGTGCCCGTCTGTACATTGATAATGAAGGTGGACATTTTGAAGGACAATTAAAATACTTGTAAGTTTTTAATTTTTGTAAATACGTAGGTAGTTATGTAGATAAAACCAAAATTACTGTAAATATCGTGATTCTAACTTTTTAAGTACGCTAAAATTACTCTTTTTATGTATGTATTAGTGGTTTTGGTATTTTCTATCTACGTTTTTTTTGTTGATTTTCGTTTTAATTTAAAGTAAAAAAGTAATTTTGCCGGTTCTAAGCCCGGTCTAGTATGAAGGGAAAGTTAGATTTTTTTATTAAAGTGCGCATTATTTTTCGAATGCTTATTATTTTACCTTCTGTCTGAGTTACGCTAGTTCGAAAACCATAGTAAAGATTTATTGTAGTTTAAAGTTGTAGCGAAAACTTTTATAGGTAGGTAGGTAGGTACCTATGTATCTACAGCACGGGGCAAGGGGGGCGGAGGTGCGACTAAAAGCGAGCGCGAGAGCGAGACAGCTTGATATGCATTTTTATGAATGGGCTCTACAAATTACGTCCATAAATTGAGCGACATTTTGGGATATAGATAAACGCTAATAACTTTGCTGTTTATGAATATTATAAAATAATTTCTTTTCTTATATAACATACAGGCCGCCCCCAATGGGCCCTTAAATTTTTTGTACTAATTAAAAAGTAGTGGTGTATATAAAGCTAAATTACCACTGACTGACTCACTCACTGATCGGGGGTGTTTTTGGGGGGCAAGGGGAAGTTCTACCTCTTTTTGATGTATGAGGGGTGGGTTTAGATTTTTAATCAACGCAGCTTTTTTTTGTTTTTTTTTCGAAATTCAAGATGGCCGCCGAGTATGGGTTAGCGGGAAAAAAAAAATGTATGAAAACGTGGGGCGGTTTAGACTGTCAAAGATTGTTGTTTATGAGTTAGGAATGGAAAAAAAATAAAATGTCAAAAAAACAAGATGGCGGCGGTGTAATTGCGGTTTGAAAATCCGATTTAGAGTCATTTTTGCGCAGTCGTACTAAAGAGACGCGCATAGACAGTGGAAAACTTTCTTTTGAAAATTCTTGCAAGTATAGTCGACTCGACGACCCCGTCCAAAGATTATAGAAATTCAATATGGCGGCGGCGCTGGCGGCCATTTTGTCCCGAGAAAAAAATTGCCAGTTTTTGAAGGCGTTTTTCGGGTGGATGGCAACACTTTAGAGAATCGCTTGTAAGAAGGCTATGGTGGGGAATTTATTCGAGTGTTACCATGCGTGACGATTTCTACCAAATTCATGGTAGTTTTCGGGCCATAGGAGAAAATAGTAGGAAAAAAAAAATTTGGATTTTCGAATAATCGAGTATGCAGTTTTGTGGCAACCCCGACCCGCTTGGGCCTTTTTGTGTTTTTTTTGGAAATTTCTGGCAACACTGGGAATTATCGGTAAAAAACGTTTTTTCGACATTGTCGTCTTCTAGGACCCCTGTGGGTCAGAGGACGCGTCGGAGGAAAAAACGAAAAATGAGGGTTGATGGGGTATACGACCCAGAATATGGGAAAAATATGGATATTGCAAAATTCAAGATGGCGGACGCGCTGGCGGTAATTTAGTAAAACTTAAAATTTTCGAAAAATTTGTTTTTCATTTTTCGCATGGATGGCAACATTTTAGAGAATCGTGTTGTATAAGGTAGGGGTAGAAAATTTATTTAAGTGTTGCCGTGCGTTTGAATTTCTACCAAATTCATGGTAGTTTTCGAGCCATGGTAGAAAATGGTAGGGAAGAAATTTTGACGTTTTGCGAAAAATCGAGTATGCAGATTTATGGCAACCCCGACACACAATGGCCTCATGGTAGTTTTGTTGAAAAATTCTGGCAACACTGGCGACAGCGAAGAAAAACATTTTTTCGACATGGTCATTTTCCAAACTCTCTGTGGGTCCGAGGACGCACGGGAGGAAAAAACGAAAAATGTGGGTTGGTGGGGTATACGACCTAGAATATGGGAAAAATATGGGCATTCGGAAATTCAAGATGGCGGACGCGCTAGCTGCCATTTTGTGAAAATTTTACTTTTTCGAAATTTTATTTTTAATTTTTCGGGCAGATGGCGATACTTTAGCGTTTCTCAATGTACTAGGCAGATGTGTGTCTGGTTGAGATGTGTTGCTAGGTGAAAAAAAAATTTGGTAGTTTTTGGTAGTTTTTGAGATATGACCCAAAAAGGTCGAAAGTAGAAATAACGACTTTTTGGTGAATTCATTGCCAGGTTCCTAGAGGGCGGGTCCATCAAAATGACATTTGACTATTTTAATCTCATTCGCATGGCAACACTCGGAGCGGCGGGGAGGTGAATCCCGAAGGCATGGTCTACTTCCAGAGGCTCTGGAGGACTCATTATACGTCGGAGGGAAAAAGTAAAACTGCAGTTTGATGTAGTATATAGCGTTAAATGCCTAAAAAATACTGGCTTCAAAAAAATCAAAATGGCGGACCAAGTAGCGGCCATTTTGTAAAAATGTGAATTTTTCAGAATTTTCAAAGTGGTTTTTGGGGCAGTTGCAGTTAGCAAAGCTAAATTTTGATAATGACCTTTGTTGTAGAGACCTATAAGAACTATCGACTGGTTATAATTTTTTCCCAATTTTCGGGGTAATTTTCGAGTTTTACCCCGAAATGTAAAAACTCGAAATAACGATTTTTGGTAGAAAATAAGTATGAGGATCTGTCAAGATTAGCCATATATTTCCATTTCGATCCAATTTTGAAAAATAAATCAACAGTCGAAAGAAAAAAATGAAAAACTCCATGTCATGTTGGTACTCGATTTTCCCATACATTTTGTACTGGAGCCGACCGCAAAGATAAGTTTGTACGAATTTGTATGGGGAAACGGTTGCATAGTATTGCGGTACTGTCTTTATCATACAAAATGACTATGTAACTTTGCCTGGGCATAGGCGGAGCACATTTATTATGCCATAATTTTCGCAAAGTTTTAGGCGCAGCGCCGCGTAGGGCGCAGTCCGGAGCGGCTAATCAAGTGATGTAATTTTGCTAATGTATAGGCGAAGCGCCGCGTAGGGCGAAGCCCGGAGCGGCCAATCAAGTGATGTAATTTTGCTAATGTATAGGCGGAGCGCCGCGTAGGGCGAAGCCCGGAGCGGCCAAACATGTAATGTTATATTGCGAATGCGTAGGCGGAGCGCCGCGTCGGGCGAAGCCCGGAGCGGCCAAACAAGTGATGTTATATTACGAATGTAAAGGCGAAGCGCCGCGTAGGGCGAAGCCCGGAGCGGCCAAACATGTAATGTTATATTGCGAATGCGTAAGCGGAGCGCCGCGTAGGGCGCAGCCCGGAGCGGCCAACAAGTGATGTAATTTTGCGAATGTAAAGGCGGAGCGCCGCGTAGGGCGAAGCCCGGAGCGGCCAATTAAGTTATGTTATTATGCAAATCCTTAGGCGGAGCGCCGCGTAGGGCGAAGACCGGAACGGCCAATTAAGTTGTGCTATTATGCAAATCCTTAGGCGGAGCGCCGCGTAGGGCGTAGCCCGGAGCGGCCAAATAAGTGATATTATATTGCTAAGCCATAAGCGGAGCGCCGCGTAGGGCGCAGCCCGGAGCGGCCAAATAAATTATGTAATTTTGCAAGACCGCAATTCAAACCACGTATGCGAGGCCGGAGGCCTGGTTCTTTAGAACCCATTTGATGTAACATAGGGCATCAAAAAAAGAATAAGAACGCCATTGCGAACGGTCCAACCCAGCCATGTAATCTAAGCGAGGCCGCAGGCCGAGCTGCGTATCGCGAGGCCGAAGGCCGAGCTCCGCGTAGGGCGAAGCCCGGAGCGTCCCCCTCCGCCTCGCAGAGCTGGGTTTTGGCAAGCACACGCGTAGCGTGTGCGCCAAAAGCTAGTCTCTATCTATTATATATAAAGCTAAATTACCACTGACTCACTCACTGATCGGGGGTGTTTTTGGGGGTGAAGGAGGGGGTTTAGCACTTTTTGACGTATGGGGGGTGGGTTTAGATTTTTAATCAACGCAGCTTTTTCTTGTTTTTTTTTTTAAATTCAAGATGGCCGCCGAGTATGGCCTCGCGGGGGGAAAAAAATGTAGGGGATGGGGGGGCGGACTCGACTGTTTAAGATGGATGTTTGCGAGTTAAAAATGGAAAAAAAATAAAATGTCAAAAAAACAAGATGGCGGCGGTGCAATCGGGGTTCGAAAAAAAAAATTAGAGTCATTTTTGCGCAGTCGTACTAAAGAGACGCGCATAGACAGATGAAAACTTTCTTTTGAAATTCTTGCAAGTATAGTCGACTCGACGACCCGTACCATAGATTATAGAAATTCAAGATGGCGGCGGCGCTGGCGGCCATTTTGTCCCGAGAAAAAACTTGGCAGTTTTTGAAGGCGTTTTTCGGGTGGATGGTAACACTTTAGAGAATCGCTTGTAAGAAGGCTATGGTGGGGAATTTATTCAAGTGTTACCATGTGTGGAAATTTCTACCAAATTCATGGTAGTTTTTGGGCCATCGTAGAAAATAGTAGGAAAAAAAAAATTTGGATTTTTGGAAAATCCAGTATGCAGTTTTGTGGCAACCCCGACCCGCTTGGGCCTTTTTGTAGTTTTTTTGGAAAATTGTGGCAACACTGGGAATTATCGGTAAAAAACGTTTTTTCGACATTGCCAGCTTCTAGGAGCCCTGTGGGTCAGAGGAAGCGTCGGAGGAAAAAACGAAAAATGAGGGTTGATGGGTTATACGATCCAGAATATGGGAAAAATATGGGCATCACAAAATTCAAGATGGCGGACGCGCTGGCGGTAATTTAGTAAAACTGAAAATTTTCGAAAAATTTGTTTTTCATTTTTCGCATGGATGGCAACATTTTAGAGAATCGCGTTGTATGTGGCAGGGGTAGAAAATTTATTCAAGTGTTGCCGTGCGTTTGAATTTCTACCAAATTCATGGTAGTTTTCGAGCCATGGTAGAAAATGGTAGGGATGAAATTTTGACGTTTTGCGAAAATTCGAGTATGCAGATTTATGGCAACTCCGACCCGCAATGGCCTCATGGTAGTTTTATTGAAAAATTCTGGCAACACTGGCGACAGCGGACCAAAACATTTTTTCGACATGGTCATTTTCCAAACTCTCTCTGGGTCCGAGGACGCACGGGAGAAAAAAACGAAAAATGTGGGTTGGTGGGGTATACGACCCAGAATATGGGAAAAATATGGGCATTCGGAAATTCAAGATGGCGGACGCGCTAGCGGCCATTTTGTGAAAATTTTACTTTTTCGAAATTTTATTTTCAATTTTTCGGGCAGATGGCGACACTTTAGCGTTTCTCAATGTACTAGGCAGATGTGTGTCTGGTCAAGATGTGTTGCCAGGTGAAAAAAAAATTTGGTAGTTTTTGGTAGTTTTCGAGATATAGCCCAAAAAGGTCGAAAGTAGAAATAACGACTTTTCGATGAATTCATTGCCAGGTACCTAGAGGGCGGGTCCATTAAAATGACATTTGACTATTTTAATCTCATTCGCATGGCAACACTCGGAGCGGCGGGGAGGTGAATCCCGAAGGCATGGTCTACTTCCAGAGGCTCTGGAGGACTCATTATACGTTGGAGAGAAAAAGTAAAAATGCAGTTCGATGTGGTATATAACGTAGAATGCCTAAAAAATACTGGCTTCAAAAAAATAAAAATGGCGGACCAAGTGGCGGCCATTTTGTAAAAATGAGAATTTTTCAGAATTTTCAAAGTGGTTTTTGGGACAGTTGCAGTTAGCAAAGCTAAATTTTGATAATGACCTTTGTTGTAGAGCCCTATAAGACCTATCGACTGGTTATAATTTTTTCCCAATTTTATGGGTAATTTTCGAGTTTTACCCCAAAATGTAAAAACTCGAAATAACGACTTTTGCTAGAAAATAAGTATGAGGATCTGTCAAAATTGGCCATTTATTTCCATTTCGATCCAATTTTGGACAATAAATCAACAGTCAAAAGAAAAAAATTGAAAACTCCATGTCATGTTGGTATTCGATTTTCCCATACATTTTGTACTGGAGCCGACCGCAAAGATAAGTTTGTACGAATTTGTATAGGGAAACGGTTGCATAGTATTGCGGTACTGCCTTTATCATACAAAATGACTATGTAACTTTGCGTGGGCATAGGCGGAGCACATTTATTATGCCTTAATTTTTGCGATGACCTAGGCGGAGCGCCGCGTAGGGCGCAGCCCGGAGCGGCCGATCAAATGATGTAATTTTGCGAATGTATAGGCGGAGCGCCGCGTAGGGCGCAGCCCGGAGCGGCCAAACAAATTATGTAATGCTGCGAAGCCATTGGCGGAGCGCCGCGTAGGGCGAAGCCCGGAGCGGCCAAACGTATATTGTAATTTTGCAAAGCCATAGGCGGAGCGCCGCGTAGGGCGAAGCCCGAAGCGGCCAATTAAGTTATGTTATTATGCAAATCCTTAGGCGGAGCGCCGCGTAGGGCGCAGCCCGGAGCGGCCAAATAAATCATGTAATTTTGCAAGACCGCAGGTCAAACTACGTACGCGAGGCCGGAGTCCGAGAGCCTTCCGGGCCGAAGGCCTGGTTCTTTAGGACCCATTTGATGGAACATAGGGCATCAAAAAAAGAATAAGAACGCCATTGCGTACGGTCCAACCCAGCCATATAATCTAAGCGAGGCCGCAGGCCGAGCTGCGTATCGCGAGGCCGAAGGCCGAGCTCCGCGTAGGGCGAAGCCCGGAGCGTCCCCCTCCGCCTCGCAGAGCTGGGTTTTGGCAAGCACACGCGTAGCGTGTGCGCCAAAAGCTAGTCTATTATATATAAAGCTAAATTACCACTGACTGACTCACTCACTGATCGGGGCTGTTTTTGGGGGGCAAGGGGAAGTTCTACCTCTTTTTGATGTATGGGGGGTAGGTTTAGATTTTTAATCAACGCAGCTTTTTCTTGTTTTTTTTTTTTAAATTCAAGATGGCCGCCGAGTATGGCGGCGCGGGGGGAAAAAAATGTAGGGGATGGGGGGGCGGTCTCAACTGTCTAAAATGGGTATTTAGTAGTTGGGAATGGAAAAAAAATAAAATGTCAAAAAAACAAGATGGCGGCGGTGTAATTGCGGTTTGAAAATCCGATTTAGAGTCATTTTTGCGCAGTTGTACTAAAGAGACGCGCATAGACAGATGAAAACTTTCTTTTGGAAATTCTTGCAAGTATAGTCGACTCGACGACCCGTACCATAGATTATAGAAATTCAAGATGGCGGCGGCGCTGGCGGCCATTTTGTCCCGAGAATTTTTTTTCCATTTTTTGAAGGCATTTTTCGGGTGGATGGCAACACTTTAGAGAATCGCTTGTAAGTAGGCTATGGTGGGGAATTTATTCGAGTGTTACCATGTGTGGAAATTTCTACCAAATTCATGGTCGTTTTGGAGCCATGGGAGAAAATAGTAGGAAAAAAAATTTTTGGATTTTTGGAAAATCAAGTATGCAGTTTTGTGGCAACCCCGACCCGCTTGGGCCTTTTTGTAGTTTTTTTGGAAAATTCTGGCAACCCTGGGAATTATCGGTAAAAAACGTTTTTTCGACATTGCCAGCTTCTAGGAGCCCTGTGGGTCAGAGGAAGCGTCGGAGGAAAAAACGAAAAATGAGGGTTGATGGGTTATACGATCCAGAATATGGGAAAAATATGGGCATCACAAAATTCAAGATGGCGGACGCGCTGGCGGTAATTTAGTAAAACTGAAAATTTTCGAAAAATTTGTTTTTCATTTTTCGCATGGATGGCAACATTTTAGAGAATCGCGTTGTATGTGGCAGGGGTAGAGAATTTATTCAAGTGTTGCCGTGCGTTTGAATTTCTACTAAATTCATGGTAGTTTTCGAGCCATGGTAGAAAATGGTAGGGAAGAAATTTTGACGTTTTGCGAAAAATCGAGTATGCAGATTTATGGCAACTCCGACCCGCAATGGCCTCATGGTAGTTTTGTTGAAAAATTCTGGCAACACTGGCGACAGCGGACCAAAACATTTTTTCGACATGGTCATTTTCCAAACTCTCTGTGGGTCCGAGGACGCACGGGAGGAAAAAACTAAAAATGTGGGTTGGTAGGGTATACGACCCAGAATATGGGAAAAATATGGGCATTCGGAAATTCAAGATGGCGGACGCGCTAGCGGCCATTTTGTGAAAATTTCACTTTTTCGAAATTTTATTTTCAATTTTTCGGGCAGATGGCGACACTTTAGCGTTTTCCAATGTACTAGGCAGATGTGTGTCAGGTTGAGATGTGTTGCCAGGTGAAAAAAAAATTTGGTAGTTTTTGGTAGTTTTCGAGATATGGCCCAAAAAGGTCGAAAGTAGAAATAACGACTTTTCGATGAATTCATTGCCAGGTTCCTAGAGGACGGGTCCATTAAAATGACATTTGACTATTTTTATCTCATTCGCATGGCAACACTCGGAGCGGCGGGGAGATGAATTCCGAAGGCATGGTCTACTTCCAGAGGCTCTGTAGGACTCATTATACGTCGGAGGGAAAAAGTAAAAATGCAGTTCGATGTGAAATATAACGTTAAATGCCTAAAAAATACTGGCTTCAAAAAAATCAAAATGGCGGACCAATTGGCGGCCATTTTGTAAAAATGTAAATTTTTCAGAATTTTCAAAGTGGTTTTTGGGGCAGTTGCAGTTAGCAAAGCTAAATTTTGATAATGACCTTTGTTATAGAGCCTTATAAGACCTATCGACTGGTTAAAATTGTTTTCCAAATTTCGGGGTAATTTTCGAGATTTACCCCGAAATGTAAAAACTCGAAATAACGACTTTTAGCAGAAAAAAAGTATGAGGATCTGTCAAAAGTGGTCATTTATTTTCATTTTAATCCAATTTTGGAAAATAAATCAACAGTCAAAAGAAAAAAATGAAAAACTCCATGTCATGTTGGTATTCGATTTTCCCATACATTTTGTACTGGAGCCGACCGCAACGATAAGTTTGTACGATTTTGTATGGGGAAACGGTTGCATAGTATTGCGGTACTGTCTTTATCATATAAAATGACTATGTAACTTTGCGTGGGCATAGGCGGAGCGCCGCGTAGGGCGAAGCCCGGAGCGGCCAAACAATTAATGATGTTATTTTGCGAAGTTGAAGGCGGAGCGCCGCGTAGGGCGAAGCCCGAAGCGGCCAAACAATTAATGATGTTATTTTGCAAAGTTGAAGGCGGAGCGCCGCGTAGGGCGAAGCCCGGAGCGGCCAAACAAATGATGTAATATTGTGAAGCCACAGGCGGAGCGCCGCGTCGGGCGAAGCCCGGAGCGGCCAAACAGTTAATGTATTTTTTCGATGTTATAGGGGCACAGCCCGGAGCGGCAAACATATAATGTGATTTTGCAAAGACATAGGCGGAGCGCCGCGTAGGGCGCAGCCCGGAGCGGCCAATTTAGTTATGTTATTCTGCCACTGCTTAGGCGGAGCGCCGCGTAGGGCAAAGCCCGGAGCGGCCAATTAAGTGATGTGATTTTGCAAAGACACAGGCGGAGCGCCGCGTAGGGCGAAGCCCGGAGCGGCCAATTAAGTGATGTAATTTTGCAAAGTCATAGGCGGAGCGCCGCGTAGGGCGCAGCCCGAAGCGGCCAAACAAATCATGCATTCCCGCAAATCCATAGGCGGAGCGCCGCGTAGGGCGCAGCCCGAAGCGGCCAAACAAATGATGTGATTCTGCAAAGTCACAGGCGGAGCGCCGCGTAGGGCGAAGCCCGGAGCGGCCAAATAAATCATGTCATTTTGCAAGACCGCAGGTCAAACTAGGTACGCAAGGCCGGAGGCCGAGCGCCCTCCGGGCCGAAGGCCTGGTTCTTTAGGACCCATTTGATGGAACATAGGGCATCAAAAAAAGAATAAGAACGCCATTGCGAACGGTCCAACCCAGCCATGTAATCTAAGCGAGGCCGTAGGCCGAGCTGCGTTTCGCGAGGCCGAAGGCCGAGCTCCGCGTAGGGCGAAGCCCGGAGCGTCCGCCTCGCAGAGCTGGGTTTTGGCAAGCACACGCGCAGCGTGTGCGCCAAAAGCTAGTAAGAATTATAAGGCTAGAAATGGAGAATTCCGTAACGTATCCGTACAATACAGGAAATCGTTAAATACAATGGAATGTCCACAATAGTCCAACGGTCAGATGACCAGTTAATATAGCTTCGCTTTTAATCCGGCACTGGATTTCGTTCTCCGTGAATAATTACGACTTTTACAGAAAACCCCGCAGAGCAAATATCTCGATTGCTGATACTTTTCGAGGTTTGTAAAGGTTTTCATTAAAAAAGAAGGCTTATTTGGCGCGATATTAAATTATTTCGCTTCATCAATTCTTTGGACGAATTAGATTGCTTGAGGAAGATTATGAATATTTTTGGTGAATGCCTCTGTGTAAAACGTTTGAAGATATCTATCTGATCGAATTGATGAATGTGCCTCCTGCAAAATAGCGTAGCTTTTTGTATTAAAATCGTACAAATCTAAATGTGAAAATTAGTACGGACATACCTTTAACTATATTTGTTACTTTGCCTCTCAAAATAACTTAAATTTGAGAATATACTTTCGAATTTGAATGTTAGCTTATTATAATTCTATTCCATTTCTTCCCGTAAAATAAAATCACTGGCAGAAGCTAATATATCCAATATTCGCCTTCACAACATGCTGGGCAAGCAAATAGTTGGCACATTCTTTTTAAGTCCCAGACAAACATGGGAAATTATCTACATGTTATCATATAACTTTTACTATCTTTTTCCGACACCTCCATCAAATATGTTTTACCTGATGTACACAAAAAGTTCACCCGTATTCAGGACTGTTCTCCTGTCCCAAAAGTCCCGTCAAAAGATGTTACGTGTACATACCTAAACCTCCCTCAACATCTTAATTTATTGGTGAAAACCTCATGAAAACCCGTGCAGTAATTTTTGAATTTATCGCGAAAAGACAGACAGAGAGACGCAGCGAAAGACTTTGTTTTATAATATATAGTGATTTTCAGACAAGTTTGATGGCGCATTCGGTAGTAACCCTTTTTTTTTTTTTTTTTTTAGTTGGGGAAACTCCCACGAGCCGTCACCCTCTGCTCGGGGAAGCAGAGGGCGGTGTGTCGGACTCGAACCGACTAAAACCCCAACGTGGCCTCCAGCGGCGCAGTTCCGGAGGAGCCTGTATCCCCACTGTCGGGACTATACGACTGCTCCTCCGGTGATGCGCGTGCCGCGCTACGCGGCCCACCTCGCGCGGTGGTGGTCGATGCTGTGCAGCCCACGACAACAGTCGTCGGATGCACAGCACCGAGCACGCGCGCGCGTCGAGACATGCCAGGCCACCCAGCATGTCTCAACCACTCCGCCCAGTATTCAGACGCCAATCATCCCCGTGACCGGCGTCGTGGGCCCACTCTCGCGCTGTGCCCTCTGCTAAGCCAGAGGGGCACGCGGAGAGCGCCTCGTCGAAGGGGCCGCCTTCCGCCCGGCGACCCAGATTGAGGGCTTAGCCCTGTCGTCGCAGAGGGAGAGCATCGAGACGCTCAATCCCTCTGCGACCCACCACAGCGCGACCCAGCGCGCCCCTGTCGGGTTGCCGAGGATAGGGAGGCGAGCAACGACACACTCAGCTCCTCCTCTTCCTCGGCAATCCTAGTCCTGCCGCAGGGGGCTGCGGCCGGTGCCGCAACTGCTCGGTGGAAAATGCCGAGCAGTCGCAGCTCACCTCGGGGTCTCTCTTAGCTTCGGCCCTGTCCTGCACCAGGGCCTACTAAGCCCCCCCGGTACTACAGCCAAAAATAAAATTAGGCTGTCTTAGATGGAAAGATTTGAAAAAATAATGATTAACTTGTCCCCAATACACTGCATTACAAACCCAACACCTAATACAAAATTAGTCACCTTTTACTATGTGCTGGGAACATAGTTAGTATAACATTGTTTGACTGGCTTGATGGCTCGTTCGGTAGTGACCCTGCCCCATGCGCCAAGAGTTGTGGGTTCGATCCCCACCCAGGACAAACATTCGTATGATGAATACTTGTGTTTATTCTGTGTCTGGGTGTTAATATCCAATATTTAATTATATATTTGTAACACCATTGTTGTTTCTGATATCCGTAACACAAGTGCTTAAGCTACTTACCTCGGAGTCAGATCAATGTATTAGTTATTAATGTCTACCCACGTTAAAAATGTGCGAACTCTTAAACAAATAAAACGGCCACGTCGCAAACCGAGTATGATTGAATGACAGACAATGAATCAATCAAACACGGATTACACCAGACAAATGCTTGGATGGAGCGTTTTTGTTTTACCCCTCCCATCGATCACCCCCACCGCTATTTATTAACGAAGTTGGAACGACAGTTGCTGATAATGTTCGCTCTCGTTAAAAATTAAAAATTATCGTTTTTGGTCGACATCGGTGATCGTTTTTGGGAAATTTATGGCTCAGTGTTTCGTGCTTCTAAAGTTCATCAAATATGCTATTGAGATATTTTATTTCATTTATTTAAACGAACATTCGTTAAAAATCGATTTAAAGGTATGTACGTACGTACATGAGACTAAAAAAAATATTTTTATTCGAACCTTAGCCATAAAGAGCGAAAAAAAAACAAAGCGTTAGTTAGACAATTCTTAATTCTTTCTAGCGGGGTAGGCAGAGAAAAACGAACGCCATATGGCACGATACTTACACACCTCACTCGCCTCTACAATTCTTATTATCTTTGAAATAATCACGATATTTAACTAATAAATTAAAACAGAAAAATACACTTAGTCGTTCCTATGGGCATTGACTTAGATAAACTTAAAAGTAACTTTAAGTAAAACAATATATATTAGGTCTTAGGATTAGGTTGAATTAGGCGGCAGTTCAAAATCATTTTTAAACTTCCGCTTTATAATTCATTAACAACTATTACGTATATATATATCATAACTTGTAAATTTCAAGAAAAAGAGGATATTTTAGTCACCCATACAAGCAAAAACCAAAACAGCATTTCGTTCAAATCAAAACTTATTCGAAATATTCTGCAAAATATAACTGAGGTTCCCGGAATATGACGCTCAAAAATAAATTTAATGGCAGAATGCACGCTTCTATTCTACGATATTCCGGCTGGTGTTTTGTTGAACCGTTTATGGAGGTGTCTCATTATTTTGAGTGATAGGGATGTTTCTGCGTTGGTGGGAATGAGTCTACAAAGCGTGGCGGGTGCTTTGGTGAAATCCATGCAAGAGCCATTGTTAGAAGCCGTAGCTTAGACAAACAAAGGGGATTCGTTAAATAAGTAAAGCTGTGCCGGGAACTTAATATGATTTGCAGTGATTCAGTACAGTAAAATAATAATGTAACCAACCAGTTTTTGTATACGTTCAAAGTTATACATGATCTGCTCCAGCTATACTCAAAGTGTGTTCCGCGGAACCCTGGGGACCACGAAAATAGGTCTTGACACACATACACACATACATACATACATAACATCAAGCCCATCATCCCCGAAGGGGCAGGCAGAGTCAAAGGGGCAGCATGCCTCTTCAACCACATTCAGCCAAAAATAAAGCCGGGCTGGGTTAGATGGAAAATTGTGAAAAAGGAGTGACAAGTGGCTAGCTCGTCGCCTACTCAGTCACATACCCAAAAGCCCGTAAACCATTAGTCGCCTTGTACGACATGCTAGGCAAAAACCACAGTTGGTACATTTTTTTTTGTCCCAGATAGGTCTTGACCATAAATTATAAAAAACTAAAAGGGTTAATATAAGTCTTCAGGGGAAAAATCCGTCAAAAGTTTAATAATACCTATCAACGACTACGCGAGTTCGATACTGTTTATTTATTCTGGGGTTGCGCTTAAAAAATACGCTTCCCAAAAGGGTTCCGTAGCCAAAAAAGTTTGACAATCGCTGATTCTACTCTATCAAGGTAGTGAATTAAAACTTTTAAAGTCATAACTTCAAAATTGCCATTTAGGTTTAGGCTCAAGGGCAAGGACAAAAGAGCAGTCTTGAACCAGTAACTAAAGTGAAAATTATCCAAAAAAGTGAAAAGTAAACTAGTTTATTACTATATTTGGCTAAATATAGTTAAAGGGGTTTTCTGCCCCTTTAACTCTGCCTACCCTTTCGGAGAATACGGGCGTGATGTTTAAATAATAATAACGAAAAGTGGTTAACTCGTCGCCTACACAATCATTACCTTAATACTCGATACCGCATTAGTCGCCTTTTACGACAGGCAAAAAACACAGTACATTATTTTAAGTAAATATCAAACCATCATGGCCTTTTGATTAAATGGTAACAAAATTATAGCCCACCTCCAAAACTAATAGGTCAGCTTCTCCAGCTACCGACTGTCAACAACGTTAAGCATCAGAAAATACAATTTTGTCAGTCTCTAAACTTGTATACTTGTACCAAGACAACGAAACATCTAATCGACTAATCTATTCAAGTCACCGAATAGCGAGATCAATTCCGTTAATCAGATCAGTCTTCAGAACCAATAGGCTCTGATGAAAAGTAAATAATCTTCGGTTTGTCGGATCCCAGCGTACATAGCGGTTATACCTTCGTTTTTTCCGATTGAATAGGTATTTCATTATAATCTTGGCGTTAATTATCTTTTGTAGTCAGACCCCGCTATTAGATCCCAGTTTTAGATCTATAAAGATTGGATAATAGACACAAATCTAAAGAATTTGAATATATTCCAATACCTTTAAAATTTTCAACAATCTAAGTAAAGCTTGCTTAAATTTAAAAAATTAGAGGTACTTACCCGGGTTGAAATCTACCTGCCCCTCGTAAATAAAAAATACTTTATAATTCAATCAACTTGAGACACAAATATACTTAGGTATATCTGTATCTCATGTTTACGTATTTAAAAAGCCTTCTCCAAAAATCCGAGAGCCGACACAATTTCGCACACGCGTTTACTTAGCTGCCGTAAGCCTAGGTTCCACATTTCTAGGGCAAGTGGGCCGTAAACTTACATGGCCGTATAACAGAGCAATACATGCTGTGTTCGTCGGCACAATGTCTCCGACGTTAGGGCCGAACTAAGTTGGCTTTACGGCCAGCCGTCAAACGAAGCGTGATAAAATGTCCAAAAGTTAAGAAGACCTGTGCAGCGAGGTGTGAATACAGTTTGTGATATTGTATCGAATGTACAGTGAAGAGGAAGAGAAGTTTTACAGTGTAGGATTATTACACATTTATTTCCAATGTTAGCCAAAGAAAAAAAATTAAAATAAGTATCAGACTACATCACTAGGGATGGCGATCTGAGATCGATTAATCGAAAAATCGATTTTTCAAGCTAATTAAATCGATTTTTTAAATCGATATGCAGTACTGGATCGATTCATTGGATCGATACATCACCCTTTAGAATCGACTTTCGATTTTTTCTGTTTTGGTATAAACCATACAATTAGTTGAAGGTGCCTGTAGTACTACTCAAAAACTCGCGAGATGGCTGTGTGTTTAGTCTCCTTTGCCTAACTTCTCTTCAATAAAAAAAAAGTTGAGTTTATTATTGTGGATTGGATCCCAGCAAACTGACTGTTGTTTTTAAAAAGTTTAGACATAATATGGGAAATATAAGCTAAATTATCGAATTGCTTTATGACCAAATGGAAATAAATGCCTCGTTGTCTACTTAATCTGAATCTTTGATATGGTGATAAAAATAATTGTTATAATCGTGATTAAAAGATCGTTAATTTTATAACAAATAAATTTATTATAATGAAGTATCGTTAATCATAATAAAATTTAAAACAAGACATGTCTTGTTTTTAATCTAATTTATTTATACTTACATTGTAAAAGCGAATTTGAAAAAAGATAGATTTTTTGGAAATCGATCTTTTAGACCTCGATTTTTTTGTGGTTCGATTCATCAGGTCACGATTCGAATCATTTTAAAAATCGATCTTTTTCAGCGAGAATCGCCATCCCTATACATCACATACATTGATCGGACTCCGAGGTAAGTAGCTTAAGCACTTGTGTTACAGATATCATAATCAACAGTGGTATTTTACAAATATATACTTAAATATTCCATATTAACACCCAAACACAGAACAAACACAAGTATTCATCATACGAATGTTTGTCCTGGGTGGGGATCGAACCCACGACTCTTGGCGCATGGGGCAGGGTCACTATCGAATGAGCCATCGAGCCAGTCAAACAATGTTATACTCACTATGTTCCCATGTTCCCAGCACATAATAAAAGGTGACTAATTTTGTAATACCTAAGTGTTGGGTTTGTAATGCAGTGTATTGGGGACAAGTTAATCATTACTTTTTCAAACCTTTCCATCTAAAACAGCCTAATAAAATTAGGCTGTCTTAGACTTTGGCTGTAGGTAAATGGTAATGGCTCTTGAAGGATTGCGTGATAATTATATGTTAGCAGGTATGTAGATAATACGTAGAATGATATATTGCGGCCTGCTGCCTCTTTGACTCTGCCTACTCCCTCGGGGGTTATAGGCATGTATATATATATATATAACATCACGCCTTAATTTTTTTATAATCTTACTCACGGACTAAACAGAATTTTTAGTCATCTAGCCTATTTACAAAGACATTTACTAGATACCCTTTCCACCAAATATTAGAAACGCGAAAAGAGTACAATATCGACTATTTTTTGGGGTTTCCCAATCCGAATATAGCCGACTTTACGTCTCGAAAGATATAGAAGTTGAAATGTTATATCGAAACAATGCTAAGAAAAAACAGTTTTGTATTTATAAATGTTAAAATCATGTTAAGCAGAACTTTTAAGAGTAAAAATAGTGAGATGAAATGACCATAACAGTGAGCTAGACGGCTACACTCGACGGCAGCAAATTGAGCCAGACATCAAACATTTGCATCGCAAATAAGAAACGCTGTCATAATTCAAGTTAGGGGCAAATCGTAAAAATGTTATAAACCAACGTCTCACAAAGACACTTGCCTATTCTTTATTTTTGTCGCTAAGCACGCATAGCTTCTGAAATATTGTCGTATTAACTTAATTTCTAACCTTGATGATAAAATTCTTGGTAGTAGGCCTCGGTGTAGAACAATGGTAGTTCAATAATGAGAATACGTGCCTCACATGAAATGAAATAAGATTAATTACAGCTCAAAATTCAAAATTATTACAGAAAATATATAAAATACATACCTATCTCAGTGTTTCAAGGGCTACCCAAATTGAGCTAAGCTTGTATCTTGGGATACCAGGAATAGTTAATTACAGAGCATTGAAAACGGGCAACTTAAATTATATATATTCTTAAATTAATATTTTACGCGCTTGTACATAATCAGAAACATGTGAGAGATTTTGATTCGAACCTGGGAACGTACTTCTAGAAATTTCGAATCTGGTGCTAACGAAAATCCTGTACTGGGTGGAAGACTAGGTGTCACACCCGGATCCAACTAGTTTGTTTCGCTTCTGTGAAGGTCGGATTTCAGGAAATAATTGTATAGGTAAACTCGCTAAATTATATTCTAATTTGACCTCAATTAAGAATACACATAACAGGATATGAAGATGTTGAAAGATTTTCTGAAACTAAGCACTGGTTACAGATTAAACAGATCGACCCGAATCGATTAAATACTATCCTACTACAGGATAGGTATTGACGTAGAAAGAGAAGCATTATATAACCACTTCTGTAAGAGGAATACCTGCTAGGCTTATGCGAAAGCACGAAGTTGAATTATATACCTACATTGCGATATTGCAGTGTTTAAAAACAATTATTCTATGAAATAAATTCCATTACCCTTATGCAATTGTAAATAAACAATAAACTTTAACGTCAACGCAACAAAGTGCAATATCGACGGTGAAGTAACAATACCTCCTAACTTTTATGCTTATTTTACAGGAGAATGAAAAACGATCATATTTTTAGGTTTTGATCATAAGACTTTCATATAACTTTAATTGTAATGTTTACAGGATTACTTTATTATTTGATAACAAACAAGAAAAAAATAATATTCCATGCGAAATTGAATTTTAAGGCTACTGCATTAAAAAAAGTCGATTCCTAAAAAAATATTAGTTAAGAGGTATTGTCACTTCATCGTCGATATGTATTAAATTAAATAGGTATCTACATAGCTTATTTAATTAAACAATTATCAGATAACTTAGCATTAATTAATCCGATTGCAAGGTAAGTAGATTAAGCACTTGTGTTACGGATATCAGAATCTACAGTGGTATTACCCAGACAGAACAAACATGAGAATTCATCATACGAATGTTTGTCCTGGGTGAAAACGAATGCAGATACGACAGGGTCACTACCGAATACGCAGTCAAGCGCAGTCAATATAGGTATACTATAATAGTACTACACCCAGCGAACTTCGTTAGGCTTAACAGTCAATGACACATAATCGGGTTAAATAAATTGAGATGTACTTAAGCTAGGTATCCTATCTTTCAACCTGGATCAAACTGAAAACGGTGTGCAAATTTGATTAAAATCGGTTAAGTAGTTTCGGAGTTCATCGCGGACAAACAACGTGACGCGTAATCTATACTTACTTATAATAAATTTGTAGAGAGGCCAATTCTGTACATAAAATATATTTTCAAAATAACTATCAGGGGGTGATTAGTGATCAATACTGATGCCAAAAATGCAATCAGTAAAATTTTTGTCTGTCTGTCTGTCTGTATGTTCCTTATAGAAACCAAAACTACTCAACGGATTTTAACGAAACTTGGTACAATTATTCTTCATACTCCTGGGCAGGTTATAATATACTTTTCATCTCGCTACAATCAATAGGAGCAGAGTAGTGAAGGGAAATGTTGGGAAAACGGGAGAAGTTACTCCATTTTTTAAGCTTCCGTCGCGTGTGCTGCCTTAATGGTTAAAGTTACATAGAAATCATGTATGACGGAAATAGTCTTTATAATATTAACCAAAAACGCGGCTGACACCGCTGGCGCAGCTAGTTTATATATATTAAGATATATACTTACACTATCATACATACCTACGTCATAAACGTTGCTTTTAGTCATATAATTTTCACATTCACGTCATACACCATAAGTGCCCAACAACGTCCCATGGAAAAATCGGAGCAATAGCAAAGTGCCTATTAGGATTCGTCATTTAACATCTTAACGCATATCGCCCCTATAAATCATTACGAGTGCTTCCTTTATATATTTGTCAACGTTTATCCCGAGCCTTTTTGAATGATGGCCACTCATTAGTGGGTGACTCCATCTTGGCCATTGAGGGCAGCCTCCTTGAGCCTATTTGTCCTGGAGAGCCGTGATAAATGGCAGTGTCCCAACCAGTGGAATTAACCGACTACATCGAAAAGAGACGGTTATGTATTTGGGAAGTGGGGAGTCACGGACGGGAATAGTGCACGGGAGCTTGGCGTTTTCATTCGGAGCCAGTTTCATTATTTTTTATTAAAGTATTTTATATGATAGCCTTTAACTTACTAACTACCTACTACTTATCTGTCAGATAAACGACTTATTCGGGTAGAATTTTATTATAATCTATGTAGTAGGATGTGCGATTGATATGAATTTTTCAGTTTTTTTCGTTTGATGAAAATGAACTGAACTATATAGGTAGGTTACATACTTTTTATTTGGTACCAGATTACATTATATGTTAGAATCTAATAATCAAAATCTCTATTATCATCTAACAGTTAGATGATAATCTGAAGCTCGATCTGGAACTCGGGCAAGATCCCTTGGTTAGACCTGATTATTAAAGAGTGTTTCTTCTGTGATAATTGATCTTTTGATACAATAGAACAGAAGAAACACAAAAAAGGATTTATTCATGATTTTTTAAGGATTTTTTAGGTAGAGTACCTGAAAAATTCCTAAAAAACGCGACATTTTTCTACACAGAATCCTCCCGTATGTTTTCATTCATATGGGAATTACTTTTACCAACGAAAGGCTTGGTTGTCACGCCATTTCGTACCTTATCATCGCCACATAAACGCTACATTACCCCAACTCATCCTGCGCAAATACGAAGTTATGAATGGTTATTGATGCGTTTTTTTTACCCGTACCTATTATATAGATGGGCACATAATTTATCTATTAGTCGAATACGTATCTTTTGAAAGGCTTTTACCGTTGATTTGCGCTGAAAATGCTGATGGCAAATTGGTATTTCCAGACCTTGAATTGTGACACTTACTGATATACTGCCGTCTGACGTGGCAAAAATGGCGTTGATTTCGATCGTACTTCAGACTAGTGATGTGCCAGATATCTGTGTACGCGGATATCCGATAGAGGAAAATATGTGATATGATTTATGGATTTGATATCGGCAACTTTTTCAAGGATCAATTTAATTGATGGCATATTAATCAACGGTACCCCATCGGAACATGAACATAAATTCCAATAAACTTATAAGTCCTAAAATCACATTGGTGTTGCGCCCATTGCAGGTACCTACCTATGTTGGAAAAATTTAAATTACCTAACACCCGCCCCGCGCTGTACCTTAAAGCACGGCACAGCTGATAAAGTCACTGTGATGGAGATTTTATCATATGACATTTTAAATTTAGAAACGTCATCATCATGACGTTTCTAAATTGAGTTGCGGAAATAAATGTCATTACGTGTATTTCCGCAACTCGTATTAATGTCTGGCCAGAAATGAGAGAAATTATATAAAATCAGCACTTTATTTTGGTCCAGTCTACATTCAACTAGCAGTTCAGTAAAAACATCTATGATAAATAAAATAATAATTGATTATTCAACAACGCAATAAACTGTTTAAACATCATACAATTTGTAAAGTAACGAGTAAGTACTATAAATGATACTTAAAACTGCAAGTAAATTAATTGTACAAAACATTATTAAACTTTTAATATATTTTATTGCAGATACTCAAATAGCGACTCTCATATTGACAGGATAAAAATCAATCTAGCTTACCGTGATTTAACCCCACTTTCACGCACAACAAGCGTGTGAGCTAATATGCACCCAATCACAACCAGTCACAGCCTATTTTACTCTGGCCATTTTGAATAGTTCGGTTAAGTAAAGAGCGAATGAATCTTACGACATTGCAATAAAGAGCATTTTAGATTGCTTTTATTATATACTCCAAAGCGTCGTAGGCATAGATGAATGAATATACGTGGGCCACTCTCACTGATAGATTGACTTTTCATCAAAATATCGGGAACCTTATTGTCGTCACAACAAAGCTTAATATCCCTTGATTATATTTTTCCTATTATTGATTAAATTTCCAGTGCTTATTTTGGATCCGTATATTACTCGTTATTTTACAATTACATACACAAAATATAATCAATTACGCTATATTATAAAAACAGTGATATTTACAAGCGAACCACGTACAAGATCTCCACATGGGCGGTTTAGGTTGGCTTAAATACGAAATTGTGATGTGATTGTTTAAAAAGAGACTAAAATAATATATAATGTTTGCGAGTATGTCTATAAAAAACAATGTGCGTTGTGAACATAATAATTAGATCTACGTTTAACCTAATATACCGCTGCCATAGTCATATACTGAAATTATGATAACGAGAATAATAATTAATTTTATATTTGGTTTATTTTTTCTTTTTGTTGCAGAGTTACAATGAAATTACACATTCTTAATTAATTTAAACATATCGCACCTTCGGTAAGACAAGGGCCGAAGTGCTAATTTTCAAATTTTTCAGGACAGACGTTTTAAAGTTTTTATAGATTTTTGTTGTGTTTTTCTGCGCATATTAATGTAAAATAGTATTTTATTTTTAGCAGAAATATACCTTATACATTTGTGAATATAAATAATAATTTAAAAGAGTGAGTTATTTTTTTTATTTATACTATATTTAATGAAATATTAATGTATGCATACAATTATGCCCTTTTCCCGCCAACATTTAAATTACTGTGCATTTGTGACCAAAGTAATACATTATAATGAAATGCTTTATTGAATTAAAATACCACTTATTCTGTACTTCTTTATTCTTATATTAGGAACATCTTTCAAAAAAACACTACAATTAAAAAATACTTAAGAATATAACATAAAAGTCACTTCAAAAATGTTTACATTAAATCTATGAAATGCTATGTAAATGCGTAAGAGAAGTGGTGTTGGTTCTGGTTCACTATTGCCTTCATTATTTTTTGAGTCCGCCGTAGTATTGGGTTTAAGAACTCTGCTTCGAGAACAAGAAGAGCTGCTGCTAGAACTGGATAAGTTGCTGCTGGAACTGGATGAGCTGCTGTCAGAACTAGAAGAACTGGATACTTTTCTCGATTTGTAGAGCTTAGTGTAGTTTGTAGCCTGTTTCACACTTGGCTTGTATTCTGAACCTTCGGATGGTGAAAAATCTCCGTTTTCTTCAGACTCGGAATCGAATTATTACCCGGGGTTGTATTTATAATGGGTGGGCTAGCTATTACATTATCCTCTATAGCAGATTTGATTGTCAAGGATGAATTTATCCTTCTGTAGTTTCAGGAATCGTTGGTATTGGATCCTTCATAGCAGATACAGTTACCATGAATGAATATATCGCTCCTGTAGTTTCAGGTATCATTGGTATTGGATCCTGATTACCAAAGTCATTCTATCTATCCACTGCTCAACCATTAAGACTTAGAATAAATTTTAGGAGTAGCATTTGTCATTTCAACTATTATATTCTTCAAAACTAGATTTTTCTAAATTTTCATTAATCTGAGGTTCATCAAAAGTTCTAGCCTGTATATTAAATTGATCATCAACCATCCTTAAAATTTTTCTGCCTCGAGATTCCATTTTTGTTCCCTAAAAGCGAAAATAATCAGGCTTTTAGTTCGGTTTATTAATCAACAAAACAAACATAAATACACATCAAACCTATAAGAACCCTTTTTTGCATCAGGGGTTAATAAGTGGCAAAAAATAGCATCTGAATTATCTTATAGATCAATAAACAGAGACAAGATATTGTAAAGAAAACGTCGGAAATGTTATCAATTTTACATAAATAATAAAGCGGTTTGGAATGACAAAGTCTTAACTGCTATTATATTCATCTGTATAAGACAAAATTAGAATGACAAAGTCAGATTTGGTTTAAAGACTAGGTAATGTTTACGTATTGGACTTACAAAGGCACAACTTACCGAACGACTTTGTTCTGTGTTCTCAAATTAGGCATAAGTACACCAAATGTGACCATGTCTTTCCAAAATATAAAACAAAAAAGAGCATATTTACCTTAATGACCTTGACGCTCCAGGACACAACCACTACTAAGGCGAGCGATGCCGCAACTGACCAATGAGATTTTGTCGCGCCAATATCATTCAAAAAACGAACGAATGGTACAAAGGCACTGCTGTCCTCTGGCGAAAATAAACTGAAACTAGTAAATGTCTTTGTTCCTACAGGTAGAAACTAGTTTTTAGGGCACTTTGGCATATTTAACTCATTTGCAGAAATTTTAGCACTTCGGCCCTTGTCTTACCGAAGGTGCGATATGTATGTTAAAAAAAACATGTAATGTTACATTAAAATCTTCAACCTTTTATCCATTTTTTAAGGAGACTGAATGTCTTTCAATCCAATTCGAGAAACATACACAATATATTTTAGGAAGAAAAAAGGGAACTTCTGGAATTAACTTCATGGTATGAAATTACATTTAAATGTTCAATATTCTTATTGAACATTTAAATGTAATTTCATACCATTTATTTATAATTATAAGACACATGTTTATGTTTATCTTTATAAAAAACAAAATTTTATTATATTTATTTTTACCATACAGATACAATTAATATTTTCTTCATGTTATGCAGTTATTTACATAGCAACAAGATGAAGCTGTGACGTGCTTTGTATGTTAAACTTGGACGTACTCTACCGTGCGCCCAAAATAAGTCTATTAATTCACAGTGTAATGGAGGAACCAATGGCATTATCACACATTCTAACATCACATTTCAAAAACTCATTTTTAAGGTACTTCACTATCAGATAGGGCCCGAAATTAAAAATACATATAAATATATGTTTTTATTGTACTACTCCAAATATTTAATATAAAATATTCCCAATATTCCCAATATTACATCATACAATGTAAATCTATGAGATAGTTTATGTAAAAGAACACATTATTTAGAAAGACGCCTTGAAATAATTTAAGAACAAAATTTTTGCAATTTCTTATTAAAAAAGGCAATCTTCTGAATTTTAACAGTTTTTTAAGTGCAGGCGATATTTATATAAACTTTTCGCTTTATATAGTTCACTCCGACCCCCATAAGGGTCGTGACCCAAAGTTTAAAAAACACTGCCCTACGCCCTGAGAGAAGTACCCAACATTGTACTCAGTTAAACAAATCGGTAACTTAACATGTACTTTCCTTTAAAGCCAACCCTCGCATACAACTTATATGCTACATGTGTAATCATAGCAGGAGGACTCCTGTTGTTGTCTTCTGTCTTCATTCGATATGCGGATGTTAGAGTTAGCGCCCCCAGTCTCCCAGAGACCCGGGGTTTCGATGATCTGGGAGAGAATTGCCTGTTTAGTATCATCTTTTACTACATACTAGCCCGGTCGAATTAGACATTCAAGGTTACATTAATTCGCAACAAGCTGAAATTTGGCATGAATGAACTTTTTCAACTTTTTGCATCGCTATATCTCCGAATTAGTGACTCTTAGGAAAAAAGTGTATAGACAAATTTTATAGATAATTTCATGATGAATAATTTTTGTCTCACCTATTTTTATGATAAAACTTTCCGTTTAGCTAAAAAATGCAAAAAAAACGATTTTTACAACATTTAACCTTGAAATTTTTTTTTTCACACGTCGGATCGATGGAGAATTTTGACGAATTGTTTGTGTTCCCAACATACATGCCAATTTTCAGCTTGTTGCGAATTAATAATAATAATAAATAATAATAATAAATTCTCCAGACTGACACACCAATTCCCTAGTTCCAAACTAAGCTTAAGCTTGTGCTATGGATACTAGGTGAACGGATAGACATACTTAAATACGTTTATAAACATCCATGACTCGAGTACAAATGTCCATGTTCATCACACGAAACATTTGCCCCTAGCGGGATTCGAACCCGCGACCTTTGGTTTCGTGGCCAGGGTCTCTAACCACTCGACCAACGGGCCAGTCGTAATATAACCATACCCCTATTTTAGAAATTAATTTGACCGGGCTATACATACATTATGCTACAATATTATGTATTATGTATGTAAGTACCTAATAAACATTTTTCTTTCTTTCTTTCTAATATCACGTCCGTAATCCCCGAAGGGGTAGACAAAGTCAATGAGACAGCAAGCCCCTTTGACCACATTCAGCAAAAAATAAAACTAAGCTACTTAGGTTAGACGGAAAATTGTGAAAAAGTGGCTAGCCCGTCGGCTACACAATCACACACGCAAAACCCGATATACCATTAGTCGCCTTTTACTTATGCTAGACAAGCAACACAGTAGGCACATTCTATTTAAACAAAAACAAACAAACATAGCATTACGCCCATAATCCCCGAAGGGGTAGGCAGAGTCAAAGGAGCGGCAGGCCCCTTTAACCACATTCAGCCAAAAAAACTGGACTGGGTTAGATGGAAAATTATTTTTAAGTTCCCTGTTTTGCTGTATCTCCATAAAATAAGCAGCTACCTTTTGCACTAGCTCCTCGAACGCCAAGTTGATGCCCTCCTGAGTCTTAGCGCTGCTCTCTATGAACAACATCCGATGCTTCTGCGCAAACGCCTGTCCGCGCTCTCTGGGAACCGCGCGAGGCTACAACAAATACAAACTCAAATACAATAGACCACCCTCTCGGAGAATACACCTAGTATTATACCCAACAGTGGCGTAGCTAGGTGTCGGTGTAATGGGCCTTCGCCCACGGCCTCGCACTTGAAGGGGCCGCGCGTGGCCAGATTTGGTGAGAAAGATTGATTGGGTAGATTGGTTGGTTGGGAATGAAAGAAAAGAGGTCTCGGTGATGCGATCTCTTCTATGTCTATATTAGTGACGGTGAGTACAGAGTTTCGCACTGTAAAGCCAGCTAAATGACTATCTTGATGGCACATTTGGTAGCAACCCTGCCCCATGCGCCAAGAGTTGTGGGTTCGATCCCCATCAAGTATTCATCATACGAATATTTATCCTGGGTGGGCCCAGGACAAATATTCGTATGATGAATACTTGTGTCTCTTCTGTATCTGGGTGTTAATATCCAATATATATTTGTAATACCACTGTTGATTCTGATATCCGTAACACAAGTGCTTAAGCTACTTATCTCGGAGTCAGATCAATGTATGTCATGTAGTCGGATATTTATTATTATTTTTTTATTGAAAGCCCGGACTTTCGCTCCGCATAGCTTGGATCCGCACTCCGCAGCGCTGACCAGAAAGTATATGAGACTACCGGAAGCTCCAATATTAAGGATTAGCAGTGCCATAATGTAGGACGTAAGACCCTGTGGTTGCAGCTGGTGCAGTGAATTCTCGTCACAATTTTTTTTTGTTTTGTACACGAAAAACTGATGTAAACATAATCCAATTTATTTGGTTCACCTAAGAGTTACGAAGGATAGATACACAGTCCAGAAATTAGCGACCAGGCTCGCTAAATTCAGTATCAGCAGTTTAATCAGACTTTGAGTATGGGTCATAACGCTAGTGAGATGACGATGATGATATACAAAATGAACTAACCTTATCAATTTTATTACCGACCACTAAACAAACTATGTTCTTCTTGGTCGAGTAGACCTGAAGCTCCTCAACCCACTCTTTCAGTTTGTCCAGGGACTTTGGTTCTGATGTGTCGTACACCAGTATAGCACCATGAGCATCTCTGTAACAAAATATCTCATATAGCCGTATGCCGGTACATAAAACTAAATCAATCTCTTTATAATTTAACTATGGAATGAAATGATTTATTTGTGCAAATGGATTCATAACAAATTATTTTGCACGTCAGATATTTTTTTGCCCCACCAGCACCTCACGTGAGTGGCCTGCTATAAGGTGCTGCAAAAATTTTAGCAGATGACCTTTTTTAAATAATTTTCATTTTATTTAACTCTAATAGAGCATAAACATTATAAGAAAAAGAGATTTCCATCTAACCCAGCACATTGTCCCATGATGGGCTGGGACGTAAAAAGAATGTGCCAACTGTGTTTCTAGCCTAGCATGTCGTAAAAGACGACTAATGGTATATGGGGTTGTGGGTATGTGATTGTGTAGGCGACGAGCTAGCCACTTGTCACTACTTTTTTCACAATTTTTCATCTAACACAGTCCAGTTTAGTTTTTGGCTGGATGTGGTTAAAGGGGCCTGCTGCCCCTCTGACTCTGCCTACCCCTTCGGGGATTATAGGCGTATGTTATGTTGTTGTTTTTTGTATAAAAAGAGGCATAGGTAATTCAATAACATGTTAAGGCAATTTATAAAACAATTTTATGCTTAAACCTACAAATGAATAAGTAGATTTATTAAGCCCGAGGTTTAGAACCTCTAGGTATGACTTAAATAACATTACAAATAAGGCCTTATGATAAACGTAGTTACGGCTTATTGCACACTCACCAACGTTAAGCAACTCTTTATACTGGAAATATTAGCAAATCTCGATTGTGATAAAAAAAATATTCGCATTAAGTACTCTTACCTGTAGAAACTTGATGTGAGCGTTCTGTACCGTTCCTGTCCCGCTGTGTCCCAAATACCAAGCTTTACTTTAACGCCATTCACATCCATAACCTTGCATTTGTAGTCCACTCCGATAGTTGCCGGGAAGGATGAGTTGTAATCGCCTGTTGTGAACGCTAGGATAATGCTAAAATCCAGTAATATGTTTAAAATAAAAAAGAACTAAAATTAATTTGATTGGAATCTTAAAATAATAAGTAAGTAATTAATAATTTAACATATTAATAAAACCTAATATAGATAAAGTTTAATCAGTTCAATTTGCTTGAATAAACTATGAGGATTATAGGCAATAAAACTTTGTACAAGATTCTTGATGAATTAATGAATTCCAATCAACACTATTTCTATTTCATCATCTTCCTAGTCCTAGTGTTATATCCATTAGACCATGAGCAGGTTTCAGCACAATATTTTCCCTTACCACCAAGCTAGTAGGACTTATAAATATAGTAAACACCGTTTATAATGACATTGAAGGGACCAATTAAGTAGTTATGGTTGTTTAACCGATAGTTGCTATAACCAATATCTTTATGCTTAATAGACAATAGACTGGACCTCAAAATTTCGTCTGTGTAACCGGTTCTTCATTATAAATAATGTTGTTATCGATGGTTTTGACTGTACACATAGATTTGAAAAATCTAACCATTGAGCGTCCTCCACTTCGCTCGATAAAATGTTTCATTATCTCTCAATTGCTATTATCATAACAACCATTACATATTCAGAGTATCAGTCAGTTATTCTGGTAGATAAGTATGTTTAAATGAATAAAATTATCCTCCACACTGCCACACCAATTCCCTAGTTCCAAACTAAGCTTAAAGCCTGTCCTATGGATACTAGGTGAATGGATAGGTATTCTCAAATTTTTTACAAAAGTATAAAAAAAAATTGATTTCTTAAGGTACTTAGATAGTTTTTAAATGATATCCATGAGGTTACTTATTTTAAATTGTGCTACTGAGAAAAACAAATACTACTTATGTACTTGAAAGTTAGTAGATTTTTGTACTGGCCTATTTTATTTTTTAATTAAAATAAGTATTCATGCCAAGGCTTGATAATTCATGTAGACCATTGTCTTTTCATTGTTGTTTATACTGTAGTATTTTAATAGTAAATTAAGTATTAATCTTTGATAGATAAGAAAAAATATATTTTATGTAACACATTCTAGTAAACCAGCAAATTACATTTTCTTGATCAATCTTGATATCAGCAAAGATGACGTAGTTCGTTGATCATATGTAAAACGTAGTATGTTCGCATGCATAATAAAGGAACTTATAGCACAACCTTGTTATTGACAGGTCAAGGAAATCGCGAAATTCGTACAAAAACCGACTTTTAATGTACTTTATTTATCATATTAATACGTCCATAAACAATCACAACTTCTGCAAATGGACGAAAATTAGGAAGTTGTTGTGAAACACGATATTTTCGCATCCTCATTTCGCGGACACAGCGTGACTAAAATAGGTTTTAGACTTCAAATGACATACCTAGACTTCCCAACACCGCTTTCTCCTATTACTAAGATCTTTAATGTGGTAACACAATCCATTTTTACACAAAGGAACCTGATATCACAGTCTATTTAGAACAAAAATGGTCTTGAACAACTCCTCTTGTAAAACACTAATTTGGTAACGGATTTCAACCGGGAAAAATCTTAAAAGGGTATAAAACTATTCCCTATTATCGACGTAAGAAAATATCACCAAATATATTGCACAAGTTCGTTGAAAATTGTAACTTCCGTAGGTATGATGAATCCCAAAACAATTTTCGATGACATTTACGTATTTTGCACATTTGACAGTGACGTTTGCGTTCCGTTTCACTCACGTTCGATAAATTCATAAAAATGTTTTTGTTTCAGGTACTTAAATGTACCTGAAATAAAAACATATATATTTTTTATTTGGCAGAGTGAACCTTTGTAAATTAATCATCTCTTTATATTTTTTTGGTTTGATATCTTAGTGAACGTTGACTAATTTGTTAATTAAGTTTTATTTCCGTACTACCTAACGTTGTTGTATAAACATTAATTGAAGGCTAGTGGCATGCTTTTAGCCATCAAATTAGTTATGCACAAATAAAAAATACAGACGCTTGCTGACCAGACCGGGATACCTTTGTCATAATGGTAGAATTTGGTTTTTACATCTTGTGGGACATCTATTTTTTCATTTAAAAGAATACCTAGATATATTTACGGTGACGAAGCAACTACTATGAATTTCTATAAAAAAATATGAATTAAGAACTTGTAGTTTAAGTTGCCTTTTACCTATCTTAATTTCATTGTTTTTAGAATTCCGAGAAATATCAAACAGCGAATTTCTCAAAAAGAAACAAGAAAAATAATCAGGCTAAGATATTGATTGTCAATGATGACTAGAATAAAACATAATATTCCCTATTCGATAGAAGAATTTAATTTATAAATGTGTAGAAAATAGGGAAAATACTTGCGCCCTTCAATGATAAAATAGGTCAGTGATATTAGCAGAAATAACTGTTCCAATAAGACCCTCTAGTCGTCATAATGTACGTCACGTGATATAAAAGCACAGGTAGAGATATGAATCGCTAACTGTATCAATAGAGCGGTGCCTATTCAAGAGAACGAACGTATTTAGGTCTCGAACAGAGTATCCATGGGATAAGTTACATTTGGGACAGTCCTGGTATTCTCTTTTAGATTCTTACCGATCCCGATTGTTTCCAAATTAGATGCACCAAGCGTTTTATTCTTTTTTTAAGAAAGTGGACTTTTTTGCTATCAATCGATATACCTAAATTTTGTGCGAAGCGCAACGGTCTACTTAGTAGACCAAATTAGAGGTAGTTGGTAAAATTATAATAAAATGTCCCACATTTCCAATAAACTTCGCAATGGTAATACACAAGCCTCTATAAACTCGTTTATGCTTTCGAGAGCTATATTTGTAAATGTAACTCTTATCTCAAATACATTCATTTAAATCCACCATCAAACGATGTCAAACCGGTCAAATCCAATTCGGTCATTACGAATCAACAAAAAATATACAAATCCGTAAGCCGATTCTTAGAAAATATTACAGTAAATACCTACATAGTACCTACTGTTTTAGCCTATTTATGTTTTGTTCTGGCCCAGAATTGCTATATAATTGAATAGTGAATCTCGAGCCAAACAAAGTCAAAATTATCAAGTTTACGGAATGTCCTTATTTCTCCTGCTATATGGTGTCAGTACACTCGAGTGGAGTAAATGCAGCGGTGAGGTAGGGACAAAACGTTTCTTTATTTCATTAGAATGCATTCACGGCTGGCATTGTGAGCTGCGGCGGGGGTGAGGCACCTACTCATAAACAATGGGGGTGCTACGTATACTTTATTACAGTACCTATATTAATGTTCTTAGGTACCCGATACCAGGTACCAGATGCTTAGTATTAGGATAGGAAGTTTGCAACTTGCAGTATTAAAATCGACCGATGTCAATAAAAGTACTTAGGTAATGCTATTTTTAGAAGCACTCTAGAAAGATCTGCCCTAATGTTTGCAATAAAGTGAGCGTCAAGGGTATTTCAAGCGTATCGTTAGGTACATTATTACTATATGGATCTAATGTAAATTATCTTTTTAATTAAAGCAATTCAAACTTCTATCATCAAAGCCATGTTAATCTTATGAGTAAAGACATAAAAAAAGCTTGTAAATGTCCTACCTATTTATGAATATGAGAAACTAGAGGTATCAAAGAAATCTTGCTATTAGCAGTACATATTACCAACTCACTACTGATGAAGTCAATAACTAGGCATCAGATTTTAATAATGAACCTTAAGTTAAATTTATTAGAGCCGCTTATTCTAATCAGAATGACTACGGAACCCTTACAAAATACTTAAATCGGAACAAAACTAAGTCTGTTAATTTTCAAGAAATCTGTTCTAAATAGGCTGCAATCAAAGTTACTTTCGGTATTAAATCGTCGACAATTTACTGAACACAAAGGAGATTGGTGCAATCATTCACTGAACAATGAACTGTTTTATTTAGGAGATGAGCTTAATGACTGCATTTAAATGGGCCCGGTTAATACGTACCGATTTCATAAATTAGGGTTGTTACTTAACTCAACTACGAGATCTGGCTCGAAATAAATATCAGACTACATCACGTACATTGATCTGACTCCGATGTAAGTAGCTTAAGCACTTGTGTTACGGATATCAGAAGCAACAGTGGTATTACAAATATATACTTAAATATTGGATATTAACACCTAGACACAGAACAAACACAAGAATTCATCACACGAATATTTGTCCTAGGTGGGGATCAAACCTACAACTCTTGGCGCATGGAGCAGGGTCATTACCGAATGCGCCCTCGAGTCAGTCTTTTGACTGGCTCGAAAGACCATTATGTATTTGTGAGTTTTGATTACAGATAAAGCTACTGTCTCTTTTATCTGCGCAAGAGGCAATCTTCAAAAATGATTAAAATAGGACATCTGTTAATAGCTTTAGCGTGTAAATTCGCCCGTGAATTCGATTTTATTTCAAAAACTCGATTGAGCATTATTTTAAATCAATAACTTCCGAGATGAACGTACCCTATATCTTTCTCTAACATCCAATTGGCTATAAGTAGATAAAACAGACAGAGTAACTCCCGTTTTTATGATATTAAGTATCACCTCTTAATGTCGCAATGACCTCATGACCCCACTACACTGTTGTTTTATTGAAAATCATTATTTCCCGTGATCGCCCGGTCGTTAAAGTTTCAATTCTGTTTTACGATGTCATGTTTAATGTTCTCTATGTTTAGAGCTATCTAATATTTTATTTATGAGGACGCTTTTATCCTGCTGACTCAGTAAGTCTTGTTAATACAATCGTTTATTTAACACGACTTATCTGGTTGGTAGATGAAGCTTATTAGAAAAAGTTATAAATAATGTCCTCCTAACCGATATCGGTTACGGCGGCCAATCTCAACGAGGATTAGCCAACTGCGCAGGAGATATTATAGTGCACAAGTGTGTGCGCTAACACAGGTGCACTCTCTATTCCTTCACTCTCATAGTCCGGTGAGACGGCAATTCGACATGACCGGAGAGAGGTTAGGCGCAGGACCAACGGCTTAACGTGCTTTCCGAGGCACGGGGGTGATTAAACCGCCAACTTCCTGACTCCGGGCTGTTACTGAGTAATTTGGATATTGAAATACCCAGCCACAAATTTTTGGCCCGACCCGGGATTTGAACCCGGGACCTCTTGGTCCTTAGGCGGCGCATGCTACCACTAGACCAACGAGGCAGTCTAGAAAAAGTTACCTTTTTGGTAAATATTGTTGTGGTTAAAGGTGCCTGCTGTCCCTTTGACTCTGCTTAGCCCTTCGGGGATTACGGGTGTGATGTTATGTTATGTTACCTAGTTACTGTAGATTTAACACAGTTTAAAGACTAGCTTTACAATTTAGGTAAAAATAATAGTGTACATAATCACACTTCATTATTAAAGTCTAAGTATTAAGCGCGACTATATAATTTAAGTAAATACGATATATGTTCTTCATTGTACTAAAAATATAGATTGATTTGACCCCCTTTTCTACATATGAAATGCACAAATATATTAATAGATACATACATATGTAACATCATGCCCGTAATCCCCGAAGAAGTTAACCACATTTAGTCAAAAATAAAACGGCTGAGTTAGATGGAAAGCTCTGAAAAAGTCGCTTACACAACCACATACACAAAACTCGCTATAACACAGTTGGCATATTATTTTCAAGTCCCAGATCAACATAGGACAAATATTACATAAATTAAAATCACTTCCTCCTTTTAGCTTTTTGCATGGTCCATTAAAAAACACCATCAATACACCGTGAAATAATTCTGTACCTGTTGGGTACACAACACTTCGCACAAATGAGGTCAACCGTTCACGGGACCACATAATTTTTAACCTCTACTGCAACTAGAATGCAACTTTTCACTCGACAGCAGGAACAATTTTCCATCCAGCCATTACGACGCGCTCGGGCTGAGCTATTCGTTCGGCGATCGTTCATTCGTTCATATAAAATAAAGTGGAATCATTTATTCATTTGTCCCCTTTCGAGTAAATCGATTCAAGAATACAGAATGGTATTATAAATGTGGAATGACTCTGACACTGTGTCTTCGTCTATCATCGCATCGTAACGATTTAGCACGAGAACATTTTGAACTTAAACAAAAAACATAGATAATTTGTCCCTAAAAATTTAATTAGCTATCGTGGGCTCTGTTACAGGCAACATTTTCCGAAGACGGAGCTCATTTTTATAGACTTCATGCATCAAAGTCGTAGCTACTTTAAAACCTAGTAGAAACATTACACATCACCTACAGCTAGCTTTTGAGAAAAAGAAAGAAAGAAAATAAAATTTATTTGGTGCAATACTTAACCTAGCCTATCAAAATCAAACTGTACCTCCACATAACATTTGACAAGCATACGTAAAGCATGTGCAACAAAAGTTAAACACTTTGACTTTGAATAGTTTTTTGAAGAAATAACTAAACTATCTTCACGTCAAACCCCTAGTGGGGAAGGTGGAGACAACCGAACGCCACCGTCTCTCTGTAGCTTAGGTAAATAAAGACAATTGCATATGTTACGTTAAGGTTCAAATACACAAGCTGCTCGGCTAATATCATAAACCTTTATTCTGCTTCGCCGCAGCCTAGTAAGTACCTACCTTCAGAACTAATTTCACCCCCGACTCAATCAACCACTAGCCAGTTTTCAATCGCTCGCTATTCAAACTCTACACGTAAGGTGTATTGACCCAATCGCTCTATCTCACGTGTGTTCATTTGGAATGTTCATCGGACTTTTTCTCAACGATTCACGTAGTGAGAAGTGGGAATTGTCATTTTGTTATTTTCAAAAGTTTTGCAAAAACGACTGTACGTTTAAAGATTTTGCAATTATTTGATGGATACATTCCAAAATGTTGACTGTTGAACTTAACAAGTAACTTTATATTGGTGATTATTAAACTATTTCACTTTTACCTCATTTCAAACCCTGAAGGGGTTACTTGAAAAAAAAATATGTACCAATCTCCCATGATGATTATTATATAATAAATATCAGACTACATCACATACATTGATCTCACTCCGATGTAAGTAGCTTAAGCACTTGTATTACAGATATCAGAAAAAACAGTAATATTACAAATATATACTTAAATATTCAATAACACCCAGACACAGAACAAACACAAGTATTCATCACACGAATGTTTGTCCCAGGTGGGGATCGAACCCACAACTCTAGGCGCATGGGGCAGGGTCACTACTGAATGCGCCATCCAACTATTTATAGCAGTCAAAGCAGCATAAAAGAACTCTAATATTTTCGCTACGAGTGTAGATAGGACACTTGCGGTAATACTAAGGCTTAAGTTACCTTAATCTTAAAAAATATAGGAGTAAAATAAACATTGTAACAGCTTCTAGAACGTGCCAAAGAAGAACAAAGCTGTAAGTTCCTATGTATACTTATGTAGTAACATAGGTACTTAGTTAAGAGGCTCATTGCAAATACTATTTAGAAAGTTCTCATGAGAAATCTACCCAGAGCCGTACCTAGTTTTCCTCGTGTTTAGAATTCAGAACAGCTTTCCTTATTTTCAATCAAAGTTGGAATTTAAAAGGTTTCCTAGTTTACTTAGTTGGTTTCTCATATTACATAACACAAATAAGATCTAAGGAAAACTTCTCTATTCTATTGCTGTGATCATTTTCACGCCGTGTACGCAAGCTCGACCCATTCGTTCAGTGACCGGTGGTCCGTTCACCCGGTCTTTTGCCGGGTCATTTGGAACGCTGACTCGTCGTTCTGTTTGTTCCAGGTTTGTTCCGATCGTTCTATTCAATCTGCGAGGGCTCAATTGAACGCAAACGGTTATTTTGTGAGGCGAGGTGTGGGAATGTCCGTGATTTAAGCTTAGTTTGGTTACACTAGCGTAGGATTGTATACTTTCGAATACATTTTTGTTTTAATTGATATCTCGATTAATATTCTTACTGGTACGCTGATAAATCAGATTCAGATTGCGGTCAAGATTTCAATGGATATGAATGGATTACCAAAATTTGTATCAAGTTATAGTGGCGTAGCGTGGGTGTCTATCCCCCAGGGTGGCGGCCCAAATCTGACGTCCTGAAGAAATTATGTGATTTAGCCGCCCCCAAATAGTTATCGTCCGAGATTATAAGCCCCCACCCAGCCTCCCTCATCACCCTATGCCAAACTAGCGCTGGCCACGCTGTCCCGAATTCCTTATGTCGCCTACCTGACCCTCATTCGGAATTAACTACGATTTTAAAGATTTAATTTAAACGTTTTGATGTGTTTTTTTTTCATATTAATCTGGTACAAGAATTTGACAAAATGATATGAGTGAAATGGAAGTGGATAGCTTGATGACGGCTGACCGGGACGTATGGCAGAGGAAGACATGCTGCGCCGATCCCAAATGAACTGGGAGAAGGGCAAGAGGATGACGATGACAAGTTTTTGACAAAAATATACCAATGTCGATATTAAAATTATAAAGCCACAAAGTTTTGACGTAACAAAGATGATGACAATTAGGTATTATTTCAAATACTCGAAACGGAAAACTTAATATAATAATAAATAAATAAATAAATATCCGACTACATCACATACATTGATCTGACTCCGAGGTAAGTAGCTTAAGCACTTGTGTTACAGATATCAGAATCAACAGTGGTATTACAAATATATACTTAAATATTGGATATTAACACCCAGACACAGAACAAACACAAGTATTCATCATACGAATATTTGTCCTGGGTGGGGATCGAACCCACGACTCTTGGCGCATGGGGCAGGGTCACTACCGAATGCGCCATCGAGCCAGTCTACTTGCGTCAAAAGAGTTTATAAATGGTAATTTTTAATTACGGTAAACCATCTAGCTTCCGTCTATAACTTTGTTGCATAACTTTAAGTCCAAACGTTAAGTATTCTTTATGCTTCGTCATGCGCCTCAAAATGGGTTCATAATCGCTTCTTGTGGAAGCGAATATTTACCAACACACCTCTCAAGTGAATGATCACCGGGGAGGAAAAGAGTGAAACATTTTAGTAACAGCTTCAACATATTTCACAAACTTAATACCCTGGAGTACAAGCGCAGGGGTGGATTTAGGGTGCAACATAAAATAAACATCGCTGTTAAAATGGATTCTTTTCAGCTTTGAGTGTGTAAGCGTTGTATATATCTATGATTAGTTAATGTTAGCTAAGATTCTTTTTATTTTTTTACGATTGTAGAAAGCTTGTAAGATTGTAACTAGGGATATCGGTATCTTTAGTCTTAGCTACCATACACACTTGATAACGTAAATTAAAAAAAATATTCTTTATTATATTAAAGTAATTAATTTTAAATCAATCAATTCAGCACGCTTATTGTGTGTACATTAAATCTATTATATATTTTGTTTTGGACGTGACCTGATGAATGAGATCTGCCCCACCTTTCTCCACTGTGGGTACGCTCATGCTGTAATGATAAAAATACAGGGAAAATAATAATAACGTTCATTTGATACTAGCAGTGCCCCACGGTTTTCACTCTCGTAATTCCCGTTCCCGTGGATATACGAGGATAAAACATACCTTTATACTCGTTGATAAAGTAAGTAACCATTGGTGAAGGAATTATTCAGATCACTCCAGTAGTTTCGGAGCCTATTCAATGCATACTACAAACAATCAAATTTTTCCTCTTTATTATTTTTTATTATAATATTAGTGTAGACTTTGGTAAGATAAATATAATTAGATTATGTATCTTTGCATTTCCCGGCCATCTCCCAAATCCGGCCCTGCTCACTCTAACATCGATTCAAAGGTAACCAAACGGAAAATCAACTTTAAATAACACCAATGGAAGTACAAAGTTAAATTGTGCCTTCCGGTCGGCAGTAACTTCCAGTGCTTAAAATTACATAAAAATTCTGCTTGCCAATACCGATGCAATAACTTCAGCTCGAATGTTTATTGCTCAAGTTACGATAGGTATAAACATAAATAAGTGTCTAGAATTATGAGATTTAGTTGTAATAGTTCTTGAGATTTGATGGCTCGTAAAGGTTTCGGATTGGGTTAATAGGATAGGCGATTTGTGTCGCGTGTTGATATCAGGAGTCTAATGGCACAAACATATAAGGTTACTATTTGAGGATGGTAAACTGTATATAGATTACATAACGTCGTTCGGCAGTTAAAACCTCGGAGGTCGCATTTGCTTTTTTTTTTATTTGTTTTGTAAGTCACATCAGACTTATTTAGCCACGAGCTATTTGAATTCTTACGATTATGTACCATTGATGACAATAATTCTTAAAAAAAAATAACAGTAAACAGTACTATTCCGATCCATATTTTTTTTCAGTAGGCAGTTTTCTCTTCCTTTAAAATTTTGTTAAAAGCATTTACTAGGTTTTCATTGCCGAACTACGATATACGAACAACTACTTTCTATAATGGTCCCAAGCTGATCTGGGACTTAAAAGAATGTGCCGACTGTGTTCCTTGCACAGCATGTAAAAAGCGACTAATGGTATATTAGAGTTTAGATATGTGATTGTGTAGGCGACGAGCTGGCCACTTCTCATAAGGGGATTAGATATGACAGCCACTTGTTACAATTAAAAAAAAAATCCATCAGACCCAGCCTAGTTTTATTTTTAGCCTAAATTGGTTAAAGGCGCTTGCTGTCTCTGACTTTCCCAACCTCTCCGCAGATTTTGGGTAAACCAGGCGATGACACCATAATTAAATAATCCGAATTGTTTATCACTAGACTACAATCTTTGATTTTTAATGAATATGGGGTCAAATATTGTACAGGCGATGACGTTGTAGGTAAGATCAAGAAAGTTAAGTTAAGGTTAAGTGACTAAGTGTACCTATCTTTGACTATCAAGCCTTCAATCAATAAACAATTTATATGTGGACATCAAAATGTACTGCTGTTTGTGGCAGTCGCTACAAGAACAACAAAATAAGTTTACTGCCCAGTCATTAATACAGCAATAATGTCAAAACTTAAGCTACGACATTCCGGCCGGAATAGTTTTCAACTTCAGGATTGTCCAACTTCGAAGCCTATTTATTCGTTTACATAAAGATGGCCACATAATCTGCAAAAGTCATAAATAACGATATAAAACGAACATAATCCAAACAATTCTATAGACAAAAGAGTTATGGGCCATGCAAGTTTGTCGCTCCATTCCACAACTTTGTCTTCCACACGTTCGATGCACTATGCAACTTTACATTAATCATAAAATTACTAAAAATCAACCTTATGCACATAAACTTAAGAACTACTCTTACAGCAGACTTAAAATTGCCACCATAAAAATACAATGTCTCATTTATCACATCTGCAAGCGACTTAAAACCATATTCCCTTGTAATAAGACTATACTTGAGGAAGGTTCCTAGTTGCAGCTCGCTTAGGGCTCTGTCGCACAGTTTAAATGGTACAAATTGCCATTCAAACTATCGTCACATTTTGTGGCGCGAAAGTAATTCGGCCATATCTGGAGCATGCTAGTCTTTAAATAACTATTATTATCTATTCTATTCTCTTCAGTAGGTCTGCTGATATTTACATTCACTCAAGTTTTCTGTCCTACGAAAATACTTCTATTTGTCAGTAACTTGTATGCGCCTAATTGCTGGACCAATTATGATGAAATCCATTACGCAAATTTTGAACCCAAAAGATGTGTTATTCCAGAAAATAACACTGATACTCAATAGAGTCGATAGAGACTCTGTCGTAGTGTGTTGAATGTGTAGGTCTTCTCAAATCGTTGGGATAACCTACCTAAAAGTGGATGCGTGCCTTTGAACTAAACGTAAAGACCTATTCGGCTATTCTTGACCTGTTTGACTAGCCCGTTGGTCGAGTGGTCAGAAACCCTGGCCACGAAACCAAGTGTCGCGGATTTAAATCCCGGTAGGGGCAAATGTTTTGTGTGATGATCACCTAGTATCCATAGCACAAGTTTATACGCTTACTTTAGAACTAAGGAATTGGTGTGTCAGCCGGGAGAATTTATTTATTTATTCTACTAATACCAGCCAAATATAAAAAATATCAAAATCTATCGGAGCCGTTTTGGAGGTATACCACCACAAACACCGTGACAGGAGATTTTTATACGTATATTGGATTTTTTTAATTAATTAAATAATATGAAAAACAAACAATGAAAGTATTATCATTATTACTATGTGAGCATTTATTAAATATTAAAGTATCTAAATATCCGGCTTTCTTACTCACTGATACACTCAAATAAGCAACATTATTTCGTCCAACATATTCAATATTAGCGCTAGCGAATTCCCACTTTCGTCATCCGCAAATATTTGGCGAAAGCTCACGTGCACCACTCGAAAAGGGGAAGAAGACAACTTAAAATTCGCCACAAAAATACCGCGGCAAAACCTTACAATTTTATCTAAGAGGAGATAGGAAATGCACAGAGTGAAACAAGAAAAGCGAGACTACGGAAACTCCTTAAAGAAACAGCAGAGCAATTTTAAATATTCACAAAGCGCTGTAAACGGTTAGTCTCTTTAGCTAATTTAACGAAAAAGACCAAAAGAAAATCTAGGCTGCCTGAAAATTCTTGAGTGAGTTTTCAGTGGAATTTCGATCTTCATCCTTTGAGATACGAGCATAATAAATGCGCGACTGACTTATATCGACGTCGGTGGAAGCCCTAAGGGCCAAATAGCGGTGGTAGGGTGCCCATAATTTGAGATTGGATAGGTTCTTTATTGCGAAACGCTTTGATTGTTTATTGAGAATTTTAGAAGAAGTACCTTCCAAGGTGGAATTTCCAAAACTGTTACACAACGTATCTGTAAAGTTTTCCGTAATTTGAGGAAGTCCATCAAATATTTGTTCATTAAAAGCGTTCGTCAGAATTTTCTTAGAAAGGATAATATTTGCAAAGCAATTATTTGAAAAACAACAGTCAAGGTTGAAGGTCTTTACCTGGTAAGGGTGAAAAGACGTTTTTAGTAAATCGTATTAATTTTCAGCCCAAATTATAAAAGGGTTGTTTATGCATAAACTAGCTATGCCCGTGACTTTGTTCAAAGGACAGTTTTGATTTTGAATTTACAGTATACTTATTGCTATAACAAAACTACAATTTGTCTGTCCGGCCCTTTTGGAAATATCTACACTGCTGTTTTATTTTTCATGTTTAAAAAGAAAAAAATACTATTGCAAAAGTAAATATCAAATGAGATTCTTGTTTATATCAGGATTTTCTCAACGTTTTCAAGCGCACTTACAATAATCGCTACTCCCCAAAAAATCATACGCTCTTTTTTATAACTTCAACAGTCACAATTATTAAGAACACAGATGCATAACCTCCATGCATACTTCATGTAAAACCTGCGAGGCCCTCAAATATTGGGAGGTACAAGCCACGTCTGTTTTGTAAACTTACGAAGCCTGGCGCCCTCTCGGAGTTTTTACGGAATTTTCCCGGAGCAACCGAGAGGACTCCATTTAGAGTTATTTCATTTACTTTCTTATGGCGTATTCTGAATTTAAAAAGTAAAACATTTGCTCCTTATTTATGCTATCGCTTTTTCTTGTGAAGCCCTCGACTTTGTTTATTCTGTCCCGTGTTCAAATATCTGAGTATTGTCACATGTACAACAATAGCTTTCTTGCCAGTTTTTTTACGACAGGAATAACAATTCGATGCCATCGTTTTAATATCCTTATATCCTTACTGAAATAGGTAAACACTAAGTCAGTAAAATCATTTTCTTAGAATTATATTTCATTCATTCAAATACTGGGGTCGCTTGATCTATGATTTTAGATTTAGCAAGTCTAATTACTTGTATGTTGTAGCTTTCTAACTTTAATCTTTACACAAGGCTTATCTCCTACACGAAAAAATTGGTCGTGGTATCATCTTCCTAGCATTATGTCCCGTGTTTAGACGGGATCCGCTTAGACCATGATTCAGGATTTAGCGAGTCTGGTAATTAGGTCAGACTGCCGGTCTGACCTTCGTAACCCTAAGATAGGGGAACCAGACAATTTTTAGATCATGGTTACAAATCCAAAGTTGTTGAATTAGCAGGGTTCATCACGATGTTTTCCTTCACCGTCGAGCTAGTGGTATAAATACGTACATAGATTTGAAAAATCCAGAGGTACGTGCCCGGGTTTGAACCCGCACTCCTCAGTTAAGAGGCGCCTGTCCTTACCATTGAGCTACCACCGGTCGTGGTAACATATCTTAAATTATAGAAATGTCTAGGATTTTCGTTTCGCATTTTTTTTTAATAAAATAAATATCATAATAATATGGTTCATAAGCACCAATATTATTTTACCGACCATCTTGCAATACAGTTTGAACTTTGTAAACAGAACCAGTAGGTAATGAATGAGTTCTTCATCATAAAAAGCAACTTGATACGCCATCAAGAGATACAATTTATACATGTGAATCATAAAAAGTAATTCAAATTGTCACAATCAAGATTATCTATTTTAATAAAAAACATCAATGTTTGTTTACTGAAAAAATCGTTCTGTTGCAAAAAAAATTGCTATTCATATTTGCCAAAATATTCAACTGTTTTGTAGGTAACCTCTTAGATAATTGTTAGTTTTTCATCAAATAATAACGCAGATCGTCTCAGCCAAAAAGCGAAATAAGTAATAAGTAATCCCGTCGCCCTTGGGAAATGTCCTGGCGCCAACTCAAACGTGGTCCCTCAAGCTGTTGTCGAATTGATAGCTGCGGAGGTGGGTTACTTCCAACGAGTGTGTTGGGATTTGTTCTGTGTCGTTAACGGAACGAGCAATCTGTATGGAATATACCAGCAGGTCGATGCTCTCTGAGAAACGAGCTGTTTAATACGGTTCGCATTTTGAAGTTATGTTCTAGGGTGATTGAATTGCGTCGTTAAATTTACATTGGCTAAATAAAAGGATTCAGGTGGAGGAGACTTTTCTGCATAATAATTATATAAATTATTTTATGGAAGCCAACCACGCAGGAGATATTAAAATACACAAGTGCCTGCGCAAACATAGGAACACTTCGTGTTACTTCATTAATATACATACATAACATCACGCATGTTATCCCCGAAGAGGTAGGCGGAGCCTAAAAGTCAGTAAGCCCCTTAAACCACATTCAGCCAAAAATAAAACTAGGCTGGGTTAGATAGAAAATTGTGAAAAAATACTGACAGGTGACAAGCTCGTCGCCCATGATCACATAATATGACCAACGAGATAGTTAAGCCGAATTTCGCTCAATAACTTTTACGTTAGCACAATAGTTTCGAGAAGGACTTATCGGCCCAGGCAGTCAGTCAGTCAGTTCTATACTTTCCTAAAACGCTTTCATAGCGATTGAGCCTTAACCTGTTTGAGTAGAGTACGAGATTGGCGAAAATTTGAGCACAATTTTGTATATCTCACTGAAACTTCTAAGCTCGTAGAATTTACCTTCCTTTCCATCAAATTTGGAAGGTAAATACTACTATATTAAGTCTAAATTTTGGTGGAAAGGACTATAATTTAGAAGTATCACTAGAAATAATACTGATGGGACTAAACGCGTTATGCATTGTGGTACATGAGTACTTACAGCTTGACCTTTCGGCCGTGTTGCTACGACCGTAGTCACAAGCGAACATATCATATCGCGTTTAGTCCCGTCAGTATTATTTCCAGTGATAATGCAACGCGAAACTTTAAAATCATAAATTTAGAAGTATTTTTGAGCCTATGATAAAAAAATATATTTTTTTAAAGACTTGAACTTAAACTTAAAATTTATCTTTCGAGAGTAATTGCTTCTAAGTTTGCTCAAGAATACTATCTAGCATTACCTGTATTCTCCATGTCTCAAACTCTCATTTCTCTCACATGACATAACTACTAAAAGCATTGTTTGTACAACGGTAATTTCTTCCATGTTCCGTTATCTATCCCGAGGGATACGCACACAGGTCCAGACGCATCATCTCGCTCAGAAGCGGGTTTAAAATCACTTAAAATCATCCCATTCACAATGGAAATAAAACGTCGGTACACACAGCACTGTTAACCCTTTAATGCGGGCGGCCGTTTCTATTACAGCAGGGTCCCAGGGGTCTTTGTGGCCAACCACTATTTTTGCCCTGCACACCGGCTTTATTAGGGACCTCCTAATAAAGGGAATTTATTCTCTGTCCCCAAAACTGGGGCTTATTTGGGGCGAAACAGGTTTTTGTTGGGTAACGTTTTTGAGATTTTACGCGTTGCTGTTTTAGGCTTTTTAGTGTTTACTAACCCTGTTAGTGCTGGATTTATTTTAAATTTTTGGGACGGATAATATACAAATTACAAAATAAACCGACATTGGTCTAAGTCTTAAAAATTATGGACCAACGTTCTTGTCTTATATGCGACTTGTGAAAGAATTATAACAATAATAATAATCATAAATTCTCCAGACTGACACACAAATTTTCTAGTTCCAAACTAAGCTTATGCTTGTGCTATGGGTACTAGGTGAACGGATAGAGATACTTAAATATATTTATAAACATCCATGACTCGAGTACAAATGTCCATATTCATCACACGAAACATTTTCGAACCCGCGACCCTTAGTTTCGTGGCCAGGGTCTCTAACCACTCGACCAACTGGCCAGTCGACGGTCATATTGGTGTCAGTGTTTTGATTTTGTGGTTGTGTATGCGTCGAATTAGCCGAGCTGAGCTACCACCGCTCTCTGGGACTAAAATATAATGTGCCAACTGTGTTCCTAGCCTAACGTGGCGTAAAAGGTGACTAATGGTAATTGCGAATAATGGTATATCGGGTTTTAGGTGTATAATTGTGTTCGCTACGAGCTAGCCAATTTACTACTACTGTTAACAATTTTTCATCTATACCAGTCCAGTTTTATATTTTGGCTGCATGTGGTTAAGGGGCTTGCTACCCCTTTGACTCTGTCTACTCCTTCGTGGATTACGGGCGTGATGATATTATGATACATAAACCTTCATAGTAAAACGTTCTCCACAGTAATTATAAATCCTCCTATCTCAACACGCGCAGTTAGATAGCTGTTTGCTCTCGCGTGCACACTCGCTGCAGTCTTGCGTCTAGTCTTGTACAACAACTGCGTCGCGCTATGCACGACGCGACTTTGATGCGACTTCTTAGAATGCTCGCTTGTAAAATGCATCAGCGGCGCACTAAGGCGAAAAACTTCGTGTTACTGAAATATCATATGCTGTGTGTAAACACTATTTGAGATATTAAATTGACTTTTAATTTCTCAAAACTTGGTTATATCGACCAAATGAGCAGGTAATGGGTTGAATATTTTGAAAAGAACTTTCTGTGATGGTGTACACCGGATACACCTCGCAAGCGAAAGGTGTTAAACCAATCAATCAACCTAACTTTGGAATTTTGTAGTCAAATTTCCTACGTATTAACCATTATGAACTGAATGGTGATGTCGTGGTGACTAGATAGTCACTTCAATATAATCACTAGATGAGTCTTTAGCTAAATCCAGAAATCCAAAATCTTGGTTCAGACGAACCCCGACTTGCTAGGAAAATGATTAAGGAACATAAATAAGGGGATGGCTGGAATAGACCCTGTGTAGCAGATCTTCAACACTATCAGTTTCACAACTTCACACATATATATTAAATGCACAATACATTGAAACGACTGCTATTAGATATTTGCTACAGCTCAAATACGAGTATAGGCATCAACATTTTAACAAAATATTTCCAACACAATTCATTCGCGCAAACATCATACTGCAAGAATTACATGAACGTAAATTTCGTCTGCACTTCCCAGCTATTGTCTAACCGTGTATGGGCGCTGTAGCTCACGTCACAAACACGAAACCAGACAATGTAGGATGACGAGTTTAATTATTTCGAGCTGGGAATGTTCGGGAACACTGCGATAATGGAGCCTGGTGTAGGGCTCCTTTAGAGAACTGTGGATGAAGACACGTGTTCTATCAGGCAAAGTGTTGGGTGCAATCTGAACACATACGAATTAAGAAAACATATGTAGGTGGGAAATGACGTGAAAAATAAAATAAAAAACTTCTGGCTACCATGAATAGTTGCGATGATATGACGATAATCTTTTTAAAGCAATAATCAAATACAATATTTAAGGTTATCGTTATGAAGGTTTAAACAGATTCCGATTAGGAATGGAGTTATGCTAGAAAGAAAATGGCGTTGGTCTCTTCAAAACTAAGCTGGGGGGACAATAAATATAAGAAAACATAGACTTATGAAAAAATTGTAATTTCATTTCTGAAAATTACCTAATCTATCATAATGATAAGTGTTATCATTATGATAGATTAGGTATCTTCATAGCATTATGTTATGTATGATCCGGGATCTAGCAAGGCTAAATATTATATTAGAGGGCTTTCATTTGACGATTGTATGAAAATAAATTAGCATCATTCCCACTAGACATAATACGGACGGAACTAAACGCTAAAATGACGTAGAACATGAGTACTTACAGCTTGACGTTTCCGCCGTGTTACAACGACCGTAGTCACAAGCGGACTGTCAGTCCGACTACATAATGAATATCGCGTTTAATCCCGTCAGTATTATTTCTTGTGATAATGCAATGCGAAAGTTTAAAATCGTAAACAGCACGTTTCTCATCGCCAAGCTAATGGTAGTGATATCTACCTATATTTGAAATATCCGAACGTACAAGATTTGGATTGAACTGATCCGCTTAGCATGAGAGCCACCCCTGCCATTGAGGTACCGACCTAATACTATAAAGCCTACGTCAGTATAGCCCTATAACTTATTTACCTCATCTTTGTTCGAGTAACACTCCGAAACTACTGACACACGTCGTTTAGTATTCAAGAGGGGCTCGGCCAATAAAAATTCAGCTGCCACAATGTGCGAAGTCCCGTAGATCACATAAAGCAGAGGTTTATGATGGAGCCGAGATCGAAATACAAAGTAGACGGTCTATCGGATAATGTTTATGCTCCCCAGCGTCTTTGATGAATTGGCAGAAGTGGGTCGGTCGTTGAGTACCTACGGTTCTTGCGTGGATTTACGGATTTTTTTATTGGCGTTGTGCATGCGGGTGTATTCAGTTGCTCAAGATAGTATAAGAATTTTCGACTTCAAAAATAAAACTTATGTTGTTCTGGAACTTTAAATGAATCTACGGACTGTGTTGCTTGCCTGGCTCGTCGTAGGACCTATAAGCTCCTTAAACCATATTCAGCAAAAAAAGAGTTGCCTAATAAGTGTATTAGACAGTGGGTTTATGGTCCATCTAACCCAACTCGATTTTTAGTTAAATTTGGTTTAATGAGTTTATTGCTCCTTGGGCTCTACCTACCTCTACTGGTATTGCAGGGGTCATGGTATAAATAAAATATATGAAAATATTTTTGACCTGGAAAGCTCCAATATCTCAGGGTCCATCCTTTAGATGTTGCAACTTTTCACACCTGAAGAAACAAAAAGAGGCTCCTCATTTCTCATAAAAGCAAAACAACTACCTCCGCGCCTCGTAACAGGCCTTATCCAGCTGTTCGTACATAATTAGCTCTAATGAGGCCCGAGCTACGCCATTAACCCGGGCGTGTGCGAATAGCCGCTCACTACATGTTCCTGCCGTTAATTGTTTGAATTAACATAGGTGTCTGCAGGTAACGCAGTGGTAGCTCATTGGGTAAGAATTCGGACTTTGCTTGCGGTTATCGTTAAACTGCACCTTTTAATTTTCCAAAATCTATGTACAGATCTAGCATAATGTAGAAACATAGTATTGTGCTGCCGGGATAGTGATACTAAGAATATGAGATAAAAATATGAAAGTATTTATGTTTTAAGATGTTGTGCTACGCTATTACTATAGGATTTCACATGCACTTAACCATTAAGACTGCCATCTCATACAACATGTGACATGAATTAAAAGAATTTAAACTTACATTTGAAAAATATCTCGGCTAAAAACTGTAATAACGGGTTACATGTTGGTCTGGGACTCAAAAATAATGTGCACATAGTGTTCCTTAGTTCTAACTTCTCAGTGTCCATTCAAAATCGCACCTGAAGAAACAATAAGAGTTTTCATAAAAGAAAAACAACGAACTCCGCGCCTCGTAACAGGCCTTTGTAATTTTTATTTAAGTATTTATTTCTAATACCACTGTTGATTCTGATATCCGTAACACAAGTGCTTTTAAGCTACTTAGCTTTGTGGGATATTTATTTATATTAAATTCCACAAAAAAACGTTAAGTATGGTCCCTAATATTACATTTCCTTATTATAACACGTCTTTTCCCAGCACCTGTTAATTTAATTACACATAGAAAGAATCGTACAAACAACCTTATTACTGGATGAAGGCCGAGACAAATGTACCCTTATCATCCCCTTTGTCCGGCGTCGGTAATGTAATTAGACAGGCAAAAATCGAGGGGAGACCATTAACCCTAATTAGTTGTTCTGTTCAGGTGTACGTCTTTGACGTAACAATGGGGGGGGGGGGGGGGAGGAGGTAGTTTATTAGTTTTATTGCCTTACTATGAGCAGTTACATTTGCTCTTTTATTTTATTGGGTATCGTTCGGACACCTGGGGTTTGGCCTACTTAGGATGAGACTAAGACTGCTACTTATTTTTTCTCGATTTTTGTTTATCTTTTGTCGTATAAAGTCTAGGTTTTGAATCAGATCTCGATGGGTTTCGACATTATTGTGCAACTTGGCATAATTCAACTACAAACAAATATCAAAATACCTTTTAATAAAAAAACATGGATGGTTTTCTATTTCTATTTATATATTTATCTGGAACGTTTTCCAGTTTTATCAAGACTTCAAACACAAAATGTATGGTAACTCAATTTAGTACTAGACTGTTGATCGACTTACCTAACTAACTTTTTGCCACAACATTCTCTAGACTCTGAAAACAGACAGTTTTCTCTGTATTTTACTGTTTCTAAAATCTAAGGAAATCGACTATGAGAGATATTATACCTATACATTATTTCCAAGCACTTTTATATTCAATAAATTGCATTTATGGACATAGCCAAATCGGCCCAAAACGCTCAAAAATGTTACATTGCTGCGAAAAACAATAATATAAATTAGTTTCCACTCCCGCGCAGCCGCACTCAATCCACACAATGTCCGCTGTAAGCCCCACAGCTTGTTCAATTAAAGTGCCAACTGTCTCGTCCTCTCGGAGACTTAGTGGTGTCGCGTCGGAGCCAGGCGAGTCTCCGTCTGACTTTTACATCGCTGTTTGAATACAATCTAATATTATAGTTTCAACACAAACAAGACGGTAATATAACAATCGAAAGCGAATGGTACAACCGGACTCGCTAAATCCTAATTAATAGTACAGATCCAATCCGAACTGTAAAGCTAGGACATTTTGGACAAAGGAAATAGACCGGTTGAAAACTGCATGGGTCATGAATACTGGGTAGAATGAAATATAATAAAACAATCCTAATTATATCTTAAAAGGCGACTTGTCTTCAATAGACAAGTCGCAATGGGTTTATGATCGCGTAGGCGACGAGCTAACCACTCACTTGTCACTCTCTCTCTTTCTCTCTCTTTCTTTCTCTCTCTCTGCATGTCTGCGCCCACTGCTGGACTTGTCACTATTTTTTCCCAATTTCCATCTATTCCAACTCGAATTTGTTATGGCTAAAAGTTTGCGAAGGGAGATTCCTACACCTTGATCTGTACCTAGTATTTCCGGGGATTGTTAGAAATAATACTGACGGGACTAAACGCGATATGCATTATGAAGTACTTACATGAGTACTTACAGCTTGACGTTTCGGCCGTGTTACAACGACTGTGATCACAATAGTAACGTGAGACGACTAGACGAATGCAATTTTAATTAATTTAGATTTTCTGCAGGCTTGTGGTCCGAGTTAGTTAATTACTCAAGCGGACTGTCGTCCCGTTGGTATTATTTCTAGTGATAAGGCAACGTGAAAGTTTAAAATCATATGCTGGATTGTTGTAGGTGAGTGTGTATTTAATATAAGTTAAAATTTTAAGATTTAAACCTTAATGAACATACTCAAATCCTAAACTAACCATATCTTCTAAATTTTTTTTTTTTTTGACTGACACCAATTCCCTAGTTCCAAACTAAGCTTATGCTTGTGCTATGGATACTAGGTGAACGGATAGACATACTTAAATACGTTTATAAACATCCATGACTCGAGTACAAATGTCCATGTTCATCACACGAAACATTTGCCCCTAGCGGGATTCGAACCCGCGACCCTTGGTTTCGTGGCCAGGGTCTCTAACCACTCGACCAACGGGCCAGTCAAATTGATTCAAGTGGCACGACAAAAATAGATTACTACCTACCAACGTCTCATAACTCGTAAGATTTCAGTCGGATTATAGTGACCGCCCGCGCGGTCTGGACCGCGCGACCGCAACCGCGCGACCACAGCCGCAGCCAAAGCCGCGGGATAAATAAGTAACTTGCGATCTGGGTTCGTGGCCCGCAGCAATACGGGTATGTATTTGCAATCGTGACAAACATTATATTGTATGTCAATAACTTTTATTTCCGGAAACTCAATATTATATAATATAATTTGGTCTAAACTGGTCCGTTCGAATCGCGGGTTCGAATCCCCCTAGGGGCAAATGTTTCGTGTGATAAACATGGACATTTGTACTCAAGTCGTGGATGTTTATAGACGTATTTAATTATGTCTATCCGTTCACCTAGTATCCATAGCACAAGCACAAGCTTAGTTTGGGACTAGGGAATTGGTGTGTCAGTCTGGAGAATTTATTATTATTTACTGTACTAAATGCTAACTTTGTGTTTTCACGTAATAATTGAAAGCGGAGAGGAAAGCTTGCAAGCCAACAATCATCGTAATTTTTTAATAAGATCACGTCCGTAATCCTCTAAGTTGCGGGCAGAATCAAAGAGGCAGCCAGCCTGTTTAACCACATTCAACCAAAAAATAAACGTGAGCTGGGTTAGATGGCAAATTTTGACATAGTAGTGACAAATGGCTAGATCGTCGCCTACACAATCACATACCCAAAAAAAATATACCAACTGTGTTACTATGATTAATTGGCAGTTAGATTATTATTTAGGCGGCGTGCTACGTACTTATCACTAATGTTACACAATTTACCATATAAACCAACACAGATGTTAATTTTTGTTTAAATGTGGTCTAATGATCTTATCGCTGGTTTCACAATCACGCTTACGCCAGCCCGGGTAGAAAGCGCGTCTCATAAGACCTTTTGTATTATAATATGCTATTTTCCTCATAAAAAAAATTATAGTCCAGTAACATAATTATTATTATATAAACAAAAAAATATTTAAACTAAAAATTATGAAGATGCAGCGCGTTAAAGTACCGCGTGACGTCACTAGGTGTGTAAAATTTTACCGTCCAAGTGACGTAAAACGCTAAATTTCAGATCTTTGAAGCCCTGTATCTTTGTAATTTTTCGAGTTTTTTTGATATTCTAACTTACGGACTAAAAAATGTTTGTTCACTGTGAAACACTAAAGGCAACACCTAGCTCCTAGCTCGCATCGCTTACCACCTGCGCTATCGTAAGCGTCACTCTGAAACCAGCCTTAAGATCATTAGACCACATTTAGACAAAACGTTAGTGGCAATTTGGTAGTTCGTCGCCTACATAGTAACCTAACTGCCAATACACCATTAATCAACTTTGAAACCAGCCTAACACTTCTTGGACGCGGGCTACACCTCCAGAGATTACAGGCATGATGATGTGATGATCACATTTAAAACAACAACAACTTATTTACCACTAGCTGTGCCAGCGGTGTCATCCGCGTTTATGGTTAATATTATGAAGACTATTTCCGTCATACATGATTTCTATGTTATTTTAACCATTAAGGCTGCACACGCGACGGAAGCTTAAAAAATGGAGTAACTTCTCCCGTTTTCCCAACATTTCCCTTCACTACTCTGCTCTTATTGATTGTAGCGTGATGAAAAGTATACTATAACCTGCCCAGGAGTATGAAGAATAATTGTCCCAAGTTTCGTTAAAATCCGTCGAGTAGTTTTTGTTTCTATAAGGAACATACATACAGACAGACAGACAGACAGACAGACAAAAATTTTACTAATTGCATTTTTGGCATCAGTATCGATCACTAATCACCCCCTGATAGTTATTTTGAAAATATATTTCATGTACAGAATTGACCTCTCTACGATTTATTATAAGTATAGACTAATCGACCATTGACGGCTCTCCGGCCATGTCGAATTGTCGTCTCACCGGACTATAAGAGCGAAGGAACAGAGAGTGCACCTGTTTACGCACACACTTGTACACTATAATCTATATCTATCTCCATTTGTCTAAACCTTGTTGAGATTGGCCGCCGTGACCGATATCGGTTAGAAGTACATTCATTATTAATCTACCACTACGCCAACAGGCTTAAGTAGCACATTTCATTTATTTGAAACAATTAAAACATGCAGTAGCTTTATAGCTGTATCCGAAATTACATAGCAATATTACGCAAAACGCATTACTGAATCCAATTGGGTATAACGTGCGATGGCTTAACAATAATTGTGTTGCATTTAAAACATGATTGGGATTGGATTTCAAATGTTGAGTTGGTATTTACAAATGTGTGACGGATATTGGAATGGTTGTGTACTTACTTAACGATCAATATATTACTTTTTAGTGTTTAGAAAGAAAGTAGTGATGCCGAAAAATCGAGATCGACAGCTGTTCGACTGGCCCGTTGGTCGAGTGGTCACGGCTACGAAACCAAGGGTCGCGGGTTCGAATCCCGCTAGGGGCAGATGTTTTGTGTGATGAACATGAATATTTTTACTCGAGTCATGGATGTTTTATAAACGTATTTAGGTATGTCTATCCGTACATCTAGTATCCATAGTACAAGCTTATAAGCTTAGTTTGGAACTAGGGAATTGGTGTGTCAGTCTGAAGAATGAAGAAGAATGAAGAATGAATGAAGAATGAAGAATGTTCAGACTTTACAAAAACAGAGAATCATCAAATCATCAACTGCAGGACACGTAGTAGATAGCACGTTTCACGATCGAAAATGGATTAAAGTGGCATTCGCCATCAACGGCTCACGTACGCAGACCCTTAAAAGGTCGATTTAAAAGGCACCCCTTAAATAATTCACTGCGTCCTACAAAATACGGATGAAACAAATGCAAATTCAGATTATTCGGATCATCGGTGTTATAATAATTCCGATTGGAGCCGTCCGCGCAACCGGCTGACCCGTTTAAATGAGCTTATGTGCTATTACGTGTATAATTGTATGTTGTTCCGTGTGCAATAATGTTTTGTACGATACTAACAATTAGTCTTATACTATGCTCTATCTTTGCATTGTATTAGTACATGTTAAGCGTATATTTAGGGTAAGCGGTTGCCCTATATTGGTTACTTTAAATTGATGACCACTTAGTGAAAATAGATAGGTATTATTAAGTAGGAGCCGCGGAAGGCCCAGGCTCACCTATCACGACCAGATTGGTTGTGTATTAACAGAAGGTGATGTTAGAAGTCATAAGAAAAGTAGAGCTTGTATGAAAAGAATCATGAATGTTGAAGAGGCGTGTGAAGTGTGTAAGGATAGTGCCTTATGGCGTTCGGTTCTCTCTGCCTACCCCGCTAGGCAAGTGGCGTGAAGTTTAGTTAGTTAGTTATTTTTAGATAGGTGTGTAAATGTAGTTTGTCTGGTACGTTGTCACACCTAATTGAAAGCAATTGTTATAATAGTATTTCGAAACTTAGAAATCTTAAAAAAACATTTGCTTCTTTTATTCCGAAAAAAAATTGATATCGTGAGATGTATCATTAAAATTTTTCTGACGGACTTCATTCTTAGCAAGAGAAACCTCGAAAATTAGTTAAAACATTTAATTATCATAATGACCTTAACCGTTCTTTATAGTTTTTAAACACTACTTATAATTCTAAGAGTTCCTTCACACTTTATCTAGCAAAGTCTGTAAATTATATGCTTAGCTAGCATCCAAATGTTAAACGTATATTTCTGCTAAACGACAGCGCTGAGTGTAATAAAAGACCTGGGAATGCATCTCAATGCTAATGAATGAATTCCTTAATTAGCCAGGAGACTTGCTTATTACTTTGTAGATAAGTATGCGTCTTTGTTTTTGTGAACGTTGTGTTTTGTCTTTTAATTACCTTGGATAAACATAATCTATTATATATATATCTATAGTTAGTTTATGGTTGCTGGACTTACATACATACATAACATCACGCCCATTATCCTCGAAGGTGTAGGCAGAGTCAAAGAGGCAGCAGTCAATGAGGTTGCTGGACTTATTGATCTTTAAGTAGCCTGCTACCTAACGATCAATAGGTCCCGGAGTCGAAGCTCGGGTCCGGCTGTCTTTAAAAAATAAAAATATCACACTACATCACATACATTGATCTGACTCCGAGGTAAGTAGCTTAAGCACTTGTGTGATATCATAATCAACAGTGGTATTACAAATATATACTTAAATATTCAATATTAACACCCAGACACAGAACAAACACAAGTATTCATCATACGAATGTTTGTCCTGGGTGGGAATCGAACCCACAACAACCCACATCGAGCCAGTCTTTGTGGCTGGTATTTCAATATTGTAATTTTTCAGTACAAGTCCGGAGTGAAGGAGTTGGCGTTTTACTACCCTTTTTGTAACCCTTATTAATGAACCCCACAGGTACTGTACAACTACAGAAACTGCGAAATTGGAGTTCCTGGGAAAATTTTCAGAATAATATGGAACAAATCATGTCGATTACACTTTATCTTATCCCGAAGACAATTGATACAGTCAACCAAATACTTCGACGAATACAAATCGTAAGAATAACGACGTCAACATTTCATCGCAACAGTACCCCGTGTCGGGAAGCTATCCCGGTTTAACACTCAACCTGTAGGCTCTCGCCGGCCGAATACCAAGCAGGCCTGTCAGATCATGTCCTCTATTTATAGTCTCAACGATGAGGTGTCAGGCTTAGTATTGGCACTTGGTGATAGATGTGGTATTGATAAGAAATCGGCAGTTGATACCAGATTTAAAAGTGTACTTTTTATTAACTATCAAAATGGGTCGCTTCCTTGAGTTTGTATGGTCCTGGAGACCAATTTAAGTTTAAATTAAAAAAATCACTTCACTCAGCGTAGAGGCACTTCACTCAGCGTAGAACAGCACGCCATATGGCATGGTCCCTACACACCTCACACGCATCTTTAACATTCATAATCCTTTTAATACAAGCTCTAAGGTTTTTATAGCTTCTAAAATAAGTTTAGAAATAATAGCAAATATAAATAAACCAATTAAGCTACCAACTAAGCAGGATAGACATGCTTAATACATTTATAAATAAATATCCAAGACCTACAAATTACTGTATCCATAAAACCCCATAAAATCCATATACGAGTATTGAACTTGTGACCTTTAATTTCGTGGCCAGTGCTTCGAGCACTAACCGAGCGATCTGTCATAAAATAATTATTAGAGGAATAAATTAGTATTTAAAAAATTGTCTTAAATTTGTGAAATTCACATATACCTAATTATAGGTATACCTACCTATAATTAGGTATATGTGAAAAATGGCGGTTTAGTATATAATAAAAAGACAACCAAAAACATTATACCACCCGCTGTGATTAAGCGCGATTTCTAGACATCCACAGAACTATAGCCGGATAATACAAGGGCAAAATCAATTAGCACTTTTTGCAAACCAACTCTGCGCTCCGGGCTGCGGACCCGCACCAGGAATTACAAAGTTCTAGATTATTTCGTTTCGCTGCCGAATGCCTAGGGCGAGCGAACGGAACTGCTAATAAATTAAATTCGCAATTAGTTCGCTGTGGTAATATTTAATTTTATTACTGCTGACATTGCCGTGGCAATGACTTCTGAGTTCGAGAATTACCTAAAGTTTGGACTTGGTTTTGTTATGGAAGATGTTAAGTGCTGGTTTATTTAAAAGTTTAATAAAAATTACGGTAGAAGTTACAATGAAGTTCAATACGACCGCTAAAGTGTAATTTTGTACATTGAAAGTAAAATTGCCTACAGGCGTTCTAAAATGATATTTAGTCGTTTAATTTTTCATCAGAAATATCAAGGCTTGGTAATAAAAAAATACATCCTAAGTTTATTGAATTATGGAAGAATATACATGGGCGTACAAGAGAGCGGTAGTAGCTTAATGGTAAGGACACGCGCCTCTTAACCGAGGAGTGCGGGTTCAAATCCGGGCACGTACCTATGGCTTTTTCAAATCTATGTACGTATTTATACCACTAGCTCGACGGTGATGAAAAACATCGTGATAAAACCTGCAAATTCAAACAACTTTGGATTTGTAACCATGATCCAAAAATTGTCTGGTTCCCCTATCTTAGGGTTACGAAGATCAGATCGGCAGTCGCTTTAATGTAATTACCAGACTCGCTAAAGCCTGGATCATGGTGGTGTTGAGTAAAATTTCGTCAGAGTATTGTTAGTCCGGTCAAATAAGACCGATAAATAGATAATAAATAGGTAAATATCAGACTACATCAAATACATTGATCTGTCTCCGAGGAAAGTAGCATAGCACTTGTGTTACGGACATCAGAAAAAATAGTGGTATTACTAACATAATTATACTTCAATAAAATAATGGATATTAACACCCAGACAAAGAACAAACACAAGTATTCATCACACGAATGTTTGTACTGGTTGGGGATCGAACCCACAACTATTGGCGCATGGGGCAGGATCACTACCGAATGCGCCATCGAGTCAAAGGAGTGATGGTACAAAAATTCGCATCCAGCTCAAAGTTCTGAGCTGCAAGATTTGAGAGCAGAGCGCAAAGGATTGTTAAAAACACCATTATAAATGAAATCTACAAAGTCCACATCGATCTGAAACCGATAAAATTTGTAAAAAGTAAATTCACGACATAATGTCTAGTAAGCTTTTTGAAACTACAGCTATAGGCTTATTTTTTACATATAATTGCTAGCTTTACTGGCTTTTACTAGCGGGTGCGTCCATGTGGAATTCGCTTTGTTACAAGGTCATTATTGTGTTTTGTGGGACCAATCAATCAATAATATTATCCCACCTCTCACTCTAGTGCCACTGAAAATCAGCGTCATGTCACCCAAGCATCATGACAAATGCTTTGCTATCATTCTGGCTGCATATCTTAAAAGATTTTGTTATAAATTATATTGTCCGGAATGTTTGTTGGGTCAAAGTAAATATGCACAAAATTAATAAGATTTCTTTCTTTTTTTGCCTTCTACTGAGTTAAAATAACAAATTATATCTGCTTTGAGTTCATACTTTTGGCGCACCAAATTTTACTATAATCAGTGAAATTGCTAATAAACCTTACATAATTAGATGTTATATTAGCAAGAATATCAAGCCACTGCAAAGGAAAGTTAACCTAAGTAAAAAAGCAATAGGTACATTTAACATTCTTTAAATAAAACCCTGAGCCATTTTAAAAACTCCAGACGAAAATTTCCTAAACCATCTTATGCCAAAGAGGTCCAGACGGGCTTTCGCGTTAAAGATGTCTCGAAACGTGCTCGAGTGGACTCGCCGCTCAAGGGCTCCAGGATCCTGCGGGATCAACAGGCGGAATCGTTTAGAGTCCCGACACGAGGACATGTTTAAATAATACTTTATAGCGATTTGTATAATATCGGGTTGCGTAAACTGTGATTCTGCGTCATAAGGGATGTTTATAAGCTGTGGTGACTGCTTATCTGGAAAGTCGTAAAGCTTGTTACTACCTTCAGTAGTATAAAACACATACATATATACATAAATACATACATAACATCACGCCCATAATCCTCGAAGGGGTAGGCAGAGTCAATGGGGCAGCAGGCCCCTTTAACCACATTCAGCCAAAAACAAAATTGGGTTGGGTTAGATGGAAAATTGTGAAAAAGTAGTGACAAGTGGCTAGGTCGTCGCCTACACAATCATACACCCAAAACCCGATATACCATTAAGTAGTAGCTTTTTACGGCATGCTAGGCAAGAGACACAGTTGACACATTATTTTCAAGTCCCAGACCAACATGGGACGATATAAAAAATCTGAAAAATTTATTAATTTATAGATATGTGGTATGAATGGTTTGTAAGAGGTGTAATTTCAGACACAAACACTCTGAATAATCAATCATAATCTCATCAATCATAACTTGGTACAAAATTTAACTTATATGTTGGCAATATTATGTAATGTGAGGAATTCTGCACTGAAATCGGAATAAAATGTGCGAATTCGTATCGTAAGTATTCAAACTTTCGGCAAGATAAATAAAGTTTTGATTTTCAGAGTACTCCTAAAAAGAAATGTATCTAATATCAAGAGTTAGTCCAATACCAACACTTATTATCAAATGTTGTAGATCTTGTCGCTAATTATAAAACAAAGTCCTTCGCTGCGTCTGTCTGTCTCTTCGCGATAAACTCTAAAACTACTGCACGAATTTTCATGCGGTATTTACCAATATATTAATGATTCTCGAAGAAAGTTTAGATATATAATTTTTTATGTATTTGTATACATTGGCTAAAATAGAATGATATTTATTGGAGGTGTCGGAAAAATTAAGCCGCCACGCGGGCAAAAGCTTTTTTGAATATGTGTAAAGCGTCATTGCTTAAACACTTTATTTCTACATACTAAGATCGAAGTAAAAGTTCCCATGGACAAAATGACATTCGTCTCATAATTTTAATTTGTTGTTCAAATATTTAATATAAATATATATAACATTAAATATCAGAAATTTTACATTATTTTTTAAGTTATTTTACACTAGCAGCACCTCGCGGTTTTTCCTGCGTAGTTCCAGTTCCCGTGGTAATACGGGGATAAAATATAGCTTATATTACTCGCTGATAAAGTAGCTTTCCAGTGGTGAAAGAATTATTCAAATCAGTCCAGTAGTTTCGGAGCCTATTCGATACAAACAAACAAACAATCAAATATTTCCTCTTTTTAATATTAGTATTTCCTCTTTATTTTTTTCTTTAGAAGATTAGTTTTCTTTGGAAATGCATAAATGTAAAAAAACATATCAAAACATGACATATGTTTTTTTGGAATAGATCAGTAAAAACTTTCTATGCTGTCTTTCATTTGTACATTTAAATTCAATTTCACGTCATTTCTCTGTTCGTTCCATCAATCCTCTGTACTGCGTAAACTTTTATATTATGTTTTTGTCATTGCCGTCTAACATTCCGGTAAAAAGATGGAGATGGCCCACAACTCGCGATGGCCCGAGATTAAACGCGCGTCCCAATCTTAACTGTCCTGTGGAACAACCGTTTGCGGCAATCGGCCCGTTAATGTCTTCCAATAAAACACCAAGCGGCCCACCTTGAAAAAAGCGCCCCCAGACTCACCCGGCTCTTAACCTCGGTCATAAAATCCGCATTTTTCTACTTTATCCATTGGATTTCCCTGCCGTTCTGATCTGAGATTGCAAGAAAATGCGTTACATTGAAAATAACAGTCGCGCCCAACAACCGAAAACGAAACTTAAAGTCTACCTTTTTAAGTTTAAATTCAATTGGAAGGCTGCGGACGGCGTCAAATCAAAATCTCCGTCGAACCGCTGGCCTTTTTTCGTTGGAAACGACTTACACTGTTATTCTCCTAAGTGTTTAGAATACGCTTTTATTACAGTTTGTACTCGAGATTTTTTTAGCGACGGAAATATTTGTGTTTTCTTTATGTCGTCCCCGTTTTCCGGTAATTTCAGGTAAGTGAACGTAGCGGATCAGAGTCGGGGGTGAAATACTGGGGTGTTTTATGCGTTTCGTCTATGGAAATGTATTTTGGTCAACACGCAACGCAGTTAAGCCTCGCCGGCCTAATAATTTTTGGCGTATGCGGTTTCGGCGTTCGTGCGTGATATTTCGGAGTGTTACGGATGAAACTATTTTGGTAAATGTTACAATGGTAGTGATGATTATGAGCAAATGTTGTTTCTATTTTGTTTAGTTTTTTTGCTTATCGACGTAATGATATGTCGCTATTGTCTCATCGTCTTCCTAGCGTTATGTCCCGTGTTTAGAGGGGGTCCGCTTAGACCATGTTTCAGGATTTAGCGAGTCTAGTAATTATATTGAAGCGACTGCCGATCTGACTTTCGTAACCCTAAGATAGGTTCCCCTATCTTAGGGGACAATTTTTGGATCATGGTATTTGTATTTGCAGGTTTCATCACGATGTTTTCCCTCACCGTTGAGCTAGTGGTATAAATACGTACATAGATTTGAAAAATCCAGAGGTACGTGCCCGGGTTTGAACCCGCACTCCGGTTTAGAGGCGCGTGTCTTTACCATTGAGCTACCACCGCGCACAATATGTCGCTATTGTCTATTTGCTCTTATTTAGCTTGTGCTCTCTATTTCACTTATATTTTACAGTGCTAATTAATATGAGCGAATACTATTTTCTCACAATTTTAATGCTCCTTGAACTCTGTTTTCCTCTGGGGATTACGAAACGAGTATTTAAGAAATTTATATCACAACTGGCCATGTAAAATAGAACAAAGAAGCAGATTGCGTAATATCAACCAATTTGACAGCCTCATTCATACGCCGATAATCACAGATCATATCAAATCGTTACTTCTAGTTTCACAAATTAAATGCATATGGACTCACACAAAGAAGGTGAATATCGGATACAAACCGCGCTCTGCGGATAAATCCTCAGAAAAAGGAGAATCAAACAAGCCTCCGGGCTCGCTGAAACTGCATATCGCAAAAAATGTAAACTTTTTGATTTGCCCACTCCGCAACAAGCGAAATACACGCCGCGCCCGCGGGCTGAATATTAATGAATTGGTTACGAGAGGCTTACAGAAATTAAAAAAAATAAACAAGAAATATGTGGAAAAATACGAAAAAACACACAAAAACACGAGTTTTTTTCATATCGGCCCCGGTCCGACATGCATATTCATTTGTATCAATCGATCTTCTAACGCGATTCGTAACATGTGCGCGATACAGGGTGTAGACGTGATCTGTTTTTGTTGAATTTGTATATGTTTCTGAGTAGGATTTGTTTTTTTTTTATATTTATACTGTGCGAAATACCGCAACTTACATAGGTAGATAATGATTAGTAGACGTGGCAATGTTGAGGAATTATATTTCTAGGCTGGGTTCTTAGACCAGGAGGTACCCGAGCGGTATTACGACTTAAAATCATCATCATCACATTCTTAGCACAACGTCTTTTTACCACTTGGTCCTTTATTTAGCAGGTCTAATTAAAACTTTGAAGTAATAAAAATTGGCCTTCATAAATATGGATTAGACAAATTGGATCATGATTACTCATCTATGGTAATTTAAAAAGGCAAGTTGATTCCTCTTACTTTGTGTACTTATTTATGAGTTTTCTCAGAGTCTATTATTTAGACATATGTGCCTACATATCGGATCACAACTTGTTATTTTTGCCATCATAAATTATTTGAGGCTTTGAATCTGGCGTATAGATACGTCGTATAGAGAAATAATGGAAGAAAAATAATTTTATTAGTGGCGCATAAAATGAAACAACGGTTAGGATCCTCACTTAATAGCAGATATAATAATAATGATAATTTGTTTATTTAACAGAAAAATAATTACATTGACAATTACAGTGACTCCCACACTAGGCGATGCCTGTCACGTGGGAGTCAGAAATACAATGCAGCTAAAAATATTCAAATAATAATATGTGTGTCGTGTGTGTGTGTGTGTGTGTGCATAATAATTAATGGATACATATTTGATCACCTTAGCGCCACATTAACGAAGCATAATCTCAGATTGGCAAACTGACAGATTTTGATGTGGCCGTAAATCTCAAATGGACGAAAATTTAATGGGTGAATCGTTAGTACGTCTCTCTATTTCGCACGGAATTCCGCCGCTCAGCATAATTGCTGCAGGACTTTGTATGTAAAATACTGAGCAATTTGCACTGAATTTATCTTTCCAATAACGTTTCTTAAACCTGCCCGGATAATTTAGTGTTATTTCAGGGTCCAACTTTGCAAAGGGATTCTGGAGGTGAGTCTTTTAAAATCACTGCTTAGCACTTGTTCCTGTATCCATTTAATTTTATAAAGAGGATCTTGAACTTTGAAATCATGTGGGTACGTTAGTAAATTAAATGTTGTAATAGATTGTTTTTACACCTGGTATAATCTGTTAAAATTTTTCATGTTGGATTAAGTTGAGGTAAGTTCGCTCTTGGTCGAACTTCCTCTTTTCGACATAGGACACAGTCATTTACTTAGTAAAAATTATAAATTGACTTTAAAGGAACATATTGGGGCGCATCGCCATAAAGTAGTTGCCAAGGTGACAATATTAATTAGACCAATCAGAATAAGCTACGATGAACTTCAACCTCGGTCGGAATTTTACCTGACTCGATTTGGAAAAACACGTTTTGTCTAATAAGAACTAGTTTTGACAAAGGCGTTTAGTAAAAAATTGTTTTAACTAGGAAAAACGCGTTCTATCTAAAAACTGGTTTTGACTGTAAGGGGCCTTCCATAAAGTACGTCACACGTAAAGGAGGACGGAGGGGGTCTACGATGTGTGACATGGTGTGACAAGGGGTGGGAGGGGTCCTAAGTTTCGTGACATCACATTTCAAAATCTAATAATATCATAATAATTTGCAATTTCTGGATGTAAAATTGCAAAACATGTGATGTCACACTAGGGAGGGGGAGTCCCACAAATGTGACCAGCTGTGACAAAGAAGGGGGGGGGGATCAGAAAATCATGAAATTCGTGTGACGTACTTTATGGATGGCCTCTAACATAAACACATACCATTAATATAATCACATACACTTACAATATGAAAAAGCAGTGACAGATAGCTTGTCTCCTTCATAATCAAAAACCTGATACCACACTTTTCGCCTGTTACAACGTGGCTAGGCAAGAATCATAACTGAAACATTATTTTTGAGTCCAAGGCCAACTTAGGATATATTTGCTGATTTCACGTTGGTTATTGAGAGTTTCATTAATAAATAACATATAGATTGACCAAGCGTTCTACTCCGAGTTTAGTTATACAGTTTTCAGTTGGAATTTGAACAATGGTAAACAACAAAAGAAGAGATAAAATTAAAAAGAACAATTTGACATGACACCCACTTCACAACGAACCAAAATGAAACACTCAAACGCGTCCAAGTACTTGTTCCCTTAATAGGAAACTTAAGAAGTGATCCATTTTTTTGTTCCAGAAATAATTTTGGCTGAACAATGAACCATAACTTTGGCGTAAACTGATACCGTTTCCAGAAAGTCGGGGAATCAAATCGAAATTAAGCATCGGCGAGATAACAAATAAACAAAGCGGAATGAGATTCTGGAAGTTTCTCGGATTACATGGAGGGAAGGGAGTGGGTTCCGGAAAAAATGGGAAGACCAGCGAAGTTAGAGAACATACCTGAATAGGGATTCCGTAGATGTTTTGTTATGCAGTATTCTGTATCTATACTAATATTATAAAGAGGAAGGATTTGTATTTTTGTATTTTTGTGTGTGTGTGTATGTTTGTAATGAATAAACTCAAAAACTACTGTGCCGATTTAAGAAATTCTTTCACCATTGGAAAGCTACATTATCCTGAAGTAACATAAGCTATATTTTATTCCCATATTCCAACAAGTTCGGGAACTATGCGGGTGAAACCGCGGGGCGCTGCTAGTCTGTCATAAATTTACAGTATTAAGAAAATGCAATAAGGAGGTTAATTATCTTGACTTGTATTTATTTACGTCCATCTATTCTTTCATTATATAACAGATGGGTAATATTATAGACATGTTTTCTACCCGACTACGGCAGTCCAAATGTACACTTATGTAGTATTATATTGACGTATATACGGTTATGTACTATGGTGGTGCCTAGGCTTCTTATTAAATTTTCATGAAAGAGTGTAATTTACACTACGATAAATAAATAAAAAACCAATAGTAAGGGAAATTGTCTATGACGTGCCGATTGCTAGAAGTAAACTAGAGTAAATTATTAAAAACAGACGTTCCATTTTCTATTAAAAGAAAATTGTAAATTCGACGGTAGATTGCCAATTAATTTAAAAAAGTAGAGAGGGCTAACAAGTTTAATCACCAATAAACAAATTTACAGTTAATCTAAACTAATAAGCATGTATAAAAAATATATAGGGGTAAAGTAGTCGAGGTGGTGTGTTTTTTATCGGATAAGTGTACTTAAATCTGGTTTAAAAAAAAAACAAAAATATTTGTCCCGTGTTGGTCTGGGACTTAAAAAGAATTTGCCAACTGTTTTTATTGCCTAGCATGTCATAAAAGGCGACTAATGGTATATCGGGTTTTGGTTATGTGATTTGTGTAGGCGACAAGCTAGCCACTTGTCACTACTTTTTCACAATTTTCAATCTAACCCAACCCATTGTCCCGTGTTGGTCTGGGACTAAAAAGGATGTGCCAACTATGTTTCTTGCCTAGCATGTCGTAAAAGGCGACTAATGGTATATCGGGTTTTGGGTATGTGATTGAGTGTTTCACAATGTTCCATCTAACCAAGCCCAGTTTTTATTTTTGGCTGAATGTGGTTAAAGGGACCTACTGTCCCTTTGACTCTGCCTACCCCTTCAGGGATTATGGGCGTGATATATGTAAACAAAAATAATAATAAAAAAAAAACAACATGCCAAAGTCAATCAACAGCGGAATCCTAAAAACAAAGCAAAAAAAATGCAAACGTACAACTCTCTTTTTTAATTAGATTCCTTGTTGAGTCCTCTTCTATTTTTTTATTTGTTCGCCCTCTCACCTTACCTTGGATTATTTCTTTTTAACAGGCCCGTAATGAGAAAAGTTTTGAGTGGCTTGGTGAGAGCCCAGCTGATACAATAGTTATGACATTCGTGATTTATTTTCCTTTTTTGGGACGGTGGGTCAGTTTGGCAATCGGGTTTCCACTTATTAACCGACTTCAAAAAAAAGGAGGAGGTTCTCAATTCGACTGAATTTTTTTTTTATTGTTCTGGTTTAGATCGTGGTTGGACGCCACTTATTACCTGACTTCAAAAAAAAAGAGGAGGTTCTCAATTCGACTGAATTTTTTTTTATTGTTCTGGTTTAGATCGTGGTTGGACGCCACTTATGCAAAACGAAAAGATGTCAGTTTATAACATAACGCCCGCAAAGTAGATTAAAGATAGGTTAAAAGGAGCACCATCAACCACATTCAGCCAAAAACAAAACTGAACTGGGTTAGATTAAAAAAACTGTGACAAGTGGCTCGTCGTCTACACAGTCACATACCGAAAACCCTATATACATCTTTTACGACATGTTATACACAGTTGGCACATTATTTTCAAGTCCCAGACTAACATGGGACAAGTATAAAATGGAATATACTACTCTTTCGTTTCAAAAGTCACTTGTTAAGGACAAAATATTTTCCAAATCAATTTGCAACAATTTGGTTTGCAAATTACTTTTTTCGACACTCTTCGACACTCCATTTCACCCGATAAGGGTTGAATATTTAAAATCGATTAATTAGAACTCTTTGGTTACGGTTGAAAGAGTGAAATAGATATTGATAATTGATAATTTTGTACTTCACGTTAAGCCGTTAAGCCGTTGGTCCTGCGCCTAACCTCTCTCCGGTCATGTCGAATTGCCGTCTCACCGGACTCTGAGAGTGAGGGAATAGAGAGTGCACCTGTGTTAGCGCACACACTTGTACACTATAATATCTCCTGCGCAGATGGCTAATCCTCGTTGAGATTGGCCGCCGTAACCAATATCGGTTAGGAAAAACATTCATTTAGTAAAAATTAAGAGTGGTGACCCTAAAACCCCTCTTCAATCTAGCGTTAAAGATTATTTCTGATTGTATTTTCGTCTTATAGTAATTGGTTAATTATATTACAATTAACTTGAAACTTTGGGGGTCATGTGCCAAGGGCGTGCTCGTCGCGACTCCTGCCAGTCCGATTTCGGATTGCAACCTTGGACCGATCTAATTCCGCAGAGCGGGGTAGGGCGTTCCCCCGATGCGACGCGCACCGACGAGCCCTCGTCGGTGCGAAAAGTGGCGAGTGCGGCGAAGGGGGCCGCCACCCTTCACGCCACGCCGGACACTGCGGAACGAGGAGAACAGAGTGCCGTATAGGCACGTGGAATGTAAGAGGTGGAATGAAAGATAAGATGTATGAGATGATTGACGTAATGAATGAGAGACGCCTGGATGTTCTGTGCTTGACAGAGACTAAGCGGAAGGGCAGCGATGCAGATGAGCTTCCCGGTGGTATGATGGCTCTGTGGTCTGGTGTGGAACAGAATTGTCATGCCAGCGGTGGAGTTGGAGTAGTGCTTTCCTCTCGTTTAGTCTCTGGTGTGAAAGACTATGGATTAGTTGGCCCGAGACTCCTCTGGGTTCGTATTAAACTGGGTATTACGCGAGTCTTTCTGGTTGCAGGCTATGCGCCAGTAAGCTCAGCCAGTCCCCAAGAACTAGAGGAGTTCTGGGAGTCTGTTAGAGAAATTCTGGACCTGACTGAAGGAAATGAGAGGATAATTATGTGTGGAGATTTGAATGGTTGGGTTGGCACCAAGCGATCTGACTATGAAGCAGTCCTTGGCCCATATGGAGACAAGAGAGTGAATGATGCTGGTAAGCAAATCTTGGAAGTATGTTTGGAACGGAACCTCCTTGTGGCAAACACTATTTTCCGTCATAAGGATATTCACACGTATACTTGGAGACGGAATGACCAAAAAAGTGTGATTGATTTGATTTTAGTCGATAGCCGCCTCCGCAATAGTATATTGGATACAAGAGCCTACAGAGGCCCTACTCTTGAAACAGACCACTACCTGGTAGTATGCCGGTTTGCTGGGCTTTTCAAGAAGTGGAGGCACTGGCGAGTGCGTACTCCATGCGGAGGCACTGAAAGGATAAGGAATGAAAAACTGGAAGATGAAAGTGTAAGGAGTGTGTATGTAGGCTTAGTCAATGAAAGACTTGCGAATGCGAGTCTTTCTGGCTTAGATGTTGATGATTGCTGGAACATTTTGAAAGAGAGCATGGTGGACAGTGCAAAAGAGGCATGTGGATGCGCAAGGAGACGTAGAACAATGAAAGGTGACGCATGGTGGGATGAGGAGGTCAAAGCCTCCGTAGCGAGAAAGAAGAAGGCCTGGCTTGATTATGTCTCATCTTTGCAAATGGATGAAAGTATGCTTGAGATGAAGAAAGAAATATACCGTTATTGCAAGAGTGAAACCAAAGCTTTAGTGAAAGAGAAGCGTGAAAGAGTAGCTATGAATGAAGAAAGGAGACTGACGAATAGTTTCGAGGCTAATTCCAAGCTCTTTTGGAGGGAGGTTAAGAGGTCTCGGGGATATTCGTCGGCATCCGGAATGAGTAAGATTAAATCTAAAGCTGGTGACATTCTTGCAAACCCGAACGAGGTGTTAGAACGGTGGAGTGAATATTTTGGAGAAATGTATGAGTATGTCTCTGATGTTGGCACTGAGAGTGAGGCTATGTCTGATTCTGTGGTGCCAGCGTCTGATGAAGACATCACTATGAATGAGATTGAATGGTCGATACGAAGTCTGAAAAGTGGAAAGGCCGCGGGAATAGACAAGGTATCTGCGGAGATGATCAAGCTAGGTGGCGCTAGCGTCCAGGACGCTTTCTGGTTCTTGTGCAATCTATGCTGGAGAAACGGAAAGGTCCCAATGGACTGGAGACGGGCAGTTATCGTGCCTCTGTACAAGGGTGCTGGGTCACGTATGGACTGTGCCAGCCATAGAGCCATCAGTTTGATCAGCTTAGCAGCAAAGGTGTATGGCAAGATTATTGAGAGGAGAATGAGGGTGAAATCTGATGGAATGTTGTGGGAGGCACAGGGAGGTTTCCGGAATGGTAGAGGATGCACGGATCAAGTTTTCTCTCTTCGCAACATCGTGGAGAAGCATCTGGCCAAAAGTCAGAGGGTTTTTTGCGGTTTTGTGGATATGGAGAAGGCCTTTGACAGGGTTGTACGAAAGGACCTTTGGGACATATTGCCGAGATATGGGATTGATGGAGCATTGCTTCGTGCTGCGCAGTCCACCTATGTGGGATGTACGGCATGCGTGCAAGTGGAGGGCAGCCTGTCACCCTGGTTTGACGTCAATATTGGTGTCAGACAAGGATGCGTGCTGTCTGCTCTGCTGTTTATCCTATATCTCGACCATTGTCTCCAGAGGATTAGATCTATGAATGTTGGAGTGCGTATGGGTGACCTGGTTGTGAACTGCCTGCTTTACGCGGACGATGCCGTACTTCTAGCAGAGTCGGCATCGGATCTGCAGCAACTAGTCACAACATTGAAAGATGATTGCAAGGAGAGAGGCTTACATTTGAATGCGAAGAAAACAAAGATTATGGTGTTTGAAAGAGATGAAACCAGAACGGATACAAGGATAACGGTTGACGATGTAGTGCTGGAACAGGTGAATGAAATTGTATATCTAGGATCTGCATTTAGTAGAGATGGAAGGTACTCCGCTGATATAGAAAGAAGAGTGAATGCAGGGAATAGGGTGAATGGAGCGTTAGGAAAACTTTTAGGCAGCAAAATCTTAAGCCAGAAGGCCCAGCTCGCCATACACAATGCGGTGCTGATTCCTACGCTAACATATGGAAGCGAGAGTTGGGTATGGCAGAAAGAGCATGAAAGTAGAATAAACGCGGTCGAGATGCGTGCGCTGCGGAAAATCTGCGGTGTATCGCCCACAGACTGCGTTCGGAATGATGATGTAAGAAAGAGAGTTGGTCTGAAGGACAGCGTCGGAGTCAAGGTAAGAAGAGGCATGCTCCGGTGGTTCGGACATGTGGAAAGAATGGATGACGAAAGATTGACTAAACAGATATACAATGCGAATGTGGAAGGATGTAAGAGCCGCGGAAGGCCCAGGCTCACCTACCACGACCAGATTGGTCGTGTATTAAAAGAAGGTGATGTTAGGAGTCATAAAAATCGTAGAGCTTGTATGAAAAGGATTATGGATGTTGAAGAGGCGAGTGAGGTGTGTAAGGATCGTGCCATATGGCGTTCGGTTCTCTCTGCCTACCCCGCTAGGGAAGTGGCGTGAAGTTTAGTTAGTTAGTTAGTTAGTTAACTTGAAACTTAATCAAAAAAATTACAAGCTTTAGTTTTTACGTCTAATCGTTATTAATTATTAGTCTTATTTAATTCGTAAAATATTTTCTTAGTAACTACGCTTCAATTTACTTGAAAACCGGTTGCCCAAGTCAGTTGCCATGGAAGCCAGAGGGTAATATTAATACCACGTATCTAAGGATTTTCTTAAGAATTCCATCATGTAACGCAAAAAAAGTCTTTTATGGTCGGCCAGCGAAGATAACTCACAAATTCTCAAAGAATACTTTAAAGTATGAATATAAAATTGCGATGTTAATTTCTACATCAAAGAAATCTTTTGTACTAGCTAATATCTTCTCAATTCAGAAATTTCCCACTGAAAGATTCATTATGTTACTTTTACTTAATAATTACTGAATGGAATTTAAACAGGCAATGTTGATTTCCCTCATATCAGGCCTTTGATGTAAAATTTAGAAGATTTCTTCAAGCGAAGGTTTATATTCATGTTAAAAAACACGTTTTGATCCCACGTGTGAGGAAAATGCGAGTATTATATGTGAATTTTACATAATAAGTGATTCTTTTAATGTTATTTATATGACACGGTTTCGAGCGGAGATATCTCAGTACATGATAGCACCGTCTTGTACAAAGGGAATGCGAATGAGCAATTTTTCAATCATTTAACGCATTTGTAAGGGATATTACATAGTAAAATTGAACGTTAATAGTCGAACCGGAACAAAGTTGATTAAAACAGGACAGAAGAGAGTTTTAAATAAATACCTAGATACATCTTTCTCAAGTAAATCGTTTACTATTCTATGGATGGATTCCATCTTTAACTAACGTGTGTTCTATGGAACTAACAATTTATCCGAAATAAATGTAGCCTATGTCCAGGGTAAACATTTTTGACTACGAATATTGCAACCGCGACCACTCCAACTTCAATTACGGTATATTATCAGACATTATGCAAATGAACGCTTATTAACATAGTATATATTGCGGAATTAAGCAGCAATTACCGTCTTCTTTATTAGCAGAGTCCTCGCGATGCGGATTTTTAATACGGAGGTACTTATGTTCTTTCTGTGCGTCAGTCAGTTTCAAACAGATAATGTCAGTGTCGGTTGTCAGATGTACAGCTCGCTAATTAATCGTTAAAAAAGATTTTGATCTTGTGTATTATTTATTTATATAATATTATATTATATAATATAATAAATAGTAAATACAATGTCAGAAAAATGAATAAATTCTGATTGTTAGTCAAAACACTGTGTAAAATTGAGTTCCAAATTTTACTTCAATGTAAAAGCTCTTGGTAACAACATCTACAGAAAAGGTGTTTAATTCATCTTTGCTAGATAGTTATAAATGTGTTATATATAGCAACAATAACAATATCATCCAATTAACACGTGTGTTATAAGTGATAGTTCATTACGGAGTACGTACGGGCGTAATTACGGGCGGCTCAGCGCGGCCACCGCGGCTTGAGTTCCATTACGGCGCAGATTATCAGATATTACGCGGATTAACACAGATATTACGGTGGGGATCTTGCGGAATTAACTAGAAATGAATGCTTTTCTTCGCGAGCCGACCCGATTAGTTAAATGTTTTATAATGTAATATATTACAATTGTATTAAAAGGGTGCCCTGTATCAGGGCATTAAGGCCTGTAACAAATATGTAATTTGCTGTATAAATGTAACAAGCAGATAAAGTTGTTTTTATATTAGCATAAATAATATTAGAATGGACCTGTGTGTAAAACAGAATTCTATTTTATTATCATACCTTCGATAAGTATACATTTATAATTAAATATATCAAACGGTGGTCACGGAGTATAAATGTTTTTTATGGCGAAGCGATATAAAAGCTTCATTATCGATTAGAATTTACTACTTGTTAGTGCTGTCAACATGGACAATTGATTGACCTAAGCCACTTTCATCATTTTGTAGCATTGTATCTCGTTACCTGAGGGCTTACTCGTATTTAAGAAGATTTTGCGAGTGCGATTGGCGTGTAGATTTGGAAAATCCAGGGATACGGTCCGGGTTTGAACAAACGCCTCTCAATCGTATGGCATGAACATGTGTAAAATTAATACATACATAGAAAGAAAGAAAGAAAGAAAGAAAGAAAGAAAGAAAAATGTTTATTAGGTAACACATACACACATAACAAATATTTAAAATTACAGACTAACATAATTTAAAAGGTGAAATATGTAGTACCTAAAAGGCCTATGTCGCGGTACATATCATCAAAATGCAAACGTACAACTCTCTTTTTTAATTAGATTCCTTGTTGAGTCCTCTTCTATTTTTTTATTTGTTCGCCCTCTCACCTTACCTTGGATTATTTCTTTTTAACAGGCCCGTAATGAGAAAACTTTTAAGTGGCTCGGTGAGAGCCCAGCTGATACAATAGTTATGACATTCGTGATTTATTTTCCTTTTTTGGGACGGTGGGTCAGTTTGGCAATCGGGTTTCCACTTATTAACCGACTTCAAAAAAAAGGAGGAGGTTCTCAATTCGACTGAATTTTTTTTTTATTGTTCTGGTTTAGATCGTGGTTGGACGCCACTTATTAACCGACTTCAAAAAAAAGGAGGAGGTTCTCAATTCGACTGAATTTTATTTTTATTGTTCTGGTTTAGATCGTGGTTGGACGCCACTTATTAACCGACTTCAAAAAAAAGGAGGAGGTTCTCAATTCGACTGAATTTTTTTTTTTTATTGTTCTGGTTTAGATCGTGGTTGGACGCCACTTATGCAAAACGAAAAGATGTCAGTTTATAACATAACGCCCGCAATTCCCGAAGGGACAGGTAGATTAAAAGGGGCAGTAGGCACCTTTAACCACATTCAACCAAAAACAAAACTGAACTGGGTTAGATTAAAAAAACTGTGACAAGTGGCTCGTCGTCTACACAGTCACATACCGAAAACCCTATATACATCTTTTACGACATGTTATACACAGTTGGCACATTATTTTCAAGTCCCAGACTAACATGGGACAAGTATAAAATGGAATATACTACTCTTTCGTTTCAAAAGTCACTTGTTAAGGACAAAATATTTTCCAAATCAATTTGCAACAATTTGGTTTGCAAATTACTTTTTTCGACACTCTTCGACACTCCATTTCACCCGATAAGGGTTGAATATTTAAAATCGATTAATTAGAACTCTTTGGTTACGGTTGAAAGAGTGAAATAGATATTGATAATTGATAATTTTGTACTTCAATCATACATAGGTACAGTAGGCGAGATTTCAATATTAATAATTATTATATATCAATATTAATAATTTAGGTATGCCAATATTATAAAAATCTAATCTTTCATAGATTAGATTTTTTATTTGCATTGAGTAAGCTCCAGAAGTAGTGGACCGATTTTAAAAAGTCTTTCACCAATAGAAATCCGCTTTATTAGCAAGTAACATAAACTATATTTTATCCTCGTATTCCCACGGGAATGGGAAATACGTGGGAAACCGCGAGACGCTGCTAGTTAGGTAATAAAATTTTGGTTTGATCAATACAGTGGTAGATTCGAGTTAAACATTTTATTTTCAATCCTAGTTCTAGGATCAAATCCAAAATCAAAGCACTAGAAGCCTATTCTCTCTATAGCAATTGTTTTATCTTTTATATTTATTAACGTTTGTTTTTATACATTTTGTCTATTGTAAAAAAAAAATCTTTATTTTGTTAAGTACATACTGCAAAGCGATTTAGTAAAAATTAAGAGTGGTGACCCTAAAACCCCTCTTCAATCTAGCGTTAAAGATTGTTTCTGATTGTATTTTCGTCTAATAGTAATTGGTTAATTATATTACAATTAACTTGAAACTTAATCAAAAAAATTACAAGCTTTAGTTTTTACGTCTAATCGTTATTAATTATTAGTCTTATTTAATTCGTAAAATATTTTCTTAGTAACTACGCTTCAATTTACTTGAAAACCAGTTGCCCAAGTCAGTTGCCATGGAAGCCAGAGGGTAATATTAATACCACGTATCTAAGGATTTTCTTAAGAATTCCATCATGTAACGCAAGGTCTTTTATGGTCGGCCAGCGAAGATAACTCACAAATTCTCAAAGAATACTTTAAAGTATGAATATAAAATTGCGATGTTAATTTCTACATCAAAGAAATCTTTTGTACTAGCTAATATCTTCTCAATTCAGAAATTTCCCACTGAAAGATTCATTTTGTTACTTTTACTTAATAATTACTGAATGGAATTTAAACAGGCAATGTTGATTTCCCTCATATCAGGCCTTTGATGTAAAATTTAGAAGATTTCTTCAAGCGAAGGTTTATATTCATGTTAAAAAACACGTTTTGATCCCACGTGTGAGGAAAATGCGAGTATTTTATGTGAATTTTACATAATAAGTGATTCTTGAGATATCTCAGTAGGTACATGATAGCACCGTCTTGTACAAAGGGAATGCGAATGAGCAATTTTTCAACATGACTGGCTCGATGGCGCATTCGGTAGTGACCCTGCCCCATGCGCCAAGAGTTGTGGGTTCAATTCCCACCCAGGACAAACATTCGTATGATAAATACTTGTGTTTGTTCTATGTCTGGGTGTTAATATCCAATATTTAAGTATATATTTGTAATACCACTGTTGTTTCTGATATCCGTAACACAAGTGCTTAAGCTACTAACCTCGGAGTCAGATCAATGTATGTGATGTAGTCGGATATTTATTTATTATTTATTTATTATTATTTAACGCATTTGTAAGGGATATTACATGGTAATAAAATTGAACGTTAATAGTCGAACCGGAACAAAGTTGATTAAAACAGGACAGAAGAGAGTTTTAAATAAATACCTAGATACATCTTTCTCAAGTAAATCGTTTACTATTCTATGGATGGATTCCATCTTTAACTAACGTGTGTTCTATAAAACTAAAAAATTATCCGAAATAAATGTATCCTATGTCCAGGGTAAACATTTTTGACTACGAATATTGCAACCGAGACCACTCAAAGTTCAATTACGGTATATTATCAGACATTATGCAAATGAACGCTTATTAACATAGTATATATTGCGGAATTAAGCAGCAATTACCGTCTTCTTTATTAGCAGACTCCTCGCGTTGCGGATTTTTAATACGGAGGTACTTATGTTCTTTCTGTGCGTCAGTCAGTTTCAAACAGATAATGTCAGTGTCGGTTGTCAGATGTCCAGCTCGCTAATTAATCGTTAAAAAAGATTTTGATCTTGTGTATTATTTATTTATATATAATAATATTATATTATATAATATAATAAATAGTAAATACAATGTCAGAAAAATGAATGAATTCTGATTGTTAGTCAAAACACTGTGTAAAATTGAGTTCCAAATTTTACTTCAATGTAAAAGCTCTTGGTAACAACATCTACAGAAAAGGTGTTTAATTCATCTTTGCTAGATAGTTATAATGTGTTATATATAGCAACAATAACAATATCATCCAATTAACACGTGTGTTATAAGTGATAGTTCATTACGGAGTACGTACGGGCGTAATTACGGGCGGCTCAGCGCGGCCACCGCGGCTTGAGTTCCATTACGGCGCAGATTATCAGATATTACGCGGATTAACACAGATATTACGGTGGGGATCTTGCGGAATTAACTAGAAATGAATGCTTTTCTTCGCGAGCCGACCCGATTAGTTAAATGTTTTATAATGTAATACATTACAATTGTATTAAGTAAAAGGGTGCCCTATATCAGGGTAATAAGGCCTGTAACAAATATGTAATTTGCTGTATAAATGTAACAAGCAGATAAAGTTGTTTTTATATTAGCATAAATATTAGAATGGACCTGTGTGTAAAACAGAATTCTACTTTATTATCATACCTTCGATAAGTATACATTTATAATTAAATATATCAAACGGTGGTCACGGAGTATAAATGTTTTTTATGGCGAAGCGATATAAAAGCTTCATTATCGATTAGAATTTACTACTTGTTAGTGCTGTCAACATGGACAATTGATTGACCTAAGCCACTTTCATCATTTTGTAGCATTGTATCTCGTTACCTGAGGGCTTACTCGTATTTAAGAAGATTTTGCGAGTGCGATTGGCGTGTAGATTTGGAAAATCCAGGGATACGGTCCGGGTTTGAACAAACGCCTCTCAATCGTATGGCATGAACATGTGTAAAATTAATACATACATAGAAAGAAAGAAAGAAAGAAAGAAAGATAAATGTTTATTAGGTAACTCTTTCCGTCTTGGTGGTTAGCATACTAACTACCTAAAAAAACAAGAATATTTATTATATATTTTAACAAATGGTAAATAAAATATTGAAAATTGAATCCAAATGCGTAAGAACATTTATTCAGAATATTTATGTAAAAAGATATAAAACACAAAAATATTTTTAATATATGTATTAAAAATAATACATATATTAAAAATATATTTTTTTTATTTTTTTTTTATTTTTAATCCATATTGAACACGAATATGTAATTTTTATGTCTGAGCTATTAAAAATACAAAAGTGTGACTGAAAGAGGTAACACATACACACATAACAAATATTTAAAATTACAGACTAACATAATTTAAAAGGTGAAATATGTAGTACATAAAAGGTCTATGTCGCGGTGCATATCATCGCGCCCATAATCCCTGAAGGGGTAGGCAGAGTCAAGGGCAGCTAGCACCTTTACCACATTCAGCCAAAAAACTGGGCTGGGTTAGATGGCAAATTGTGAAAAAGTAAGTGACAAGCAGCTAGCTCGAAGCCTACAATGACACACCTAAAACCCGCTATATCATTAGTCACTTTTACACATGCTAGGCAAGAAACACAGTTAGCAAATTCTCTTTAAGTCCCAGACCAACATGGGACTTAAAATTACATTTGTAAAATGTACCATGTTTTTCGGAAATATGATGTGAGTTTTTATTTTACTATTGAACTACAGCCATTACAACTAGCTTGAAATTAATGTCTTTTACGGCATTCGATAACGAAGCGCACCGAAGCGCAACGCAGAAGCAATGAAGTTGGCGCAACTTCGGTAATGCGGCGCGCACTTCCCGCCAACTTGCTCACCGAAGCTGACGGCTCTTAACAAACTGTATGAAAGTGCGGTTGCTTTAAGGGCGAGGTTATACGCCTTTGTCGTTTAATTTGTTCGTCAGGCTATTAAAAATTACCAGTCAGATTGCCAGTTAAAAATAAGTAAAACAAATAGTTTCGTTCCTCTAAATACCCTAGGGAAATGGCATGAGCTAGTTAGTTTTTAACCGATTTCAAAAAATGGAGGAGGTTCTCAATTCCACTGTTTTTTTTTAAAATAACGAATAAGTCGGATCATGAACAAGACCGATGGCAAGACAAATGCTAAGCTATGCATGCCTAGCTCTAAATAGCCGTATCTACTCACCTCGATATTTTTTATGGTGAAGAAATCAGACCCACAAAAGAGGGTCTGATTTCTTGCCTAAAGGTTACAAACATCAAATAAGAACTATTATTAGTATATGTTTTATGTACCCCACTCACTTAACCTATTATTAAGGTCTAAGATGATCCAGACGAAGAACACAATAATAATAGAAATGTTATAAATGTAATTTAGGTAGAAATAAAAGTTTAATAGCTAGCCACTTGTCACTGCTTTTTCACAATTTTCCATCTAACCCAGCCCATAGTCCCATGTTGATCTGGAAAAGAATGTGCCGTATATCGTAGAAGACGACTTATGGTGTATCGGGTTTTGGGTATGTGATTGTGTGGGCGACAGGCTAGCCACTTGTCACCACTTTTTCACAATTTTCCATTTAACCCAGCCTAGCTTTGTTTCTGGCTGAATGTGGTTAAAGGGGACTTCTGCCTACCCCTTCGGCGATAATGGGCGTGATGTTATGTGTGTGTGTGAAAGTTTAATAAAGCTAACTGCCTTTTTAAACTACACTAAAAAAACATTAGCGTCGTTGAATTATATTTAAAGACCCGTATTCGACCACAAGAAAACATTTCATCACTCAGTCTAAAACACATAGAGTGGGAAAACGTCTAAATACACGAATATCAGAACATTATTGTTTATCCGCAAGCTACATTTCCGGGTGCGTTAATGTCTCATATCGGGACACGAGCAAACTGAGCCGCGCGTGAGACATGACAATGCGGAAAGGATTATTGGACTGGCCCGTTGGTCGAGTGGTCAGAGACCCTGGCCACGAAACCAAGGGTCGCGGGTTCGAATCCCGCTAGGGGCAAATGTTTCGTGTGATTAACATGGACATTTGTACTCGAGTCATGGATGTTTATAAACGTATTTAAGTATGTCTATCCGTTCACCTAGTATCCATAGTACAAGCATAAGCTTAGTTTGGAACTAGGGAATTGGTGTGTCAGTCTGGAGAATTTATTATTTAATTTATTATTAGTACAATCGTCTGAGACGGTTGTTACCAGTGAGTATAATCATAAGTGTCGAATGAATTCTTTATATACTTTTTGTCTCATGTTAGTCTGGGACATAAAAATGTGCCAACTGTAATATTTGTCTAGCATGTCGTAAAATACGATTAAGAGTGTATTAACTATAGGGTTGATTGTGTAGGCGACGAGTTTGCCACTGTACTCTAGTAGTCGTTTTCACAATTTTCATCTAAGCCAGCTCCATTTTGTTTTTGGCTAAATGAGGTTGAACGAGCCTTTTTCTCCTGAGACTGCCTAACCTTTGCGAATTACTAGCATAATGATAGATAAGTCTGTATGTAATTTTATATTACTGGAGGTGGTAAGCCTCTAGTCTATAGCAGTGGTTCCGAACTTAGGGGTAATTACCCCTGCGGGGGTAAATCAGCTATTCTCTGGGGGTAATTTAAGACCTTTTAATAAGTTGTCTCACGACTTGGATTTATTTATTTTAAAATTTCACATGGCTATTCAGCCTAATGGTCGCGTTTCTAAACGAATTTATGTAGGCGAATGAAATAGTTGATAAAGAACAATTGGAAACTTATGAAAACTTTTAAGTCCAATACCTTTGGTACCGATTGAACAAAAATATAAATCCTTTAGTTTGACCCTCAGCCCAGTATATATGCTAAAGTAAATATTATTTCTTTCCAACACCTAAAATAATTACAATAAGCCCTACACAGTACCAGTCAAAGTTAGGATACCATTATTCCTAGCGTTATGTCCCGTGCTTGGACGGGGTTCGCTTAGACCATGATGCAGGATTTAGCGACTCAGGTAATTATATTGCAGCGACTTCCGATCTGACCTTCATAACCCTAAGATAGAGGAATCAGACAATTTTTGGGTCACAATTACAAATCCAAAGTTGTTTGAATTTGCAGGTTTCATCATGATGTTTTCCCTCACCGCTGAGCTAGAAGGTATAAATACAAATCTATGTACGACAATATAAAAAAAAGTGATACGTGCTCGAGTTTGAACCCGCACCCCTATGAGGCGCGTGTCCTTACCATTAAACTACCACCGCTCTCGTCAAAGTTAGGATAACCGCCAGATATAACAACTCTGTATTAGCGAAAACATTTTTACCATCAACGAAAATTCCTGTACCGCAGAAATTCCACGTAGAAGACATTTCAGCTTATTCCGAGAAATAACCCCGCTTGCTATAGTTATGAAAAATAAAATAAAATATACATCGACTTGGAGCTGACTTTCTCAGAACTTTGAAAAGGGTAAAAAGAATTATTCCATCGAGCTAGTGCAGAAATTTTCTATATTTAATAAAACGTTCAAAGATATTCATTTCAAATTAAAAAAGCGAGATAACAGTGAGTCGCTCCGAAAAAACAATAAATGATTTATGTACAAATTGGAACTATAGCGAAAGTGGCACAAGCACTCTAAAAGTTAGGTTAGGTTAGCTTGGCTTTTCCCGTGGTTTTGCTCGTTCAAAGTTATGTTACATGACGTCTTACCCAACATTTAGAATATTGTGCACATTTATATAATTAAGTACTAACACGCCCGCAATCCTCGAAAGCATAGACAATGGCTGTTAAGGTTTTAAGAACCTTTTTGGTATGTTGGCCATAGTGGCCATAAACATTCAAATAGAAGAAGAAAGATGACAGTAAAAATGTCATGAAGTAAAAACCAGTTTTGTAATTCATATTGTTATATTTGCTACACAATATATCTTTGTTTTGATAAAGTGTATTTTGTATTCCAATCGTTTTCAATGGTCCAGGTGATCATTTGACACGAGTTTTAGCTACTTTGACCAAAAATAAAATTGAGTTGAGCCTGATTGTAGGTAAGCTGTTAGAAACTGACAAGTGCTCGTCGCCTACACGTTCACAAATTCAAAACCAAGCACAACATTAGGCAACTTTTTTGACATGCCTCGCAAGAAACACTGCTAGAACCTACAACATTTGTACGTCCAAGACGAATATGACGCATCCCGATAACTTATTGACACAACTGGCCCGTTGGTCGAGTGGTTAGAGACCCTGGCCACGAAACCAAGGGTCGCGGGTTCGAATCCCGCTTGGGGCAAATGTTTCGTTTAATGAACATGGACATTGTACTCGAGTCTTGGATGTTTTTAAATAAGTTTATATTTAAGTCTATCCGTTCACCTAGTATCCATAGCACAAGCATAAGCTTAGTTTGGAACTAGGGAATTGGTGTGTCAGTCTGGAGAATTTATTTATTATTTATTATTGTCATAAAACTTATGAACCATCTCCAATGAATCCCAAATCCTTATCTTAAATCGTCAAACCTATGTGCCGATAATACTTTCTTGGGCACACTAAAGCGACTCCTCGCACCTTAAGATCTTATGATATTTCCTTTTCATCAGGTATTCAGGTAAAAGAAGAACAGTACAAAAAAACAAGCGTCAAGTTTCTTACTCCTTTAGTCTAAAATATAAAAAAAAAAGTTTACAAAGATGTCAAAAGATCTTAATCCGAAAATTCCAGCAATTCCCTTTTCTTCCAAAAACAAAAATCTACACAAACGGACGAACCCTTCATAGATTTTATTATAATCAGAGATGACCGCAAAAAACTCAGGCGTCATTAGTAATTCATCAGGCTCCGTAGCCAAGAAAGGCAACCCTCTGATATTCCAAACGGCACGCAATACGCAAGTGATGGACCTCACTAGGATGCTGGAGTGACTTCGAATAAAAAAATCTTCAGCTCATAATAATGTTAGCATTAGTACTAGAGCTTCTACGTCTGCTATTTTATTCATTTTTAATTACTAACTAACTAAACTTCACGCCACTTCCCTAGCGGGGTAGGCAGAGAGAACCGAACGCCATATGGCACGATCCTTACACACCTCACTTGCTTTTACAACTTATTGAGTACAAAGAATCGCATAACAAACCTCGCAGAACAGCAGATGCAAATAGAAGCTAAAACTACTTTAAGATTTTGCATAGTACATATAGTACCAGGCACCACCATCGAATCAATTAAAATGCAAAGTTTCATATTTTCTATCTATTTTTTTTTCTAAGCTACTTTTAACTGAATTTTTACCTTGCCTCCTTAATTTTCCTCTTCCCAGTGAGGTAATACCTCCAAGAGATAAAAATACGCGAATCGCCGACTCTCATTAACAATTCCCATTGTTTCCCCTCAACATGAAAGAAAATAATTAATTTACTTGGCATAGAAAGTAGTCCGATACTCGCAGTTTTTTGATCTTCATTAGTCGTAGTAATGGAATTCTCGGAAGACTGCGATAGTTTCCTAAGAATTAATTACTACGAAAGAGGGTTCCATTAGGAACGTGAATAAAATAAGTTGTTAAAACAAACTATTAACAAAGGAATTCTTGCTAAGGTAAGATAAGCGTTAAGGTCAGTTTTAAAAGCAAAGTAAATTTGTATCTGCTTAGTAATTTGTATAATATTCTGGTGATCTTTGAAAAGTTTATAAGCAAAAAGTGTTTATATTTCCCATGTTGGTCTCGGACTTTAAAATAATGTGTCAAACTTTTCATATATTTGACTGGCTCGATGCTGCATTCGGTAGTGACCCTGCCCCATGCGCCAAGAGTTGTGGGTTCGATCCCCACACAGGACAAACATTCGTGTGATGAATACTTGTGTTTGTTCTGTTTCTGGGTGTTAATATCCATTATTTAAGTATATATTTGTAACACCACTGTTTATTCTGATATTCGTAACACAAGTGCTTAAGGTACTTACATCGGAGTCAGATCAATGTATGTGATGTAGTCTGATATTTATTTATTATTATTATTTATATTTATCATATAGGGCGACTAATAGGATGACGGATCCTGGGTATGTGATTGTGTAGGCAAGACGAGCTAACCACTTGTCACTACTTTATCTTAATGTTCCATCTAACCCAGCCCAGTTTAATAATTTTTTTTAGCCGAATGAGGTTGAGGGACTGGTTGCCTCTCTGACTCTGCCTACCCCTTCGGGGATTATGGGCGTCATATTATGTATGTATGCAAAATTTGGATGACCATCCTTGACTTGGCCACTATTACGTAAGCATGTGTTTTTTTTCGTAAACTGCTGTACCTGTTCCCCAATTACAAACACAAACAAACATAACATCACGCCCGTAATCCCCGAAGGGGTAGGCAGAGTCAAAGTACAAAGGGACAGGGGTTAGATGGATGGGTTAGATGGAAAATTGTGAAAAAGAAGTGACAATTGGCTAGCTTGTCGCCTACACAATCACATACCCAAAGCCCGATATACCATTAGTCGCCTTTTACGACATGCTAGGCAAGAAACACACTTGGCAAATTCTTTTATAGTCCCAGACCAACACGGGGCTTATTCCCCAATTAATCTGTAATTTAATTATTCACTGTCTAATTTAACATTGTAATTTTTATTAGGTTTTTATCTTGCTATCTCCTATTTTATTATTCAGTTCCATCTAATCAAATAAATTTTGGTGAGGTAACTTTATTTTTTTTTTCAATTCTCCGGACTAACACACCAAGTCCTGGTTCCAAACTAAGCTATAAGCTTGTCCTATGGATACTAGGTGAATGGATAGAGATACTTAAAATACGTTTATAAACATCCATGACTCGAGTACAAATGTCCATGTTTATCACACGAAACATTGCCCCTAGTGGGATTCGAACCCGCGACCCTCGGTTTATTTGGCCAGGGTCTCTGACCACTCGAGTATCGAGCCTGTCTAATCTAAAACTTAATCTTGACCTACTTTTCATATAGATACGTATTTTCATACCTTCTGTAAGTATGTACCTATATTACTTTCAGTCAAAACGCGAAACAACTTGTAACAAAAATTCTTTTACGAGAAAGTTGCGTTCCACACCAGAACAAAGCGAACAATCTCGAATTCCATAAAAACAACATTTTATTATTTATTCATAACATTCGCTCGAAAACGTTTTAACCATGGGAAGTGGAAATTGCTCGGTGAAGCAGAAAATTAAATTCAGCCAAATATTATGTAGAAAGTTAAAGGCTATTTGTTGTAAAAAAAGAAGGACTCCCCGCCACTAACTAGACGTTGAATCTCCGCAGCAGGTGCTCCAACTTCACACGCAACTAACGTCACACACTAACATTATGGGCTCCAAATGACAGATTCTCGATATCTGGTATCCATAAGAATCTCACTCACAGATAATAAAACGTGGCTTCACGCTGTTGTATGACAGCGCGGAGTATGTCTTTTTTTACTAGTCCGTAACTGTAGCAATAACTGATATCAGTCTGATTCTAGCTTTTGACACTCGACGTGAGAACGTTCCATTTCTGACATTTAATTTATTTCCCTTGAAAAATGTTCCGTTTAATTCAAATCTAAGTTGTTTTCTCGAATCACAATACTATAAAAATTATAATGATAAACAAACATAACATCACGCCTATAATCCCCGAAGGGGTAAGCAGAGTCAAAGGGGCAGCATGCCCCTTCAACCACATTCAGCCGGGCTGGGCTTGATAGAAAATTGTGAAAAAGCAGTGACAAGCGGCGAACCTGTCGCCTACACACCCAAAATCCGATATACCATTAGTCGCGTTTTACGACATGCTAGGCAAGAACCACAGTTGGCATATTCTTTTTAAGTCCCAGACCAACATGGGACAGTGGGCTGGGTTGGATGGTGGAATTATAATGATTATTTCAATAAAAACAATATTAAATAATCGTTCCGCATTAAAAAGAAACAATTACGGCTTTTCATTTATTGGGATGTATTTACACAAATATGCTTGGTTTACGTTTGGTTTTGCCTCTTTATTGCGTTTTGTTGTTCGTGATTTATAATTAGTAACATAGTCTAATTTCTGACTCTTTCCTGAAAAAATATGTTTGATTTAATACTACCAGCGCCCGCGGTTTCACACGCGTAGCTCCTGTTCCCGTGAGAAAACAAGGTTAAAATACAGCCAATGTTACTCGCTGATAAAGTAGCTTTCTATTGGTGAAATATTTTTTTGAAATCAGTCCAGTAGTTAAGCCTATTCAATTCAATAAATCATTCCTCATTATAATATTAGTTTAGACAAAACTCTGCCAATCAAATGATATTTAATATATTTTTTTATATTTCTCAGTATAAACGGATCCTCACAAAAAATAGGTCGACTTACGCCAATATTATTTCCTTAGTCTAAAATTCTCTGGTATAAATTCCTCGTCTAATCTCTAAAACGTTTCTGTATTGCAAACAAAAGCTTTAAGTAATACGACGACCGATTTGGAAACGAGATTTTTTTCTTATTCCCTTATTCCTGTTCGACTTAAAATTTTCCATTAAATAGCGTTCATAATAGAAAAAGTTTGTGACGACTCCGACGAATCATGAATTTTCTTCTTAAACAAAACGCGGAACGATTTTCGGAGGCAATTTCAATATTATCTCTCGTGCGATATTTAAATTAGTTTTTTTTTCGTATAGCGAAAGTAAGGCATTAAAAATTCGATCTTACTTAATAGGTCCTAAGAATGTAGGAACTGGGATCCTTAATACTCGATTGAAGAGAAAACACACTTACCATCACGTCCATAACGAACGAATCACGTCCAAAGTCAAAGTCAAAGTCAAAGTAACAATCAATATATATAAAAATCAATGCCAGTTTTCGTTGTAATTTTATAACTCAAGAACGGGCTCAACTATCTAAACCAAATGCTTAGGCTTTGTTTGGACTATTTAGTAGACGGTTTATGTGAAGTTTGTACAAAATCGGTAGAGCGGTTCTTCATTTATCACATTTTTTGTAACAAATGAATTCAATAAATGGCGGATAGAATTTTGTTAATGGGGATTTTGCTGTCAAATTGAAACTTTTTTCAGATGGGGATTGTGCTGCCAAATTGAAACTTTGATGTCCCGATTATTTTTTTTAATATTTCACTTTATACGTAGCGAAGCACGTACCGGACTGCTAGTACTCTATATTTATATAGGTTTAAAACAAACACAATTTAACAAGAAAACCAACTAATAATATGAATCTACCACCGGTTCGGAATATTGCTTCTACCGAGAAGAAACCGGCAAGAATATCGGTAGTTACTCTTTTCAACAACATATTTTACAAGGGTGTATAGATCATATTAGCCTCCGAACCATGTCATAAAATCGGCTTATCAGACGGGGTTGGAACAGCCCTAGGTGCAACAAATTCCTACGCTGGAAGAGTGTACAACTTTTACCGAAGAACGCGAAGCGCTAACTGCGAGCTCTGAGCCCGACACATCCTTGTAGGCGGTTGCTCAGGTCTACTTGGATGGTGCGTAAAGGCATTCCTCACGTAAAAAAAAAACTCACTCCTTAAGCCACATTAAAGATAAAAATTGCTAAATTACCACTTACACTGATCAATGTCCGCATTTATTGATGTCACCTTCAATATACCACTTACAGAAATCATGTTGGTCTGGGACTTGAAAAATTATGTACCAACAAAAGCGTTCCTTATCTAGTATAACTTAAAAGGTGACTAATGTTGTATCGGTCATGGGTTTGTGTAGGCTAGAAGCTAGTTACCAGTCAATAACCGTACCTAATTTATTATTATGGCCGAAATTACTTTTAATCTGCCTTCTTTAATTTCGCTATGATAATATGTAAGTATATTAGACTGGCCCGTTGGTCGAGTGGTCAGAGACCCTGGCCACGAAACTGAGGGTCGCGGGTTCGAATCCCGCTAGGGGCAAATATTTCGTGTGATGAACATGGATATTTGTACTCGAGTTATGGATGTTTATAAAAGTATTTAAGTATGTCTATCCGTTCACCTAGTATCCATAGCACAAGCTTATGAGCTTAATTTGGGACTAGGGAATTGGTGTGTCAATCTGAAGAATTTATTTATTTATATTACATATTATCATGGTTGATAGGTACCGTGGATGGGGGCGGATGCGCGGAGTAGACACAGGTACCCGCTGAAAACCAGCGTCGTGGTCTAATCAGGCAGTCTCACGACAGAGCTGAGCGAGCGGCGTTTTGGCACACATTTGTTATTTTTCTGTGTTTCCATATTTTTCTTGTAGCTTGTGTTTATTTTGTGTGTCGAATAAAGCTTATCTATTCTATTCTATCATCATCTTCCTAGCGTCTTGTCCCGTATTTAGACGGGGTCCGCTTAGACCATGAACCAGGATTTAGCGAGTCTGGAAATTACATTGAAGCAACTGCCGATCTGACCTTCGTAACCCTAAGATAGGGGAACCAGACAATTTTTTTGGATCATGGTTACAAATCCAAAATTATTTGAATTTGCAGGTTTCATCACGATGTTTTCCCTCACCGTCGAGCTAGTGCTATAAATACGTACATAGATTTGAAAAATCCAGAGGTACGTGCCCGGGTTTGAACCCGCACTCCTCAGTTAAGAGGCGCGTGTCCTTACCATTGAGCTACTTCCGCTCACATCTATTCTATTATATAGAATAGGTTTAATAAGTTAACTACTCGTCGGACTTTAGCTACCTCTTCGAGGATTAAAGGTGTGATGACATTTATATAACATGTATATAACACCTGCAATCGAGGTCATGGTTGTCATTAAACAAAAAAATAAAGACGGCATTGAAATATTGAGTTGTAATATACATGACTGCATGTCGGTCGGGTCTGTGCTCGTTCAATTACGGCGCACGCTAACTACGTCACACATAATATTTCGTCCGTGGCGCTAAGTTGGCGCTTTTAGAACAATGGAGAACTTTTCTAGGTAAAATAAATTGTGTAGGCGACGAGCTAGCCACTTTTCACTACTTTTTCACAATTTTCTATATAGCCCAGTTACCCATGTTTAAATGTTTTTATAGGGGTTTGATGCCCCTTTGACTCTGCTTACCCCTTCGGGGATTGCGGGCGTAATAATATGTATGTAATAAAAACCGACTTAAAAAAATCCGGTAAAAAATGTTAATGAAAAAAAAACACGAAAATAAGATTATATGAAAAAAAAACACAAAAAGGACCTCCCTAAATAGCTATTTAAATACCTAAACACTAAAAAGTATAAAATAAATTCTTCCGTCTGCTTAGATGAAAGTATTAAACTTTTACAATATCAGTATTTAGGTATGACGTAAATAACGTATTTAAAATATTTACAATATCAGTTAGTTTTGGAGTCGGTGCCAGCCCGCGTAATTTTGTACGGTCGTCACCAATTTAAAATTTTAGTATGCGCTTATACAAATTGCAATTTTTTTGTTTCTTGGTTAACCAAGGAAAAATAGGTTTTGAAGATACCGAATCAATAGTAGGATAATAGATACTTATGTTTTAAATTGTTATTAGTATGGTAATTTTTTATAAAATGTCTAAATTTTTTCTTAATTTGGCTGGCACCAACTGAAATATTAATTTGTTTAAAAAGGTTACTTTTACGTGATAAGACTAATCACACTAGATAACTCAAAATGAACACCCGTTTAAGCTGAACCTTATGATATTAATAGAAACGCCAATTCCCTAATTGCAGAGAGCAGCATTTTACCCGTATTCCCACAGGAAGACCTCCGGCCAGTTGCCCGTATCGCAGCTACCGACCGACCTTAGGAAATATTATATTTCAACGTGTATTCTTTCGTGTTTCGCAGCTAATAACGTACCGGCATGTTAACGAAGTTGGCAATAATGCGTTGTTGCTTTCATTAAACGTTCTTTTATTTGCCTCGTCATTTTCGGGAGGATATTTATGTACATCTAGGAAGAATACTAATGATGAATGCGATGGGCATATGAATTTCCAGAGGACTCGAATGTAATATAGTCTTTTAAAGGATAAAGTCAAAATTTTTGGGTTGTAAATTCCGTAGGGTAAATACGTACATATATTTAAAAATCCAAAGGTATGTACCTAGGTTTGAACCAGCATCTTTCGGTCAAGAGGCGCGTCCTTACCATTAAGCTACCACCGCTCACGTACTTTAAAGACGTTTATAGACACATAATGTTCTTATGTTCTAAAAAAAATTCAGCTGAATTGATAACCTCCTCCTTATTTAAAGTCGGTAAAAAACATCAGAAATAAATACCTTAAAAGTCGACAGTCTTTTTCTTACCAATGGTTTTGACTTCTTAATGGATTTGTAATGATAATCAGATAAAAGTTACAAAGTTTCAAGACGGTGAAAAAGAGTTATAAAATTCGAAGACACTTTAAATTTGATATTGCAAAATGAAGGCATTTTTTTTAACTCGTGAACTAGATTATCTGTGAACCGTTAGAAGGGATAGACGTACAACGATCGTTAGGTTAGTAGCTCGTGATCTATGCCTTCTCTCAGGGGACGCTAGATAAATTGCTATCGAACTAAATCCTTTCTCATTCAATATAATAGCACATAGTGTTACCGATTTTAAATCCTTATTTACAGTTTTCAAAGCGTTCTATGACAGGAAAAAAAAAGAATCTATCAAAATAATTTGTAGAGATCAAATTTAGGACCCGCGTTTTGGTTTCATAACAAAATCTGTGTGTAAGGAGTGATGAGCTCAATGGTACATACGCGCGTCTCTTAGCCGAGGGGTGCGGGTTCAAACCAGTGCACGTACTTCAAGATTTTTCAAATCTAGCTCAGCAGTGAGGAAAAAAAAAAGGAAAATAGATGTGTAACTAGGATTCAAATTGTCTGGTTCCCTTATGTTAGGGTTGCGAAGGTAATTCTCAAAGATTTGAGGAACTTAAGGACATCGATGATGACAAGGTCTGTCTAGTATTAAGATAACCTTTGTTCATTATTCTATTAGTGATATGTCCCGGGCTCAGTCGGGTTTTGCTTAGACCATGATCCAGGACTTAGCGAGTCTGGTAATTACATTGAAGCGACTGCCGATCTGACCTTCGCAACCCTAAGATAGGGTTACTAAACAATTCGTATTAAGGTCTACTGCTACTACGACCTAAAAAACACTTAAGAATTTATCACACGTTGAAAGAAGAATTCAGGCTGCCGCCATAGTTACTTGGAAAAAAGTCGCACAAAAAGCTCTTCCTATTAACAAAGTTTTCTTCTAGGTTTACGTTTGGGCCCTAGTCAGGGTCATATAAACTAAAACTTCGGATCATTTAACACATACCTGAGTCTATTTTCCGTCACTGCCTAGTTAATTATATATATCTGTAACTAGCTTCTGCCCGCGGCTTTACTCGGGTGGTACGTCGATAAATCGTAGCCTATATGTTATTTGGATGTATAAGCTATATTATTGTAAAGTTTCGTTATAATCCATTCAGTAGTATTTGCGTGAAAGAGTAGCAAACTTCCATAAATCCAAACAAACCTTCGCCTTTATAATATTAGTAGGATTAATAGATTTTTTATAATCTCAAGAGAATTTTATCAACACTCTTCACATGTCAGGAGCTTCTGCATTACCTATCGCATCTATTTAAGCAAACCTTATTTATTAAGCTTGTATATTAACAAACAAACATTTTTAATTGATCTCGTGAAATATATTAAATAAATAAATAAATATCAGACTACACCACATACATTGATCTGACTCCGGGGTAAGTAGCTTAAGCACTTGTGTTACGGATATCATAAACAACAGTGGTATTACAAATATATACTTAAATATTGAATATTAACACCCAGACACAGAACAAACACAAGTATTCATCATACGAATATTTGTCCTGGGTGGGGATCGAACCCACAGCCTTATATTGATATTGCATTGAATATTCCCGTTAAAATGTTCCCGTGGAAACATACTCTCAATGAAAGCATTCCCAGAAACGCAAATAACATCAAAGGGTTCCACTTTCGCTATTCGGGATTCCTCCTTGTAATAAAATAATCTTTATACCCCCTAACCCGTTGGCTTCTGACGTGTGGCAGCGTATTTTGAAACCACATACATACATACTATCACGTCTGCCGCCTGCAAATAAATACGTATATAGATTTGAAAAATCCCGAGTGGGTCTGGGTCTGGGTGTTAATATCCAATATTTAAGTATATTTGTAAAACCACTGTTGATTCTGATATCCGTAACACAAGTGCTTAAGCTACTTACCTCGGAGTCAGATCAATGAATGCGATGTGTATATTTATAGAAAAAAAATCTTTATACCCCCTATATATATATATATACATCCGACGACATCACATAGATTGATCTGACTGGGTGGGAATCGAACCCACGATTCTTGGCGCACGGAGCAGGGTCAGTACTGAATGCGCCATCGAGCCAGTCAATCAATATGGCATCACTATCTTTATAAGGCTGTGAAGTCGATGTGACGCATCGTACCATATCATGTCGAAATATCAATGTGGTGCGTTGTGTTTCAGACATTGTAAATACGCAACGAGGTAGTTCAAATCCGGGTTGAGGCTCGCCCACTGCGGCCGCGCTGCAGGGGCATGCGCTACTTTGTGTCGAAATAAGTTTTGCATCCGCTGCAATAAAGCCGGGCTTTAGGCGGTCGGGATCAAAGACAACTCAATAAGTGTTGCTCTGAGTCGCGGTAGAAGTTTGTTTGGTATGGTGGTCCGAATGAAACTGTCATACGTACTGACGTACATACATGTGACTACTATGGATGTGAATGGCGAAGACAGGCTTGAGCTTTTAAAGTAATGGCCTTAATGTTAAAACTAGTACTTTAGCTTGAGGCGGGACAGTTCAATAACTCAATGAGCTCTGAATTAAGGTAGAAGTTTGTTTTGTTTGGATGTCCGAAAGTAACTGTCATACGTCTAATTCTACAAGGTGTGCCCGCGGTTTTACCCAAGTTTATGGCAAATGTTATATAGTCTATAAATAAATTGGCTATCTAATTGATAGAATTTTCAAATAGGACCAGTCCTTCCTGAGATTAGCGCGTTCAACCAAACAAACAAACTCTTCAGCTTTATAATATTAGAATATTAGAATTAGAAGAATAGGTTGACAATTCTGTACAAACAGTTTTCAGATTTCGTATATACTAAAAATAAAGTTATATACATGAGATGATGCGAATAGTGCAAATATGCCGAAGATAGGTATGTGACTATTACATCAAAAGCTAAAAATACTAAGATCCTTGAACAATTATTCAGAGTTCAAGGAACGTTAAACTATGATCCTGAACTTTGGAACCTTTAGTATGGGAACCAATCAACTTGTATCATGATTGGACATTTATAAATATTTTTTATAGCATAGTAATATATTATTAGATTTTTTTTATTAACACATCGTGAATTTGGTCTTTCAAAAGATGTTTCTTTTTTCTCTAATCATATTCATTATCTACTCCTGATAACACACTTTAATCTTGCATCCGATTCTGTACGATGCAAACATTAACCCTCGTGGTTTTAATAATAAGGAAATAATTACACATCACTAACTACATCCAAACTTACCCACCTGCCTCAAGGGGGAGGTTATGCAGCCCCGGTTGTTATTAACCGCCGGTTACGTAATCATCCTGGAATAGTTCCAGCGCCGGAGTTACGAGTTACGGGGCCTTTAGTCGCTATTAACATAGCTCCGGCTTCCAATGTTTTCAGGAGAATGTGAGAGTCGCTGTTTTGACAATGATGCTTTCATTTGACTGGCTCAATAGCGCATTCGGTAGTGATCCTGCTCCATGCACCAAGAGTTGTGGATTCCCCACCCAGGACAAACATTCGTGTGATGAATACTTGTGTTTGTTCTGTGTCTGGTTGTAATATCCAATATTTAGGTATATATTTGTAACTAGCTGAATCAGCGCACTTCGTAACGCCCCGTTCTCGGATTTTCAATACTCATTTTTTTTTACGGCGCAATTTTTTTTCTTTCATAAAAACCTTCACTTGCCAATAACAAACAACTAAAAAATTATTAGCCAAATCGTTCAGCTGTCGAGATTTGCGCTTAGCAACACATTCAGCGATTCATTTTTATATTATAGACGAGCTTTATATATAATAGATACCACAATTGTTTCTGATATCCGTAACACAAGGGCTTAAACTACTTACCTTGGAGTCAGATCAATATAATAATAATAACAATATTTTTTTTTTTTAAATAAATTCTTCAGACTGACACCAATTCTCTACTTCCAAACTAAGCTTATAAGCTTGTGCTATGGATACTAGGTGAACGGATAGACATACTTAAATACGTTTATAAACATCCATGACTCGAGTACAAATATCCATGTTCATTACACGAAATTCATATTTGCCCCTAGCGAGATTCGAACCCGCGACCCTCGGTTTCGTGGCCAGGGTCTCTGACCACTCGACCAACGGGCCAGTCAATATATATATGATGTAGTCTGACATTTATTTATTTTGGTTACTTAGAATGTGTTAAGGTAACGGATTGACACGGTGATTGCTTAGAGAGTAAACAAGTGCCTGAATGCAAGAGGTGTTGATTTAAACCCGAATACGTACTGTAAAAACCATATAAAGTCTTATATGAACGTCTTCAGAATTAAAAATTAATTAATTGTGCGACTGAATGCACCTTTTATGTTTAATAATAAGTAGGAGCTCTTGAAATGCACAGACCCGTACGCTTGTTTTAGTACAATATTTTTAATTTGTCCCATGTTGGTCTGGGACTTAAAAATAATGCGCCAACTAAGTTCCTTGCATAGCATGTCATAAAAGGCGACTAATTGTATATCTGGTTTTGAGTATAATGTGATTGTATAGGCGACGAGCTAGGTACTTACTTGTTACAACTTTTTCACAATTTTTCATCTAACCCAGCCCGGTTTTGTTTTTGGCTAAATGTGGTTAAAGGGGCCTGCTGCCCCTTTGACTCTGCCTACCCTTTCGGGGATTACGGGCGAGATGTTATGTATGAAATTTAAAACAGCCACATTTATATATTTATGAATACATTATGTAATTATAATTTGCTTAGACTTGTCCCTATCTAAGAATATAGATTTAGAGCCATCGCTTCAATAACCGCAGATTCACTTAATCGAGAAACATAAGCTCAAATTAAAGTACAGTTTCAGAGATAGTATAATATCTTTTTCTCTCTGCCTACGCCGCTAGGAAAGTGGCCTGAAGTTTAGTTAGTTAGCTAAAATATCTTTAATACAAGACTTAGTTATCCAAACGGCTACAGGAAATTTAGTTATCAAAGCTGAGAACACATTCGTAGCGCTAGATTTAAGGAGCTACGTCGTAGCCGCACTACGGCGCTACATGGCTTCAGACTACGGCGCTACATGGCTTCAGACTACGGCGCTACATGGCTTCAGACACGGCGCTACATGGCTTCAGACTACGGCGCTACATGGCTTCAGACTACGGCGCTACGGACAGACAGACGTTGCGACGGATATTTATTTGTTTCTCTCTATTTTGAATAAAGCGCAGACAATGTTTACGCGATGCAAATAATAGGTAATTTTATGTCTTAGGTTTGTTTGTTAGCTACATACTACATTCATAGGCATATAAAAAGGCATAAGGTATACAATATAAAATTTTTATATTTTGAATATGTTTACAAACTCGTACACAAAAGATTTTACAAATAAATATGCAAGACAAACGCGTAGGTTATGGTTAAATTACCATATCATCATCTTCTTGCCCTTCTCCCATTTCATCTGGGGTCGGCGCAGCATGTCTTCTTCTTCCATAGGTCCCGGTCAGCCGTCATCAAGCTATCCACTTCCATTTTACTCATATCATCTTTAAATATACGATATACGATACTTTAAATCACGAAATATGGTCTTGAGGGATAAGGAAAACAAAAATGTTTATTTGAAACCTTTCTCAATGAAGATATTTTTACACCTAGCTTTGACGCAAATTCACGAAAGAAAAGCTCTATGCAATCGTCAGCTTTCCACTAAACCTATTGAAGTAATCGATTAAAGCGTAAACTGTGGGAAAAGCTGCGAAGTGACGTATGAGCCCGAGGCACTGCCGAGCGCAACTAATTACAACTTGGTCGATTAGCGTCGTTGAACTTGGCTCGAGCACTACACCTAGTACTATTTGTATCAGACGTATCGTTGCAGTGACGTTTTTTTATGTTGGTCTGGGACTTGAAAATAATGTTCCAACTATGTTCCTTGCTTAGCGTACTCGTAAAAGGCGGGCTTGTGAGTGTATGTGACGAGCTAGCCGCTTGTTCCAAACTAATTTTATTTTGGCTAACCGTGTTTAAAAAAGCTTATCACTTCGAGGGCTGTGCCTATCTATTACACGAATAGATACGCCTATAATCCCCGAAGGAGTAGACAGATTCAAAAGAGATAGCAAGCCCTTTAACCACATTAACCAAAAAATGAAACTGGGTTAAGTTAGATGGAAAATTGTGAAATAATGAAAAGTGGCTAACTTGTCGCCTACGCAATCACATTACAGAAATAATAACGGTATTTATATATTTTATAAAATACAGGTGTGTAAGTATAGTGTAAGGCTGCTTATCCACTGGAACAAAGCGAGGCATCGGAGCGGAGACACGGAGATATATAAACCAATGTGATTGCGCAAAATCTCCGCTCCTCTTTAATAGATGTTTACTATTGGCGAATTTCAACTCGCTCAACTCTCCGCTACCTCGTTCCGCTCCGGTGGACAGGCCGCCTAAATTTTCATTTTCCTAACAACAAGCGCGACTCCGCTTATCGATAAATTTTCCACCTAACGTTTCATTTCATTTCAGCCACCCTCACAGCTCTAGTGATATTGCACCCAAAATAAAGTGACTTATTGCATTCACACCTCACCACGGTCAATTAGAACTCGAGCCATTAGCGATCGAACTGAGACATTTGTTTCTGTTCTTACAAAGGAAATTGGGTCAGTCCCCTGTGCTAAACCAATATTCCCTTGACTGATCGATTTTAGCAATGTTGGCTGCCTCGTTGGACTAGTGGTAGCATGCGATGCCAAAAGACCAAGACGTCCCGGGTTCAAATTCTAAGTCGGGCCAAATCATTTGTGGCCGGATATTTCGATTATGAAATTACTCAATAACAGCCGAAGTTAGTGGTTTATTACCCCCGTGCCGTTGGCCGTTGGTTGGCGCCTGATCTCTCTTCGGTCACCATTCACCAGACTATAATAGTAAAGGAACAGAGAGTGCGCCTGTGTTGGCGCAGAAACTTGTGCATTATAAAATATCCTGCTGCGTCGTCGATTAGCCGTCGTGACTGAAACCGGTTGGAGTATTATTAGTAATGGCCCTGGTGAAAAAAAATCGCAAGAAAACGTGTGACAGGTTTTTTATAGAACACACTGCACTATCACACCCATAATCGTAGATGCCAAAGAGTAGCAAGCTCCATTAATCATATTTAATTATGTAGTTAAAAATGTACATACATAATACGTGGGTTAGATGTTTTTCCATGGATTAAAAAGGCTAACTCGTCTACACTTTATTCATAATATACTATCTTATTTTTTTTGTAACTGCAGAGAACTTCTGTTGCCCATAAAGACTACCATCGTTGTTAAATTTGAGTGCAGCTAAACATTTTTTACGCAGCAACTAAAAACTCACATCGAATTTGCTAATTAGTGAATCGTTCTTAAAATTTATTTAACAACAATATGCGAACCTAAAGACGGACGCTTACAAACAATATAATTTTATAAAGCGAACTGATTACAAAGTCCTGAAGCAACTTCAGAAGCAAACCATAGCAATCACATTAGCGGAGTTAATACTACCATTATGACGTCATCCAATTAACAGCATCTGCAAAAACCCGAATCAAAGTTAAAAGATCAAAGAATAGGAAATTAGAAATAGGCACGGAGGGTATATCTTCGGGCTATATAATTACTCGTGATTTATTTAATTACCTACCGCTTTAATTCCGGCTGAAAGGGAATGGGTTGATAGGGATTGTGTTATCGGATTGCGCCCGGGATCCCGGGATCCCGGGATTTTGGTTTTATGTGGTGGAATTTTTTAAATTTTAAGTAATGTAATATACTTTTAGATAGGTAAACTACTTATCTAGTTTGTTTTATACTAATATGGGGGCGTTTCATCCGCTATTTTTGCGAGTGGTAATGTCATGTGGTTTTCTTATATTAAATATATAGAATAATAATGTTATTTTGTATAAAGCCGTAGTTTGCACATTGTATTATTTTTATATTATGTATTCTTGACACTTTTTATTTGTGTAGTCAATAAATATTTCTTTCTTTCTGATTTTATATTATATTTAGCCCATTTTAACAAGATTAACACACATGCGCTTTTTGAGTAAAATCCTGTGAAACTTTCACGAAGTATTTGGTAACTTGCATTTTTTTCCGGTGTATCTTTATTACACCTAAAAAATATTCCGTGTAATAATAAACTTTAATGTACTCGAAATTTTTACTTTCTGTTTTATTTTTATTTCAAACGTAATCGTGAACGGTGATATATAATTGATAAAAATCTGTGCATACTTTATTTTTTATACTTGTCGCTTAAATTCGATAGTGTAGCACTATCTACCTGATGTTGGATTTATACGGGATTCGGCAATCCCGGCATGTTTCTAGATAATCCCGAGGTCGTTAACCAAGGACCGCATCCCGGATCTCTAGCTAGCAGTCCCCGTGCTTAAAGGATGGCCGGTTCCGAGTGGGTTTAACCCTTCCGCGCTGAGCAGACGCAATAAATATTATTCACACGGGTCACTCGTCTAGCAGAACCGGATTGAGTAATGATTGAATTGTAACGGCTAGATAATCGTTCTTCCCTTAATGAGTTGCGTGTATTAAGGAATTTACAGGGTGCTTATTAATATACTGACAATTTAAGACTTATTTATTTTTTCATATTCTTATCATATTTGGTCTAGTATTTTTTATATACCTTACTTCTCATTAGTGTCTAAGTTTCGTCACGAATTCAACCTGCGAACTGATGGACTAACTCCATACAGTATTTTATAAATCCATACATTAATTAGAAACACTTGCAATCAAATTTAATTATTACTAGTGATGGCCCAGTTGTCAAAATCTCGACAATTATTAGTTAAATTTTTTTATTAATATTTATTGAAATATTCGCTATCTGCATTCCTTCTCCATATAAAATTTAATTTTGCCAAATCTCATACCCCTCCGTCTGCGTGATTCTCATAAAAAGGGGTACAAAGTTTTTGCTTCACGTACTATTATAGGTATAGATTACAGGTCTATAGCTACATCTTATGAGTACGCAGGGTTTTTCAGGACTTTGATTGCTTAGGTGATAAAGTCCATTTCCTAAAAAGTCAAATACTCATAGTTTCAATACGAGAAATAAACACAAACTTGCTGTTCCAAATCATAGACTCCAAAAAAGTGGTAATTCATTTATTGGTCTAAGTATTAAAATGTTCAATAAACTACCACAAAGTATTTTAACATTACCTTTACATAGATTCAAATTATGCATTAAATCATTTTTAATGAGTAAGGGCTATTACAAGATCGAAGAATTCCTCAATGACAAAGATTTATGGTTAACTTCATAATGAATTGTTCATCTGCAGTGATATCTAGTCTTAAGTGTAGATTAATTAAGTTTACAAAATTGTATAATTAGCATTTAAAAGAGTAACTATCGAGTTTCTTGCCGGTTTCTTCTCGATAGATTCTACCTTCCGAACCGGTGGTAGTATTATTTGTTCTTTTTTTTGTATATTGACTATTTATAAGTGCTTTCTTGAAGCCTATATAAATAAAGATATTTTGAATTGAATTGAATTGAATTGAATTCTTAGAAAATCCCTCCATGAAAAGTTTGGAAACACTTTTCTTATACTAATAAAGAGAAGGAAAGATTTAACTGTTTGTTTATTTGTATTGAATAGGCTCCAAAACTACTAGACCGATTTAAAAAAAAAATTCACTAATAGAAAGCTACTTAATTAGCAAGTAACATAGGCTCTATTTTATCTCCGTATTCCCACGGAAACGGAAACTGCGCGGGTTAAACTGCGGGGCGCTGCTAATGTCATATAACGCTAAAGTAGTCACGTCGTGGTAAATGCGCAGAAACTCACAATGACGTTGTCCGAAGTTCTCAGTATTATGTGGCGTGATATTATTCGTTTCCGCATATTATCCCGTTCACGCAAGAGAGAGCCACTTATGTGACATGAAAGTGACAATATATTTGTAATATACGTACCGGAGATACCGGTCTATTTTTTGTGTTAACATTATTATGACTGGCTCGATAGCGCATTCGGTAGTGACCCTGCCCCATGCGCCAAGAGTTGTGGGTTCGATTCCCACCCAGGACAAACATTCGTATGATGAATACTTGTGTTTGTTCTGTGTCTGGGTGTTAATATCCAATATTTAAGTATATATTTGTAATACCACTGTTGTTTCTGATATCCGTAACACAAGTGCTTAAGCTACTTACCTCGGGGTCAGATCAATGTATGTGATGTAGTCGGATATTTATTTATTTATTATTGAGGGAGAGATGTTTCGTATTTGATAAGCGATATAACAGTTTAATATTTGCTATGTAGGGTGGATGTACCAGTCCCAAACCAGTCACCAGTAGTTGACCAGTTTTGTAGAATAACCAAAATTTTAAGAATTGCCGCCAAATCTCGTTCCGTTTTGCGCATGAATTTGGTATAGACCGGTTTTACGAGTCCAATGGAACACCCTCTATGAAAAGAGACAGACATATAGCTCTGTGACATTTATTTCAAAAACATGTGTCTCGTTCATTTGCCGTCTGGCCGCCATTGCAGCAAGGAGTGCGTGATGAGAGGTAAGTTTAAATCCATAATTATCATTGATTTAAGTACATTTGAAGTGAATATTTTATGTTTTTTTATTAGATTAATTAGCCTATTATGCAATTGTGCACTTATTTCATGTAAAATGCGTTTGCATAATGTTATATTTGAAATGGTTAACTACTGGAACATCTGCAGTATGGAGTACCAAACGTTGACCGGTCGGTCAACTATTGGACTATTATTGAAATTCAAATAACTATGTATAAAATTACATTTTATGCAATATTTTCACAAACCCGCTAATATTCATAGATAATGATCAGTTTTATTTAAACATCCATTAGTTGACCAGTGGTTTGTTACTGGTACATTAAGATGTTCTGATAGTTGACCAGGGTGGTTTGACATTGGATTACAATAGAGTTCTTAAAGTTGACCAGTTAAATAAAAAATATGTTAGCATGTAATATTATCGTCTTTTCAGATTCAAAATGCCGCCAAAGAAAATTTTCTTTAAATATAGTCAAGACGATGTATACAAGGCACTTGAAGAAATTCATGCAGGTGGCAAAATACGGGAAACTGCCCGAAAACTACTTTCATCTCCAAATACCTTTAAATGGCCGGAGAAAGAAGATCGTTTATGGTATGATGAGATGGATATTGTAGAAGTCATAAAACCGCCTGTACCTACAAATGCCAGAGGCTCTTTTAGAGTTGAAGAGATGGCAAAATATCTACAGTGGATTGAATAGATAGAAACGGATTTTTTTTTTAATTTAAGACTGTAATTTTTTTAACTTTACTGTAATCATCAGACTGATTAATATAAAAAAAACTGATATTTTGATGGCTCTACATAGTAGATTTTATAAGAATTTATAATTTTGTTACTTAGATTTAAAATGGTATTGATGCCTGGCATTGATAGTTGTAGTAAGAATATGAGAAGATCTCAAAATACGTTAAAAAGTTATAGTAGGTAGTTTTATATACCTAATCAAAATATCATTAACTGTGATTAAAATAAATACCTATAGATCTCATTAAGAGTATTTATTATTAATAAATGCCTGATTGATTTAAATTTTATCTTTTATTTTAAATAATACCTAAATTAATGCTTTTTCATATATTTTAAAATGTTGGTCAATTACTGGAACCAAATTGGTCAATCATTAGCCTCCACTGGTTAAACTTAGGCACATTCCACTTTTTAACGCTCATATTTTTTTTATTTTTAAAGTGATGTGTCTATGAGTAATCTAGTTTTAACTACATATTCGGCAATATATTATGAACGAAGAAAGAAATAAATTGCCTCCTCAATCTAAATGTACTATTTTTCACAGTAATTTTAAGTATTTTTTTCCTCTTAACTGGTTTGGGACTGGTACGTTCACACATAAATACACTTTTTAATTATATGAATTATGCTTTTCCTACATTCTTAAAGCTGATGTTTTTTTTTTGATGACAGGCCCGTTGGTTGAGTGGTCAGAGACCCTGGCCAAGAAACCAAGTGTCTCGGGTTCAAATCCCGCTAGGGGCAAATGTTTCGTGTGATGAACATAAACATTATTCGAGTCATGGATGTTTATAAACGTATTTAAGTATTTCTATCTGTTTGCCTAGTATCCATAGCACAAGCTTGCGCTTAGTTTGGTATTAGGGAATTGGTGTCAGTCTGGAAAATTTATTTAATTAATCATTTATTTTTATTTTTCTAGTTAAAACACAGGCCGCTAGATCGTCTCGTTAGCGACCCTAGTCCATTAGGTTACCTATTGAATGTTCAAATCGAGTCGCTTATTTAATAACTGGACCTATGTTCTTCTTTTATACTTCGACTAGATATTATTCGCCACTTAGCCCACGTGGAATTTTGTGTCGCAGAAACGTTATAGTGATATACGTCTTTTTTATTAAAGTCTCCTTCAAATGACGTTACGCTGTAAATTTTCATCAAATATTTCAAACCCTTCAAGCATTTTCACATCAAAATGTAGCCTATATCTATTCTCAAGGTCTACTTTATCTCTGTTGCAAATTTCATTAAAATCGGTTCAGAGGTTTCAGCATCAAAGCATAACATACAGATGGACAGAGCTACTTCCTCAATAGTAATATTAAACAGTAGGGATTACATTTTAAGCGTACAGACTAGTGAAGTCAAATGATAAAGCTTGAGAATCACCATCGTGACGTCACGACAGAAAATTGTAATCTCATAATTACTTACTAAATATCTTCACGCCATTACCCTAGCGGGGTAGGCAGAGAGAACGTATGCCATATGGCATGGTCCTTATATGATGGCTAACGTAGCAGTTGGGTACTCTTCTTCCTGCCGACTACAGACTAACCTGCACCTATATAATGAAATGTGCAAACAAGACCGTATTCTATCTTAATAATTATCGCGTTAATTGGCCTTCCCCAATTAGGCGGGCCCATTCAAATTTGAATCAACATAATTTCCAATGCCGTTTAATTTTCTCAGATCTTTAACGGAATAATGGCGCAAATTGATAATTTTTCTTAATTAGCATTAATTTTTTTACAACTTTCATGAGGATTCTTTTATGGACGCTTGGAATTGGTAGGCTTCTTAAAGTTCCGGCTTTAAAGATTTATTCATTTTTAAAACAATTTCAAGATTTAAATTTTGGCCTTGGAGAATTTTATTAGAACTAATGAATTTAATTGTTGCTTTTAAGTTAGGATTGCGGGTTTTTTAAGTAGACCTACTTTGGTCACAATTAATAATTAATCTGTATATCATAATAAAACAGTTTGACATTAAATTTTTTTTTTTTGAATTACCTAAAAAAATTTCATTCGAATATTTTTGGATCCCAAATTACTCCTAGAAGAAAAAAAAGAGGTCTTAATAATTAATTAAATATTAAACTTAATAATAAGTTCGAAACTTTTAAATCGAAGAATAACTCTCATATTTTTGCTTAGTTAACAGATTAAATTCAGAAGATGTAAATAGTTGGATAATACTTACTAATAATTTTCGGTCTTCTATTAACTTACCAATGAAAATTCAAAATGACAGGTTATTACTACAAGTCGTCGCTTAAAACTTGAAATTCAACTAAGATTTAAGTTATAACTATCGACTAACTTAGGGCAATTCACAACCAAAAATCTAAATAAAAAAAATAAAAGCCAACTCGAAAGGAAAGGTAACAAACCCTGTCTTAACTCCTACTTAAAAAAACCTAGGCATATTCAAATACTTCCCTCAGCCCGATAAGGGTCAGATATCCCAAACGTTGGGTGTTTTAGGCCAATCAACAATAACAAAGGAAAGAACCTTCAATGTCGGAGGGTTAAGCCCAGCCTCGTCCGAAAACCCGTTGATAATCCCCTACCCTTTTTATTTAGTTATTATTTTTATATACAGAATGATCCGTTAAAACTGGTTATTATGTGGACATTTCGAACCATTTAAGGAATACATTTTTGTATTGTACTCGACATTGAACGTTTTTATTAAAATAATAGCTATGTCCGCGGTTTAACCGGCGTTTATGGTTATTTAAGTATGTCTATCCGTTCGACTAGTATCCATAGTACAAGCATAAGCTTAGTTTGGAACTAGGGAATTGGTTTGTCAGTTTGTATAATTATTTATAACTATTGTTGTCTTTCAGTTCAAATTACCAGTACAATTAAAAAATATTAAACCTTATTAAGGTATGGGAAGTTCTACTTAATCAGATTGACCCATAGCGTTTATAAACGATTGTAAATCGATGCACTATTTTCATGCGAATAAAATGATCCCATCACCAGTCGCTATAGAGCGTAACTATATTTTATACACATATACATACATAACATCACGCCCATAATCCCCGAAGGGGTAGGCAGAGTCAAAGGGACAGCATGCCCCTTTAATCACATTCTTCCAAAAATAAAACTGGGCTGGGTTAGATTGAAAATTGGGGAAAAGTAGTAAGTGGCTAGCTCGTCGCCTACACAATCACACACCCAAAACCCGATATACCATGAGCTATTACGACATGATAAGCAAAAAAAAATTTATTTTTAAGTACCAGACCAACATGAGATATATTTTATACGCAAGTCGATTATCACTTATTTTGTAGAAACTGTTGCTTTTACGGCCTTTTAATCTGTTTTTTACGTAATTACGTAAGCTAACTGAATTAAATTATTCAGTAAACATATTTCTATTAACACACTTAATGAAGTTAATTTAATCGTAATCTGAAGCTGCATTCTATGTCAGCTGTCAAAAAGAAATTTATAAAATGGACTAAATATAATCACCTTTAACGACTTGCTAGACGAGACAAAGTTAGGACCTAAATTATTTTGAAGTCCCAGGCCAACATGGGACAAAATGGTACCTTATTATTCGTGGGATAAAGCACACTGCTATTTCAGATGGCGAGCTTACAAACCAACATGGTAAGGATGACATTTTATCTGTTCCCGTAAATATTACGATATCTTAAACCAAAACAATGCCATAAACTTTTAAGACTCGAGCAAAATATCTCAACCGTTAGACACATCATGAAGTGAAATTTCGTGTACATTAAGCTAAGTTTACACTATGAAATAATAATAAATACATTTTCCTGACTGACACATCAATTCCCTAGTCCCAAACTAAGCTTATGCTTGTGCTATGGATACTAGGTGAACGGATAGATACTTAAATACGTTTATAAACATCTATGACTCGAGTACAAGTGTCCATGTTCATCACACGAAACATTTGCCCCTAGCGGGATTCAAACCTGCGACCCTCGGTTCTATGGCCAGTGTCTCTGACCACTCGACCAACCACTCAAAATATTTCGAGGTTAATGTATTACTTACTTGAAGCGTTGTTAGCTCAATAGTAAGGGCGCGCTCAAACAAGGGGTGCTGCTTGAAACCCGAAAGTGTACCTCAGGTCTTTCTAAACTGGAAATGTTGACCAGGTTAGTGGTATTAATATACAGCTATGTATTCCTGCGCTGCGGGTAACCATGATAAAACCGGAACATTCATATATTGATCAAAATCATAGCGTAATATGTTCAAGTCTCAAATATACAAATGATATAAATGAAAAGCTTGAATTTCTGACTATAACACACCTTTATAACTTAATACAACATAATATCACGCCCTTTATCTCCGAAGAAGTAGGCAGAGTCAAAGGGGCAGCAAGCCCCTTTAACCACATTCAGCCAAAAATAAAACTGGGCTGGGTTAGATGAAACAGTAAATAACTAAATACTATACTTTTAATAACTATAGTTTTATGATATACGCAAATCAAACCATGCTCCGGTGGTTCGGACATATGGAAAGAATGGATGACGAAAGATTGACTAAACAGATGTACAATGCGAAAGTGGAAGGATGTAGGAGCCGCGGAAGGCCCAGGCTCACCTACCACGACCAGATTGGTCGTGTATTAAAAGAAGGTGATGTTAGGAGTCATAAAAACCGTAGAGCTTGTATGAAAAGGATCATGAATGTTGAAGAGGCGAAGTTCGGTTCTCTCTGCCTACCCCGCTAGGGAAATGGCGTGAAGTTTAGTTAGTTAGTCAAACTTTTTGAATGAAAGTTATTTAAAGATTATTAAGAAAGTCGTTAAGAATACTTAATAACAGACTTCAATGTTGACACAGAACTTAAATAGTTCCAAGCGATTGTAAGTTACATTCGGTTTGAATAGCACCGCTAGTGAACGCCCAGCTTTACACCGGATAATTATGATGTGAAATTTGAAACGATAAGTAGGTTGTTGTGTGTACGTAATAAACTTGTGACTTTATCTTTGGAAGGGTTACCAAGATTTATAGGCTAAGGGCTAGAACACAAACAGGGTATAGTTTGCACATAAATCAAAAAGCAATTTTGTTTTGATACCGCTTCTAGTAAGAAATAGATATAACGTCTTATGTAAGATCAATTTCCGCTCTCACATGTTTGTGAAACGGGCAATAAATTATGGAAGCTATTTTGGCAATAGAGAATTACTAGATTTCTTTCATCTGATAGCTTATCTAGAAACAAATAGAACAAATTTTTTGCTGTAAACATCCTCCTAAAAGTTATATTTGCTGTAATAAATTAATCTCTCATAAAATGTATAATACGGGCTCATGCCACCAAATGCTGCGAGTTCGAACCATGCTAGGAGCTTATTATATATCATGGACTAGCTGTGACCGTGGTTTGCGTTTGTGGTTAATGTTATAAAGCCTTTAGCCTTTCTCGATAAATGGGCTATCTAATGCTGAATATTATTTTTAAATGGATGACGAAAGATTGACTAAACAGATATACAATGCGAATGTGGAAGGATGTAGGAGCCGCGGAAGGCCCAGGCTCACCTACCACGACCAGATTGGTCGTGTATTAAAAGAAGGTGATGTTAGGAGTCATAAAAATCGTAGAGCTTGTATGAAAAGGATTATGAATGTTGAAGAGGCGAGTGAGGTGTGTAAGGATCGTGCCATATGGCGTTCGGTTCTCTCTGCCTACCCCGCTAGGGAAGTGGCGTGAAGTTTAGTTAGTTAGTTAGTTAGTTATTATTTTTAAATCGTACTAGTAGTTCTTGAGATTAGCGCGTTCAAATAAACAAACCAAGTCTTCACCTTTATAATATTATAATTAACTAATAATAATGTCCTCCTAACCGATATCGGTCACGTCGGCCAATCTCCACAGGATTAGCTAACTGCGCAGGAGATATTATAGTGCACAAGTGTGTGCGCAAACATTAGTGCACTCTCTATTCCTTCACTCTCATAGTCCGGTGAGACGGCAATTCGACATGACCGGAGAGAGGTCAGGCGAAGGACCAACGGCTTAACGTGCTTTCCGAGGCACGGGGGTGATTAAACCGCCAACTTCCTGACTCCGGGCTGTTACTGAGTAATTTCAATATTGAAATACTCAGCCCCAAATTTTTGGCACGACTCGGAATTTGAACCCGGGACCTCTTGGTCCTTAAGCGGCGCATACTACAACTAGACCAACGAGGCAGTCAAAAGTCCGTTTTTTTTTTAATAATATTAGTATAGATACCTACAGACCAAAGCACTAATGAGTACCTATTCATCGTTCTCAAAAATAAAACTTATTACAAGGTCATAAAAACTTTTAAAATTATGTTTCATAAGATAAGTCATTTGCAAGGTTATTTTTAGTTTTATGCGAAAACAGTTACTTATTTACTAATAATTCTAAGGAACCAATTTAAATGAGAAATTACTTTAGAAAATGACCTGATCGGCTATGTTGTATAAATTTTTTTTTTAAAATCCTTCTGATTAGATCTTTAGTATAATGAGTTACATAAGTGGTTTCATATAAACTGAAAAAAGCCTTGTATATGTTTAGGTTTGCTAATTCAAACAATATTTATATTAGATGAGTAATTTATTCACAGTCTTAATAAACATGATGAGTTATATGTAGGTATTGTGTTTGCTACTAATAATGCTAATAATCTGAATATTCACTCTTGACTGGCCCGTTGGTTGAGTGGTCAGAGACCTTGGCCACAAATCCAAGGGTCGCGGGTTCGAATCCCGCTAGGGGCAAATGTTTCGTGTGAAGAACACGGACGTTTGTACTCGAGTCATGGATGTTTATAAACGTATTTAAGTATGTCTATCCGTTCGCCTAGTATGCATAGCACTAGCATATGCGTAGTTTGGGACTAAGGTATTGGTGTGTCAGTCTGAAGAATTTATTTATTTATTTGTTCAGTCATCAACAAAAGTAGCAGACATAACAAAAAACAATACCGGTTTATATATTTTTGTTGCTGAACTTCCCGGTTAGGAGTTCTCAAACGAGTTCATTTGAGTCGAGGTATTACATAATATGAAATTTTAAAATGAGTAATTCATTGTTATTGTATTCATATTTGACAGCCAATCTACTCTAATATTATAAAGAGGAAAGATTTGACTGTTCGTTTGTTTGTATTGAATAGGCTCCGAAACTACTGGATCGATTTGAAAAATTATTTCACCAATGGAAAGCTACTTTATCAGCGAGTAACATAGGCTATATTTTATTCCCGCATTCCCATGGGAATGGGAATTATGACAGTGAAACCATATCAAGCCAAACTTCTGTCTGACGCTGATGCTCTGTAATCGCACACAAAATATAACTTCTAATTTAATTTCACCCCAGAGCTCACCGTATCTTAGAGCTTAATAAAGTCTTAATTAAACACAACACACATAGCGCCCTAATCAAACACAAAATAATATCTGTTTGCGTCTACAAACTTGATCTAACATCGAACAGCCAACTACAGACAGATTTATGTTATCACAGACAGACAGAGTTCATCCCTACGGTAATTGCTTTCAACTTTAAGTACCATCGCCGTTAATTTAATTAAAAACGGAAAGTTCCAAGTTAATTTTCATGCACTGCATAAATTGGCGACTATCCAGCCGCAGGTCTATTTTAAAGCCAGTTCTTTCATTAGGGGATAGAGTTTTTCACAAAGACCTTTGTGTAAGCTTGTTACTACGTGAATAGGAATTTTGGGGTTAAATCACGTAACTGGGGCTGGTTTGATTTAATTTCGTTGGATAGGCTTTTTGAAGGGAATTTTGGAATATGTTCTAGATTCTATAATCTGGTAGAATCATATAGCTTTACTTGCATTTGACGATTTATAAGTGTTTCCTTGAAACCTAATAAAGAATGTTTTGACTTTGACTTTCAAATGCTATATTAATGATTTCTTTATGAAATGTATGTAGATTTTGGCAATATAAAAACATGTCACTAAGTGTCCCATGTTGATTTGGGACTTAAACAAGAATGTGCCAATTGTATTACTGTGTGTTCCTTGCCTAGCATGTCCTGAGTGGATCGAACCCACGACTGTTGGCGCATAGCACAGGGTCATTACTAAATGCACCATCGAGCCAGTAGATGTAGGTACAACACATTAACAATATTGTTACTACCTACATTACTTCCAAGTCGACGGCAAGCTCGCCCCGCGGCGTTGCTTGCGTCTTGTTCCGCTCTGTGACCTCAACACATACAATACACATCGCATAGCTATGGTGACCATTTATTGTACGGCGACCGTAGGATACGCACATAATCCAATGATAATATTTTGTTGAGCCAAAGTAAGTACGTAAGCAGAGCTTTAACAGGATAAACATTAGCTTGAGTCGTTTTTCACTTATCTTATACAACTTAAGACCAAAAAATCCCAACAAATAATAAAGATATTCACTAAAAATATGTGCGCAAATCTTAAGTCACAGTGACTAGTTATTAAATCTTATATGTAAAAATTAATTGGTGTTCGTTAGTCTCGCTAAAACTCGAGAACGGCTCGATCGATTTGGCTGATTCAGATTTTAAAATATTTGCCATCTTCCAGGGAAAGTTTGTAGAGTAAGAAAATATGGAAACATTGCGAGGGAAATAATAAACGAAAATCCGAAAACGGGGCGTTACGAAGTGCGCCGGGACAGCTAGTAAACATATAAAAAAAAACGATCTTTATTTGAACATTTCCCAATAACTCGGCTAAATCATGGTCTCCCTAAGAACATGTTATTGTAAGCACATCCATTCAGACCATTGCCGTGGGCAGGCGAAGTCCCGCGCGTCCGTCTAGTCTAAACCAAGTTCGAGACCTGAGTTTGAGTACAAAGGTAAACAACGCTTGCTAACTAAAACTTGTTGGTAAGTTGGCCAAAATAACAGTACAATCGTAGTAGTTAGATAAGAGGAAGATGCATCTAGGTTTCCTTATTCTTCAGATAGGATACCTAGGAATATAGTAGCAATCTATCATACAAGTTTCGTATAGGCAACCCTGTAATAATCTATACTTATAATAAATCTGTAGAAAGGTCAATTCTGTACATGAAATATATTTTCAAAATAACTATCAGGGGGTGATTAGTGATCGATACTGATGCCAAAAATGCAATCAGTTAAATTTTTGTCTGTCTGTCTGTCTGTATGTTCCTTATAGAAACAAAAACTACTCGACGGATTTTAACGAAACTTAGTACAATTATTCTTCATACTCCTGGGCAGGTTATAGTATACTTTTCATCACGCTACAATCAATAGGAGCAGAGTAGTGAAGGGAAATGTTGGGAAAACGGGAGAAGTTACTCCATTTTTTAAGCTTCCGTCGCGTGTGCAGCCTTAATGGTTAAAGTTACATAGAAATCATGTATGACGGAAATAGTCTTTATAATATTAACCATAAACGCGGGTGACACCGCTGGCACAGCTAGTAATAAATAAATATCCGACTACATCAACATTGATCTGATTACGAGGTTAGCGATGCCAAACTATCGATAGTTTCGCTATCGATAGTTGACCTCGAAAATCAGTTAGAATAGTATTACTTAGAGTTTTAGGTAAAACTAAATTATACAGCATTACCGCTAGAGAAGTAATGAAGTTATAGTAATTAATTACCGTAAAAAAACCTACACGTAATAGGGACCATTATACCAATAATTTCTAAACAATAGTATCGAAAATAAAACGACTATCGATAGTTTTAAACTATATCGATATCGATAATATCGATAGTATCGATAGGCTATCGATACTATTGATATGACGTCAACTATCGATAGACTATCGATAGTCGACTATCGATCGGCATCACTATACGAGGTAAGTAGCGTAAGCACTTGTGTGACGAATATCAAAATCAACAGCGGTATTACAATTATATACTTCGATATTAGATATTAACACCCAGACCCAGAACAAACACAAGTATTCCATCACATAAATGTTTGACCTGGGTGGGGATCGAACCCACAACTCTTGGCGCATGGGGCAGGGTCACTATCGAATGAGCCATCGAGCCAGTCTAAAATGCCATGTGATCTTACATATACTTATACATATATTAATGAATATCGCCTTTGAGAGAGATAAATAAATAAATAGTTGTGCTGAATACCGGATTACTAAACATTTTAAGACGTTTATTTATTAATTTTTACAGAGACAAAACAATAAACCATTCCGTTTTCTTTTATATATATGAATATATAAATATATATATATATAAAACAAAGTCGTGTTAGTTACACCTTTAGTTAGTTAGTTACACCTAACTCCAGAACAGGTGGACCAATTTTTATGATGATTGTGTTTGTGGATTTGTCTTCGTCCGAAAGAGGAATAATAAGTATTAAAATATGATACTCATCAATAAAAAGAAATTTCGATTTTAAGAGCAAAGCCCGATTATGTATCTCCTTATTGACTAGACGGAACGAAGTTCGCCATGTCAGCTAGTACTTTATTTAGGGTTATAAAATAGGTAGAAATATCTAAAATAAACTTGTCAAAACTTCCACTGAACTTTATCAAGCATTAAGTTGTAAATAAAAATAGATACTTACGTAAACAAGCAACTTCATAAAAGAAAATATACCACAAAATGAGTGTCAAGTAATATGTACATCGCAAGATTTTTCATACTACGAGATTTGTTCCAAAAAGAATTTGCCACGAGTCGTGCCTCTGGAACACTCGCCGCTCAAAGATCGCGGAACACCGCCGGCCGATAACAATGTTCCACTTTTAGTTTCCTTTTGTGTTTAACGATGCAGAGTAAAAGCCTAGTCCATAAAGGCTTTTAAATTTCGTTTATTTTTCCTTTTTTGATAATAAAGAAGAAATATTAACAGGAGTGGTTGTAGTTTCATAATAAAGGTTTGCGCCTCACGCATGTCTAATTTTAAGTTTCGGGCCTGCTTGATCCGTGTCATGAGTTACGTTATATGTCATTCGAACGACTACCATGTGATCTTCACTTAACATACATGTAAAAATAAAGATAAAAAATAATATAAATATTATATTGACCAATTTTTTTTAACCTTTTTTTTTTTTTTTTCTCCCGGGGGAAATCCTCCTGGATACACACCTCGCCGGGGAGCGAGGTGTGTTATGTCGGACTCTTACCGGCTAAAACCCCCGGGTCTTCCATCTCTGCCGCATAAAGTGTCATGGGCGATAGAGGTACGCTTGCGCAATCTTCTCTATCACCCGACGGCTCGGCCCGCACTCAGGTGTAAGTCCCAGCATGGAGGAGGGATGCTTACGGAAGAATTAGGCATCCTCAGACGTTTGGGCTTGTGCAGTGCGAGGGTCGGAGTCACCCGCTCCGACACCCGCTGGCCTGCTAAAGGGCGCGAGGAGACGGGAAAACTGTGCTTGCGCACTGTATGGCAAAGGTCCCCCTAAATTTGTTGCGTAGCACTCAATCGGCTGCCAGCTTTAGCCAGTTTAAACGTAGCATCCAAACCTTCACACTACTTTTACAATAAGATAAACAGTTAACAAGGAAACGTTTTTTAGAACAACAAATTTATTTTTTGGCTGGTCCGTTAGTCGAGTGGTCAGAGACCCTGGCCACGAAACCAAGGGTCGCGGGTTTAAATCCCACTAGGGCCAAATATTTCGTGTGATGAACATGAATATTTGTACTCGAGCCATGGATGTTTTTAAAAAAAAAACGTATTAAGTATGTCTATCCGTTCACCTAGTATTTATAGTCCAAGCATAAGCTTAGTTTGGAACTAGGGAATTGGTGTGTCAGTCTGGAGAATTAATTTATTTATTATTATGATTTGGCGCCAAATTGTACGATATTTGTCTGTATACAAATTTTCTGTATTTGTTTTTAGTGCAATAAAGTATATCAATATATCTACCTACCTTATTAATTACATGGTAATACAATTGAAAAAGCGTGGGCCAAATACCCTAGCTGGATGTGTACCTGAGCTCTTTGCAAGCACTTTGATGTGTCGTTTGTATTTGAGCCCGAAAGAAGTTTGCCCAGCACATGATTACCGCATTACCCAGCTGTTTATGCTTATACTTGTAGCTCTATTTTGTCTAATGTCAGGAGAGAACAAGTTGGAATACAAAGATTTGGATTTAAAAATCTTATTGTCTTTTTATTTTTGATAAAAAAAAAAAGAAAAAGATGCGAATGCCAATTAAAATTAACATGTGGAATTTAGTATTTTTTATTTTGCATTGTGAAGTCTATAGATCAGAAAAGGATATAGATATAGAATATTTCATCCAAATAATTCATAAAAATACTGTTATTGATGGATAAAAATATTTTTTTAGACTAGATGATAAATATATCGCCATCATCAATATTATATAATTGTCATAATATTTATAGGTAATTATACGATTAGTGAAGTAATTTTAAAGGATCACTATCCGATTTTTATCTATAAGGCGATAAAAATATTATTTTTAATCAAATTCACGCAATGTGACCACACTTGCTAAGCCTCATTTAATTTTCATAGCAGGCTCCTAAATAAAAAGAGACGTTATGCCTCTTTTTAATTAGGAGAAATAAAAGTATAAAGCAAGCAATAATATTAACAAGAAATAAAAGTATGAAGCCTTTCATTTCTTGTGTTATGTCTCTTTTTAATTAGGAGCCTATATGATAAAGCCTATGTTACACGATCAATCGCACCACACGTACACAATACAACTCCACACAGCGACTCAACTTCAGCCACTCATATCGAGTTTCAATCCGGCGGATCGGGTTTTCAGCGGCGGATTTGTTGGATCGACACTAACAAGTCGGCTGGGCGAGTGCTTCTGTCGCCCGCTACGTAAACAATACGACGATGTTCCGTCCGTTTTCTTTATACACATATGGTTTTAAAAAGCAGCAACTCGTTTTTGCTACACTATTTTATACTAGACGAGCGATTTATAAGCATGTCTGATAGTTTACCCCTTGTAAGTACATATAAACTTACAAGGAGTAAACTATCAGACATGATGGTGTTATGTATGCATATACATACATAACATCACGCCCATAATCCCCGAAGGAGTAGGCAGAGTTAAAGGTAAATGAATTAATTACCCCATATTTAAAGAACGCGAGCTTACCAAGTAGAATACAAATGTAATAGAAATTTCGCAGCCATTTACGTTAGAATAAAGACTGAACGCAGTAAGTGGCGCAATCAAATTCAGTAGCAGTCTGGGTGGCGTGTCGTATTCTATAATGGCGCGTTCATTCGGTTTAAAAAACTATTTCGAAGACAATACGACTGTTACCATTGGCAGCCACGTATACGATGCCAATCTAATCAACCTCCAGTTTGGTCCAAGTAAATGGGGAGCGCATCCTTGTTATCTGTTCAGGTCAATTTTAAATTTGGGGGTAACAACTTATTAGGCTATTTTCCTCAATAAATGTTTATAGTGAACTATTGAGATTACAAAAAGATATTGCTTAAGTATTTTTTATTATGTTCAACAAACTAAAAATGATAAAGATAGAGCGCGTTAAAGTACCTCGTGACGTCACTAGATGTGTAAATTTTTACCGTCCAACAGTAAAATAGTACCTACACATCTAGTGTGTCTAGTGTTCAAAAGCCATTGTTATTCAAGCGAATATCTTAGATTATTGTTTTTAAACCAAAGTTCTATGAATCATTTTAAATTAACTGTAATTTTATGTAACAGCCAACACTAATCAAATGAGAATTTATGCCAAAGCATCACATCTTTTATACATATATGGACGGGCCTGTTGGTCGAATCAAAGACCCTGGCCACGAAACCAAGGGTCGCAGGTTCGAATCCCGCTAGGAGCAAATGTTTCGTGTGATGAACATGGACATTTGTACTCGAGTCATGGATGTTTATAAACGTATTTAAGTATGTCTATCCGTTTCCCTAGTATAAATAGCACAAGCGTACATGTTTAGTTTGGAACTAGAGAATTGGTGTGTCAGCCTGGGAATTTATTTATTTATTTATTATTTGCTGTATTTTTTTATACAAACGAAAATCAATGCTAAAAGTATACTCAAACATCAAAATACAGCCCAAAATTCCATGACTCCTGTACCTTAGACCAGCTCGCTAGTTGCTTTGGACTCTCTCCAAGCGGGTGCTGCATGCTACCTCAGAGGTTAAACGTATAGAAAATTGCTGTATACTTTAGTGATTGCAACTCCGCTGTTATACAATAAGCTCCTGCATCGCCGATACGATATTATGGGCAAATAGACCGTTCCGGGTTCGGTCAAAGAGTACTTTGTTCTGCTAGCTTTATGCTCTCGGTCAGTATGGAGCTGGTTTTATACGGGTTAAAAGGTTTTACTTGAGGTTGGGGTTGAATAATGACGTGGTTAAAACACGAAAGGTTCTAATGCATAATAAAAGTAGAGAACTATCTAACTTCATCTTCCTAGCGATATGTCCCGTGCTTAGTCGGGGTCCGCTTAGACAATGATCCAGGATTTAGCGAGTCTGGTTATTAAATTGAAGCGACTGCCGGTCTGACCTTCGTAACCCTAAGATAAGGGAACTATACAGTTATTGGATCATGATTACAAATTAAATGTTGTTTGAATTTGCTGGTTTCAACCCGATGTTTTCCCTCACCACCCTGCTAGTGGTTTAGATACGTACATAGATTTGAAAAATTCAGAGGTTGTTGGTTGGCGCCTGTCCTTCCCATTGAGCTACTACATTGTATCAAAGTAAGGAATCAACCTGAGATGAACAAATGACTTCATACACATATGTAGCATCACTGCCGCAATATTATAAGAGGTAAACAGCGTCAAAGGGACAGACAGCCCTTTTGAAACACTTTAGGTTAATAATAATACAGATGTAAAATTATTATGTAATTTTCCATCATTCATGTGTTATATATAGCCACTTATGTGGCTATGTCGTCGTCCACACAATCACAAACCCGATTTACTTAATGCTTTAAAAAGGTCTCAGTTTCGGACTAACAACTGAAAGATTGAAATAAGAAATCGCAAGTCTTTACAGACTTACACACTAATCCTCTATCTCCAAACTAAGCATAATATACTTGGGCTATGAATACCTACTACGTAACGGATAGACATTACCAAGTACTTTTCTCTTCGATATTATCCTTTATTAGAAAAGAAATTATTATGTTAATAACACGAAAAATTTTGGTTTCGTGGCCAGGCTCTCAAACCAGTCAACAAACTTACCTATTAAAATAGCCACCATGTATCAAATTATGGCATAATAATTTAATTAAACTTTCCGAAGCAAAAAAAGTTACTTCCAGTTTAGCTTTGATACTTGGATAATCATTCAGGCAAGAACAGGAACTAGCTTAACACACACACACACAAACAGCCCCTATAACGTACATATCGTGCTAAGGACGTGATTTCAATGCCGCTACCCCTAATTGCGGTTTTTAAGCTGCGTGAGTGTATGAGGCCAATTATGTACGTTATGCCTTAGAGGGCCTACCCCAATCACATGGGGTTGTAACAATGACGAACATAAAATGTTCACACATCTTTATTTAACTCCGACATTCATGTTAATCTCTCCTTTCAAATTAAACCACATTGAAATACCTGACAATAATTATTCACACCAGTGCACAAATTCTTTAGTTGCAAACTAAACTTATGCAAGCTCCTGTAATGTATATTAGTGAAACACATACAACATAGCATTTTGAAGTAGTTGTAAGCATGATATGAAGTAAAAAACAAAACCCGCAGATAAAAACACCGTCGTCTGCGCGCTTCCTGCATGTCTTATCTATCTATCATTTATACTAAATTCACACCACACAAAATACCGCACACCGCACGCTCCGGTGTGACAACCCCCGTCTGGTATTTAGAAAAACACCTGTGTGCAACGCAGAACCGGCATTTTAATCCTGCCAATTATCTTTATGGGTGGTTATGAGCGCAGCTTAACTCGCGATGCCGGCTTTTACCGGCGCTAACTGAAAAACTGGTTTCCGCCAGATTGCGTTGCACTTGCATGTAGTTTGGTACGTATATATGAGATTTTGTATGTAATAGTCTTGGTTGACATGGCAAAGCAGTAGTGTATATTAATATCAAAATAAGCTGATATTTGTATGTGGCTTATATTTGATGATAGCAACTGAAAGAGAGATGCCTATGTTGGTCTGGGGCTTAAAAAAAATGTGCGAACTGTGTTTCTTGCCTAGCATGTCGTATATTATGTTTTGGGTGTGTGAGGCTTCGCGGGTGCCATAAATACTTTACTAACCAGATGCACTTTATCGTAATCCAAGTACGAAGTGTTGCATTCACGCACACGCCGCCGTGAGATCAACCTCGCATTGTGCCGTCAATACGAAATCACAAGGACTCGTCGGAATGTTCCAGAAACTTCTTTGCTTTGGCGTGTGTCCCAAGCGTAAATGTATAAAATATCAGATATTATATACAGCGATCGAATTGCAAAATTAGTAGGTGTGAATATAGTGATCGGGAGTGAATATTGAGATCAGCGAAGGTAAGGATCTGCTCTGGTAGGGTCAAGTTTATTCTTTTTTTAAATGTTTTTTATTCCTAGTAAATGTACATTTTTTTTATTTTACACCAAGCTCACTTTGAAACATGGTTCAAAATTAAATATGATTATATACACCTTTATTAATACTGTTGTTGAAAAGAGTAACTACCGAGTTTCTTGCCGGATTCTTCTCGGTAAATGCAACATTCTGACCTGGTAGTAGAATCATATTACTTTATCTATTTTTGACGATTTATAAGTGTTTCTTTTAAACCTTTATAAATAAAGAATATTTTGACTAGGATAAAAAGCAGCCTGTCCTTTCCTTGGGTTCCATTACACTAAATAATGCGGCTATCAAATGTAGGCGTAGGCTATCGTCGTATTCCCCCCGCCGGGGTCCTCGGTTTGTCGTACCGGGGGGGCTTAGTAGGCCCTGACATGGCAGGGCTGAAGCGAAGAAGGACCCCGAGGTGAGCCGCGACTGCATGACTTGCAACCGGGCAGTTGCAGCGGTCCGGCCGTATACAGGCCCATTGCTACCGGACCAGGGTTGCCGAGGAAGAGGAGGAGCTGAGTGTTGTCGTTGCTCGCCTCCCTATCCTCGGCAACCCGACAGGGGCGCGCTGGGTCGCGTCGTGGTGGGTCGCAGAGGGATCGAGCGTCTCGACGCTCTCCCTTTGCGACGACAGGGCTCTGCCCTCAATTTGGGTCGCCGGGCGGAAGGCGGCCCCTTTGGCGAGACGCTCTCCGCGTGCCCCTCTGGCTCAGCAGAAGGCACAGCGTGAGAATGGGCCCACGACGCCGGTCACGGGGATGATCGGCGTCTGAATCCTGGGCGGAGTGGTTGAGACATGCTGGGTGGTCTGGCATGTCGCGACGCGCGCGTGTGCTCGGTGCTGTGCATCCCACGACTGCGTCGTGGGCTGCACAGCATCGACCGCCGCCGCGCGAGGTGGGCCGCGTAGCGCGGCAAGCGCACTACCGGAGGAGCAGTCGTATAGTCCCGACAGTGGGGATACAGGCTCCTCCGGAACTGCGCCGCTGGAGGCCACCTTGGGGTTTAGTCGGTTCGAGTCCGACACACCGCCCTCTGGATCCCCGTCCGGAGGGTGACGGCTCGTGGGAGTTCCCCCTGTAAAAAAAAAAAAAAAAAAGGCTATCGTCGTATCAGCTATCTACACCATGGCAAAACTAAGTGTGTTCTTTATTGCCTGAAGAGGCAAGACCTTGACACACAACCCGAAAATAGAGAAGTGATTTCTCAAAAATTCCGCTTTTTTTCTTAAAATATAATCGGCAACAATTTTTTTTTCTTATCTTTATTACCAAAAGAATAATATTAGATAGACATTCTGCTTTTGTCTTAAAATGTAGTCGGCAACAATTTTTTTTTTTACCTTTATTACCAAAAGCATAATATTAGATAGACATTCTGCTTGCAAATATTTATATCCAATATATGTTATACTACATGACACAAGTATTTGTATGAAAGACGTCCATCTTCCACTCATGACTTGCACCACATCTGAGAGGGACGGTATAATAGAAACTTTTTCGTGCAAATAAATAATTCAAGCAACATTTCGTTTGTGGGCCAAAGTCATAGCAAAGATATCTTGTATTAAATTTAATTTTACTTTCCAACCGAGCCTAAGCCGGTATTGGACAAATTAATTATTCAGGGTGCCCTTAAAATTGCTAGTCAACCGTGATTGATCGCTGCTAAAGTTTAAGGGCTGTCGGAATTGGTACTGTAGTCTGAAAATTAGCAGATATGAAATGAAATAAGAAACTTTCCTCTGGAAAGAGGGAAGTGGAAAGGAAGAAAAAGCCTTGAAGTGGCCCTCACCTGTCCTTGATCAAATTTCTGGTTGATATCTAACAGATAAACAGTTACATACATAACGTAACGACCGTATTCCCAAGGGCTAGACAGCGTCAAAGGGACAGCAGGCCCCACATTCAGCCAAGTTATCCTATGTGTTTAATTAGATCTTTAATAAGTTAACAGTTAAAGCAGACTGAAGCAAAATATTTTTTACTTATTTTATTTTTACAAATCACCACCTCCCTTTGGACACGTGGAACGCCATAAAGCAATTGTTGATACGGGCACAAATAGTAATAGTACTTTGAAAAGGTAAAAAGTTATCTATAAAATCTTAGGTTCTCAGACTATTTAATTAAATGGCTCATACAGTCATGAGAATATAACTTCGTTGTTAAATCAACTAAACGGAATAATTAAACATAAAAATGTAGGCTTCTTCTTAAAATATACACTTTGAATTAAATAAAACGAAACATCTTTAATCAAAAATAAATAGATGAGAACTCAATATACGAATGACGTATCTTAGGGCCAGTGTCTATAATAGCGTCTCTTTCAGTTACACGTGCGGTCCTAAGCGATTAGATCAAGTTACGTGAATATAGCTTGTGCTTGGACTTAACTTTACAATGGACGACAAGATCTTAAAGATGATTACTAAGAGTTAGTTTTGTTTGACCTTTTTTTTTTCTTGAGTTTATAATGGCAGTATTAGAAATCTATACTTATAATAAATCTGTAGAGAGGTCAATTCTGTACATGAAATATATTTTCAAAATAACTATCAGGGGGTGATTAGTGATCGATACTGATGCCAAAAATGCAATCAGTAAAATTTTTGTCTGTCTGTCTGTCTGTATGTTCCTTATAGAAACAAAAACTACTTGACGGATTTTAACGAAACTTGGTACAATTATTTTTCATACTCCTGGGCAGGTTATAGTATACTTTTCATCACGCTATAATCAATAGGAGCAGAGTAGTGAAGGGAAATGTTGGGAAAACGGGAGAAGTTACTCCATTTTTTAAACTTCCGTCGCGTGTGCAGCCTTAATGGTTAAAGTTACAAAGAAATCATGTATGACGGAAATAGTCTTTATAATATAAATACCATAAACGCGGGTGACACCGCTGGTACAGCTAGTTATAAATAATACCGAAGGGACGAAATACTTACAACACATAACGTCAAGCTGTAAATACTCATGTACTACATAATGATTATCGCGTTTAGTCCCGTCAGAATTATTTCTTGTGATAATGCAATGCCTAAGTTTAAAAGTATATGGTATTAAAATTGTATTGCCATATTCGTTCATAATACTGAGTAAATCTTTTTTTAATATACTATATATGAACATGTAAATGAAACTATTCGTCATAGTGATTTTATAACAACTCATGTTCTTAAACATTCTGAAGTTTTCATTTAAGAGATGGACCGCAAATTTCTATTGACATTTAAATTTGAAAATGTTCTAGTAATCATCATCATCTTCCTAGCATTATGTCCCGTGCTTAGACGGGGTCCGCTTGATCGAATGATCCAGGATTTAGCGAGACTAGTAATTACATTGACGCGACTGCCGATCTGACCTTCGTAACCCTAAGATACGGGAACCAGACAATTTTTGGATCATGGTTACAAATCGAAAGTTGTTTAAATTTGCAGGTTTCATCACGATGTTTTCCCTCACCGTCGAGCTAGTGGTATGAATACGTACATAGATTTGAAAAATCCAAAGGTACGTGCCCGGGTTTGAACCGGCACTCCTCGGTTAAGAGGCGCGTGTCCTTACCATTGAGCATCTACCGCTCTCTCTCTCAAAATGTTCTATTAATAAACCAAACAATAATTCCACTTTTTCTTTAACAAAAGAAAAACTAAAAAAATCAAGACAGAATATGTGTACGTCTCAACTCAACGTGGACACCGAGACTTACCCAAAAAAATCCTAATTCCTTTTCTCCGTCTATAAACAAGGATCTCAAGAATACAAAAAAGAAAATTCTAAAATTTTTACGCAAGTCCAGTTTCGCGCTAAAAATATTCGCAAACAAACGCCTAGCACTAAAACTTCCACCGTTAGACAGTCTAGAATGGGCGATCGCCGCTTCGCCAACTTGGAACATAAAAACAAACGTTTGGCAAACATTCGCTTCAAATGGTCAGTAACAAGATACATAATTAAATTTTAACAAAAATAAAAACCGACTTCAAAAAACTCCGCAAAAAATGTTTATAAAATGCCTTAATAGCTATTTAAATGTCTAAACACTAAAAAGTATAAAATAAATTCTTTCGACTGCTTCGATGAAAGTATTAATCTTTAACACGTATTTAAATATTTACAATAATCAGTTAGTTTTGGAGTCGGTGCCAGCCCGCGTAATTATATCATCATTTCGGAATTTGCAATTATTTGTTTCTTGGTGAAGGGTGGTAAAATAGGTTTTGAATATACAAAATCAATAGTAAGTTAATATACTCATATTTTAACTAATTTGTTTCATATTGTTATTAGTAAGGTAATTTGTTATTAAGTGTCTACTTTTTTTTAGTTTGGCTGGCACCGACTCCAAAACTAACTGATTATTGTAAATATTTAAATACGTGTTAAAGATTAATACTTTCATCGAAGCAGTCGAAAGAATTTATTTTATACTTTTTAGTGTTTAGACATTTAAATAGCTATTAAGGCATTTTATAAACATTTTTTGCGGAGTTTTTTGAAGTCGGTTTTTATTTTTGTTAAAATTTAACTTATTTGTTACTTTTTAGTGAAATTTATTAATAGGTAGGTAGACCAAATCAAAACGAGCTGCTTTAATGAGACAGTGCCGGTCTTATGAGACTAAAGACGAAAAGGTATAACGAGCCTTTAATGTATAAAGAATTACTTAAAACTACTAATCTTCAAAGAGTTGTACCTTTCATCATCAGCTAAGCAACATAACATGATGAGTACGAGACGCAAATACTGGAATCGTTTTAGAAAAAATAAATAAAACACGTAAAATGTCGTTAAAATTTAAGAGTGGCCCTCGTTTTCATGAAATCCCATCACTAGACCAAGACTTGGTAAAATTGAGACTTTCTCGAGAATAACACTCAATATGGCCCTATAATATTGAAAGAATTATCCACGAACTCCTAATCGTTAAGGAGTTACACCTTCCATCATCAGCTCAGCAACATGAGATTATGAATACCAGACGTAAATACTTGAACTGTTTTAGAAAATAACTAAAATAGATTGTACGCGCCTATAATACTTGAGGGTTTCCCTCGATTTGCCTAAGATTCCTTCATCAGATCCAGATGTGGTACCAATAGGACCAACTCCAGGATATACCCTTTTGAATAAAAAAAAGAACTCTAAAAATCGTCTTACAATTCTCGAAGATATAAATATTTAAAGAATCATAAACTAATTCCTAATCGTTAAGGATTTGTACCTTCCATCATCAGCTCACCAACATAAGATGATAAGTACCATGCGTAAATACTTAAATAATCTTAGAAAATGTCTAAAACACATTATACGTGCCTATAAAGTTTGAGGGTTGCCCTCGATTTTCCTGGGATCCCTTCATCAGATCCTGACTTGGTGGCAATGGGACCAACTCGGGAGTAAACCCTTTCGATTAAAAAAAAAATTTTGGAAATCGGTTAACAATTCTCAGAGATATCGAGTAACATACATACAAAAAAAAAAAAAAAAAAAAAAAAAAAAAAAAAAACATTCAGTCGAATTGAGAACCTCCTCCTTTTTTTTGAAGTCGGTTAAAAAGCGGACAAGTGTGTCTCGAGGCAAGCTCAGTATGGGTTCCTTATATTTTTTATTTACTACTAGCTGTGTTAGGTGGAACGGATTCACCGGGTCAGTCAATGACACATAGAATAGAATAGATAAATCTTTATTCGACACACACATTAAAACATAAGCTAGAAGAAAAATATGAAAACATAGAAACATAACAAATGTGTGCCAAAACGCCGCTCGCTCAGCTCTGTCGTGAGACTGCCTGATCAGACCACGACGCTGGTCTTCAGCGGGTACCTGTGTCTACTCCGCGCATCCGCCCACATCCACGGTACCTATCAAGCAGGACGAGGCACACTACAGAAGGAGGCAGATCATAGCAGCAGCAGCAGACATAATCGGGTTAAATAATTTGATATGTAAGCTGTACTATCTTTCAAGTTGGATCAAACTGCACACGGTGTGCAAATTTGATTAAAATCGATTAAGTAGTTTGGGAGTCCATCGCGGACAAACAACGTGACGCGGTATTTATATATATTATAAGATAAGATAAGATAAGATAAGCTAGCTTGGTCACGTGTATTTCTGGTTAATAGACTGCTTGAGTCATGTTTTTCTTTGGACAAATAGGCTTTACTTCTGGATAATATGGATCGAGGCTGCCTCAATGGTAGGAAGACACGTGGCCAGCGAGTAATATTGATTTAAATTTACCATGCACCTCCAATTTTTTCAAATCTACATATGTATTAGAAATAATTTGACAGATCTAAACGCTATACGTAGGTATTATATAGTAAGCGAGTATAATACGGCCGAAACGTCAAGCTAAGTATACTCATACTACCGTATTTTATCACTATTTATTATGAGTAAATAAATAAATTCTTTAGACTGAAACACCAATTCCCTAGTTCCAAACTAAGCCAATGCTTGTGCTATGGATAATAGGTAAACGGATAGACATACTTAAATACATTTATAAACACCCATGAGTCGAGTACAAATGTCAATGTTCATCACACGAAACATTTGCTCCTAGCGGGATACGAACCGGCTACCCTTAGCTTCGTGGACCTCTGACCACTCGACCAACGGGCCAGTCAACTAAAAGCAATGTTTCTTAAATTGAACGTATGTGTTTTTATACGTTAAAATATAGCACCATATCTGTATATAAACGTATAAAAAAACATCAGTCGAATTGAGAACCTCCTCCATTTTTTAAAGTCGGTTAAAAACACATGATAATATTATATATTATATAACTTTGTTACGTTCCAGGCATAATTATTGCGGCACCTAATTCAATTCTACCGTCCCTCGCTCTGCCCACAGACCCCCAAAACAAATGTAAATAGAGTCTATACACCGTGAACCAATAAATAAATAGGCTCGCATCGTCCGCCTCGGACGGAGCGGTCGGCTGCCGAGCCAAATGAGAAATGACTAAACAATGGTGGCGTATAAAAATAAATGACTCCCTTACTTCCTTCGAATAAGTTTTTGTGTGAGTTCATCGGAAGATCTTTAGAATGAGTTTTCTACTAGTACGGTGCGCAAAACGGGGTTTGTTAATTAAATATCAATAAATTAATGGTAAAAAGGGATCTTTCAACTTTTGCCTTTTTTAAGATTTATCTTAATTTTTTTTTTATCTTTTCAAGATATAAAAAAAAATACATGAGTTAAATTGGATTGCATCATCATCTTACCGGCTACATAAATTATAACTCGATATTAATGTCCCATTCGAGAAAACATGAAGTTAATCCAACTAATACCTGAACAGTTTCCATAAAGTACATTCAAATAAAATAATGAGGACATGTATTTTAAAAATGTATATGTAAAACGGGTCTCATTTTTTGTAAGTATTTCGTAAGGTTGTTAATAATTTTAAGGAATAATTTTTCTGTATTGATACAAAATCATTTACCAAAGCAGGTTACTGAGTTACTCGTTTTAAAATTGTATAGTTCGTTAATTCTGTAATTTTTTGGGAATTGGAAATATGATCAATCGTTCATCTTTTACAGTTAGTATTTTTTGTGACATCTACCATTTCAGAATGCCTAATTCTAAAACCAAATCCAATCTTAAAACCGTCTATTCTACAATGGCATAAAAACAATTCACACCAAATCCGGATTACGGATCCGACTTCTGCAAACCGTACACCCGTATCCGGCGCAAGAAAGAGGGGGGGTTAAAGAAAAGTGGTGGGGAGGCGCTGATATCCGGGCCGGCGCCGCCGCGACGCCGCTCTCTTCATAACTTTTACTGTCAACTCAATTACTGTGTAACACGCGCGGTGCGAGACTGACGACAGAGAAAAAATATACACTAAGCACACTATCTCTTTCTGCGGTCCGTTGTTTGATGTAGTCGAGAAAATGGATTAGTGCTAGTATTATTCGAGGCACTATCCCAATGTATACATATATATCAACACGCCCGTAGTCCCCAAAGGGGTAGCCAGAGTCAAAAGGGCTTACCTAAAAAGAGATGGGTTAATGAAAAAATGTATGGCAAATTTATTATTAAAAGGTTATTTAGATACCAGATACAGGATATTAGAATATTTGGCTTATATTTATGAGTACTTAATAAAAAATTGTTTTTATCAAAAAAAAAAACAACTTCAAAAACAAACCTGAAACTTTTAATTTTGTAGTCGGTGCCAAGTTAAACAATGACTTGGTACCTACAATTGAAGCTAATATTATTAGGTAATTATCACCGAAAATGTATCTGTTGAGGGATAATTGTACTTATACCAATTTAAGTATTTACTCGGCACCGACTTAAAATTTATAAGTTTTAACCTGTACGAACTGAACATTTTGGCATATTTACCCCTATGATGTAAGCCCAACAAAAGGGAACTGCTGTAAATCTTTGAGGAATTCCCTTGACTGTCTATGTCGCCATCATCCGACTTGTAATGGCTCCTATGACCTATAGGGGTGCAAAGTTCTCATCAATATAAATGAATGAAGTCCAAACACTAAGTAGCTACTGTAAACCGTTAAGGAGTTCCCTTATCTTCGTCTAAAAAAAATTACAATCGCACTAGTAGCCCCTACGATTTTCGAAGGTTCCTATCGATTTCTCAGGGATGCCATCATCAGATCCTGGCTTCCTTATCATGGGACCACACTTGAAATATCTCTTTTCCAAAAAAAAGAATCATTGAAATTGGTTCATAAATGACGAAGTTATGCGGGAAAAAACATAAATAAATATATATATATATATATATATATATATATATATACATATACATATACATATATACGGTCGAATTGAGAACCTCCTCCTTTTTTTGAAGTCGGTTTAAAATACTATAACTCAAGTAATTATCTTATTCTTCAAAATTGACAGTGTTACTGGGTATGTATTAATTGAACTTACTTACCCAACAAGGACGTATCATGTGACACAACAAATCACCCACTGATCGAAATTGGATCATTAATAGTTTGTTTTTTTATTATTATTAATTGAAATATAAGCTTTCCGCACTCCTTCTGCATATAACCTTTCACTGTGCGAAATCTCATACTTCTCCGTCCGCGCAATTCTCATAAAAAGGGGTACAAAGTTTGAGCTTTACGTATTAATATGGAGATAACCTAATGGAAAAAAGATTACTTTGAACGTGAAGTATTTAAAGCATGGTCGTAACTTGCCGTAGCCCGTAGCACTTTTAGCTTCCCAAGCGTCCAACTAGCTAAAAAGCTGATAGACATATTATAAGAAAAATCATAAAAAAGTATAATTAAAAAAAACTGCAAACATGTGAAACAGACTTACACATATAAAGACAATGCAAATATACTGATAAATAAAATTAATTTGCCTGTTTGTAATTTATAAATAAGAGCTTATAAAAATAATAGGTAGGATGTAGGAGCCGCGGAAGGTCCAGGCTCACCTACCACGACCAGATTGGTCGTGTATTAACAGAAGGTGATGTTAGGAAACATAAAAACCGTAGAGCTTGTACAAAAAGGATCATGAATGTTGAAGAGGCGAGTGAGGTTTGTAAAGATCGTGCCGTTCGGTTCTCCCTGCCTACCCCGCTAGGGAAGTGGCGTGAAGTTAAGTTAGTTAGTTAGATGAAAATAATAAAGAACAGGTTTTGGCCTGTACGTTTGTTCCGAGTAATTTTCAATACAGCTGAATCAAGTTTAACGGTTCTACATTGATAAATAGCTGGAATAATAAGAAAAAACAGCTAGCTTAATTTAAATTAAAAAAAAAACTAAGTAGTATCTGTGTTTGGCTTTAGATTCATCGCGGACGATCATTCGACAACAACATAATAAACTACAACAAATTCTAAATTTCCTTTCTGCTTATGCTATTAATAAATACAGCGGTGGTAGCTCAATGGTAAGGACACGCGCCTTATAACCGAGAAGTGCAGGTTCAATCCCGGGCACGTACCTCTGGATTTTTCCAATCTATGTACGTATTCATACCACTAGCTCGAAGGTGAGGGAAAACATTGTGATGAAACCTGCAAATTCAAACCACTTTGGATTTGTAACCATGATCCAAAAATTGTCTGGTTCCCCTATATTAGGGTTACGAAGGTCAGATCGGCAGTCGCTTCAATGTAATTACCAGACTCGCTAAATCCTGGATCATGGTCTAAGCGGACCCCGTCTAAGCACGAGACATAACGCTAGGAAGATGATTATGCTATTAATAAATAGCTCATTATTTATATGGATAAAACATTATCACATATTTCAGTTCCCTCAGACTAACCAACAAACAATCGCAGGTAATTTCGTTAGCAGAAAAATGTGTCGGATATAAAACGGGGAGGCTTGAGCTCACCTCGCTCTAATGAAACGCCATTTATCATCCCGGACGCCAAATAAAAGGTGGAATTAAGAGTTTGGTTTGTTATTATGAGGGGTCGCGACTCAAGTGTGCCCGGGGGAACCAGGTTGTATTGAAATTAAAATGCGTTTTAGGTGAAGGGTCTGTTGATGATTTCATTGCTTTGATATATGGGACGTGCTGATTGATGGATTGCTTGGTTTCATGGTTTCTGAAACTATAGCTGGATTTGAATCCCGCTCAAGGTGGTTATTGAACCTGATCGAACCCATTTTCCTTGACATAGAATCTGAACTAATACGCCGTTGCAGATATAAATCCAGTTGAAAAAAGCTTAAGAATTATCATCATCATCATCATCTTCCTAGCGTTACGTACCTTGGTTCGCTTAAAGATTTCTGTTTCTCAAAACAAAAAATAAGATCCAGATAATTAGGTATAAATGTTCGAGCGAGTCGTCTCTAATTAAATTCATGCTCATCAACGGGAATCTGGGATAGTAAAAGAACTGAGTTTGCAGCAAGAAACTTGCAAACTGCCTTACTAAATAGATACTAAGTTTTTTAACTCATACCCAAGTCACTCACTCATATCGAAGAATGAGATTAGATAATCCCATTCTTGGATATGGATATTCTAGGGATATTCTCGATGGATACTTAACATCAGATGATGTTAAGTATCCATCGCATCCTATATACTTTAAAATATTAGACGCTTGCTTTTTAAAGATTTCGTATATAACATCACTCCCGTTATTTTGGATCGGATACGCAGAAGCTTTGTAACGATCATTAAATGATCACATTTTTACTCAACAACACAACTTGTCCCATGTTGGTCTAGGACTTAAAAAGAATTTGCCAAGTGTGTTTCTTGCCTACCATGTCGTAAAAGGTGTCTAATGGTATATCGGGTTTTGGGTAAGTGATTTTGTAGGCGACGAGCTAGCCACTTGTCACCACTTTTTCACAATTTTCCATTTAACCCAGCCCAGTTGTGTTTTTGGCTGAATGTGGTTAAAGGGGCCTGCTGCCCCTTTGACTGCCTACCCCTTCAGGGATTATGGGCGTGATGTTAGTATATATATTTTTACTTGACTTCTTCAAAGACAAAACGACAGGCATTGTCAAGTAAAATAGTATGGTTTAAAATTATGCAGTCTATCAATCTGCATTTTGCGTATGATTCACTATAGCCTAAAAAATGTATCGATTATCCGATATCCGATTTTGAATAATGGTAGCATATGTGTACAGTTGAAGTCACGTTCGCTTGTGGAAATAAAATAAAGAAGCATGTTTCATGGGTGCTGTATTTCATAGTACAGTTATTAAACTGTACCTACAGAATTGCACATAAAAAAAAATATTTCGTTATACTCTTCAGTATACTAATATCAATTGATTTAAGATTTTCTTTTCCCGCTAGGGGATAGTGGGCGCGATGATATCATAAGTATATTTTCTTAACTTTAGGTTTGTGATAAAAATCAAATCTATTTATACCACTAGCTCAGCGGTAAAGGAAAACATCGTGATGAAACCTGCACATTCACAGTATGGACATCTCACCGTAATCCAAAATGTATGGTACCCCTGTTAGGGGTTAAGGGATGCGAAGGTCAGATCGGCTGTCGCTTCAATATAATTACCAGACTAGCTAAATCCTATATCGTGGTTTAAGCTGGTCCCGGATTAGCACGGGACTTAACACTAGGAGGTCGATGAAATTTGTGATAAAAATATCTAACTAGCAATACGCCCCAAATGTGACCTCAGTTGCTATAAACGTTCAGAGCAAGAATAACATTATGCTTGCAACTCTCTACGTTCGTATTCTCTCCTAGCTTGCGCCAAGGGTTAATTCCATCCCGCTATAACTTTAATTAGAAGTCAGCGCAAAGAAAACAAACTGGGAGGTGGACTCGTAGAAAAATAGTTTGGCTCCTGGTGGAACGAGTTGGTGTTTAATAATACGACTTGAGCGATTGTTTTACAGCACAGCTTACTCCGGTCTCGGCTCTGTGAGGTTTTCCCGTTGTTTTAATGCTGACCGGGTTAGTTCGGCGTCAGTTATGTAGTCTTACAGGTACTTGAGAAAATTTTAGAATTATATTGATCGAGGACTCGAACTAATGGACTAATTGTTTCTTGCTTAGCATGTCGTGAAAGATGACAAATGGTGTACTTAGGGTTTGTGATTGTGTAGGTGACGAACTTGCCACTGATGAACTTTTTCATCTGGTTTAACTCAAATTAATTTTCAGCTAAATGCTGTTTAATTGGCTTGTTGCCCCTTCGACGAAGTTTTTGGGAAATGCGGGTGTTGCATAGCAGCGCCTAGCTTTATTTCATGCCTACGTTAACTAGACCTGACCTACAACGTCATGTCTCGTCATGTCAACATGACTTTGTAGGTCAGGATCTAGGCCCCATAACTTTGAGGGCCCTTTTTTTGTTCAACGCGAGGAATGCTTTACGCACTATCACCCTGCCCAGGGAGGGCGAGGTGGTGTGAGAGACTGAGTCGGAGACCCCCTCTCCGGCCAAAGATGGTAAGTGGCCAGGGTATACCCATTAAACCCCGCGGTACCCCTCATCGCTCGAGTGGAGATGTTGTGGGTGACAACAAAGCCTTGACATCCACGACATCTCCGGAGGGCACCACAACTTTAAGGGCCCTACACGGTCCCCTCTGCCCCCCAGTCCGGGCTGTCCGCCCCTGGGCACGCTCCGCACGTGTGCCGCACCGCCTGCACTACGCGTGACCCGCGACGCAATATCGTGAGTTATGAACGGCCGGCCTATTTGCGAGTGATATATCAATTTTGTTAGGAAAACTGGCCGCTGCAGCAGGCTTGATGCCGTGACAATAGCCATACATATGAGCATATATAGCTATACATATGACGACAAGTAGTAGCTAGTGTTCAAGGAACAGTAAGCTCGTTTTCAAATCAAATCAAATAAAAAAAATTATAGATAATAATGTACCTGCACATCCAATAAATTATCTCTCCTATTTATTAAACTACCTTTTCCTATTTTCTTTCTTAAACTATTTAATGTATGTATGTATCTGCTTAAAAAGAGCGGTGGTAGCTCAATGGTAAGGACACGCGCCTCTTAACCGAGGAGTGCGGTTCAATCCCGGGCACGTACCTCTGGATTTTACAAATCTATGTACGTATTTATGCCACTAGCTCGACGGTGAGGGAAAACATCGTGATGAAACCTGCAAATTCAAATAACTTTGGATTTGCAGATCTTAGGGTTACGAAGGTCAGATCGGCAGTCGCTTCAATGTAATAACCAGACTCGCTAAATCCTGGATCATGGTCTAAGCGGACCCCGTCTAAGCACGGGACATAACGCTAGGAAGATGATGATGTATCTGCTTAAGCCTTATAGGGCTTTTGGAACTCACTGTTTTTCTCCAACTTAACAAAAATAACAAAAAAGTACTTCATCAAATAACAAAAAGCCAGTTTATACACACCCTGATTATAACATACGTAACACCAACCCGTACGCAATAACGGCAGGATTCCATATCTTTCTTTTTCAATCTCTTAGCACGGCCCTATGTACATATCACATCGCGAACTTTTTAGGGTCAACTCAAACATTGCTTAGCAAAAACCCCGGTCATAAAGTTGCCGCCACTCCCCAATCATTCCCGGAGGAAATTGTGTACAGCAGACTTTTTGCATGACAACGGTTTCGATTTTTTCGCTCAAACTCCACGTTCGGAGTTTTTGCGGTTGTATTGTGTTGAGTTTGGGTTTAACAGTGGCGTGGGAGGAACGCTGCGGCTATTTTGTATTTCATCCAGCTTGTGGAATTTGAAGCTTGAAATAGCAATTGCTCATAAAAAACAGACAATTCTCCAGACTCACATACATACATAGATAACGTCACGCCCATAATCTCCGAAGGGGTAGGCAGAGTCAAAGGGGCAGCTGGCCCACCCACATTAAAAAAAAAAAATTATTTATGCTTGTGCAATATAACAAATGAACACACTTAAATATTTTTCACAATCATTCTTGACTCAAAAACAAAGTGACTTTCAAAACTACTTCTTGCCACGTTTATCCAACCCAGGCTAGATGGAAAAGTCATTTTATCTTAGGCTACATATAAGTATTTAAATGACTTTATTACGCCTTGGATTCGCCCAACCTCGAGTATTTCGGGCTGACCAGTTTGTATGTATATAGACTGGCAGATCAATTTCAACCCAATGTTATTATAATAAAGGTTAAAATTGATGAATATCTTTTGCTGTTCGTATCATCTTAACGTTATTAGTGCTAGCTCCTAGCTCCATTCGTGCGCCGCAAATGTTTGTCACACCTGCTTTGCGATTCCGTTTGTGCTCCGCCGGACCTAATTGCACATCACATCCTAATATCACGTAATTAGCCAACAGGAACTTGGCAATTATGGTCTCTCTTGGGAGTGGACTAACATAAGTGACCATTTAATATATCTTTGACCAATTTTATTGTTGACATATTAATCGTCACTGGCGCATTCGGTGGTGACCCTGCCCCATGCGCCAAGAGTTGTAGGTTCGATCCCCGCCCAGGACAAACATTCGTGTGATGAATACTTGTGTTTATTCTGTGTCTGGGTGTTTATATCCAATATTTAAGTATATATTTGTAATACCACTGTTGTTTCTGATATTATTATCTGTAACTGATATTTATTTATTTATTGTTTAATATTAGGTCTAGACTTAGGGGTAGTAAGAACGAATATACATTTTTATATAATTTGAAATGAGTAGGTACATACTTAAATCAAAAACTGCTTATGAATATCTGACATTAATAATTTTTAGGTTGGCTCTTTTATGATCTCTGGTGTTGGTAATACCCATAGGTTATGGCGACTGCTTATCAGGCAATCCGTGTGCTTATATACTACCTTTTGAAGCATAAAAAAACTAATTCAATGCCTCTCGATATTACATAAATACTCATATTCTATCAATTTGTAGTTATCTATTAATAGTTTAATTAAAATAGATGATGTTAGGAATATCTATTAGCAGAATTTAATCAAGCCTAGTTTATTGTTAGTCACTAATTGTCTAGCCCTAAACTAGATTACACAATTAATTACATTTGTAAAGACTAATCTTTATTAATATAACTTAAGCGATTGATACACTTTCACATATCTAATAATCAATCGATAATGGCTAGACGACTAAAAAATCTATTTAGTCCGTCAGTTATACCTATTACGACGAAGATATAGTGCATTAAGATGCGCGTGACGCCACGCTTAGTGAAAAATTTTACTTGAAAGTGACGTCACAAGCCCCCACTCCAAAACTTTGATGCTCTTTATTATTTTTTGTTAATTTGATAGAGCGAAAAAATGTGTCTCGTATTTTTGTATTACTTATCTGACGGACCAAACAGAATGATAGTTTTTTAATCTAGTCTTCATCCCTATTAAAATTTGTAGGTTTACACAATGGCAGGGGTAAAAAATTAATATAGTCATTTCATCTGGAAAATGCTTAGTGGTACAAAAATATGTTGTTGGACGAAATGCACTAAAAATATGGTGCATTAACCAAATAAATACCCGTATTACATATATATACATACATACATAACATCACGCCCATAATCCCCGAAGGGTAGGCAGAATCCAAAGGTTTTTGCCCTTTGCATTCCGACGCTTCTGAAGAACAAACTAGAGTTGGGTTAGCTGGAAAATTGTGAAAATAATGATACATGGACAACTATTCAAACTATATTGACATAAATTACTTCTGATTTATCAGGCGACTACTAGTTCCTTTCATTGTATATTATCGTCTCCAAGTACCTACTCACATACATTTCGACCACCGGTGACTATTCGTTATTTCCGTGGTACCCCGAAAATCGCCGCGATGTGAATACTCCGAAAACGAAAAGACGAAAATGGAAAAAACGCGGCGTACACAAATCGCGCGTGCTCATCTCGCCTCATATTTCACAGAGGCGCCATCCGAACTTGTGATTGCTTACTCAGCCGCGAATCATATGCCGATGCGAAACTCGACGGAACTCAACTCAACTCGGTCCGCATCTTTATTTATGAGACGCTCGTTTACATCCGATCGGCTTTTTTCGAATCTGCAACTTTCTTTAGTCGGTGTTAACTTTTGTTGGCAGCCCGGCGCCTGGATGCTGCCAAAGTGATTTCGCATTGACCGCTCATGTTTGGATCTAAGTTTCTTCATCTGAAATATCTTTTGTGCAAAAGTAATTTGGCCGTAGTTTTTAAAGTCATTGTATGCGGGATTAATGAGGGAAATTGAGCAAGAGCGCTGAGTGTCTGAGGGAGATGGTGTGCCAAATGTTGGCTACACATGACCGGGGGTGAGGTCACGTGGGCTGTACGCATTGAAATATAAGCTAAGTTCCCGAAGTAACCACTAACTACGGGGATATGGCTTGAATGGTTATTACATCAATAGTATATAAAAAAATGTCATTTTTCAAAACACAGCTATCGGATTTTAGATTTAGTGTAGTATATAAGTGATAAACCTTTTAGGAATAGAAGAATACAAAGTTTGAAAACTTTATTTGAGCTTTTGTTATGTAACAACTAGATCAAGAAACTTGTAATTTGTGTTTTGACTATATCTTTACAATCAAGAAACCAAGGGTCGTGAGTTCGAATCCTGCTAAGGGCAAATGTTTCTTGTGATGAACATGGGCCTTTATACTTGAGTCATGGATTTTCTTAAATGTATTTAAGTATGTCAATCCGTTAACCTAGTATACATAACACAAGCTTAAGCTTAGTTTGGAACTAGGGATTGGTGGGTCAGGAGAATTAATTGATTTATTTGGTATAATAATATCTGCCATAAATATATACTGGCCTGGATGGCCCGATGGTCGAGTGGTCAGAGACCCTGGCCACGAAACCGAAAGTCGCGGGTTCGCATCCCGCTAGAGGCAAATGTTTCGTGTGATGAATATGGGCATTTGTACTCGAGTCATGGATGTTTATAAACGTATTTAAGTATGTCTATCCGTTAACCTAGTATACATAACACAAGCTTAAGCTTAGTTTGGTCCTAGGGATTGGTGTGTCAGGAGAATTTATTTATTTATTTAGTATAATAATATCTTCCATAAATACATCTTAAATATACAAATCATTGACGAGATAGCACACCATTTGTAAAATTAATTACATTCAATCAAACCAGTAATTTCCCCACAAACATACAATGTACTATACCAAACTTAACTACAATGCACAATTTACTTAAGGCTCAAGTTACAAGAGGGTTTTAAGTTATTGCAATAAACAAGCTTTGTCTCTTGTTGTGTTAATGTTCCATCAAATTTAGGAACAGGCTCATGTGAGCAAAGTTCCATCATAATTTCCAAATCCGGTGCAAGTTCCCATAGTAAATACCTACAAGTTACGACAAAGTTATGGGAGTTTTGTTGTATGGCAACACGGTTCGAGATACAGTGACATGTTTCACAAGTGTATTTTGAACTTTAAAAGTATACGTCAAAGAGTTTTGTTTGCTTTAACATACATAGTTCATCAATGGATATATTTATTGGCCTTAATTGAAATAATGTTTGGTAGTTGTCTTCAATTATTTGAAGTCTGTAGGTAAAAAAATAAGGAGACTCATGTATAATAAATTTGAAATACCCGGGTATTTCGAATTTATTTCTTCAATTATTTTGTAGAAGAAGCTAGTTTAAGCTTCTTCCCGTGACTTGATTGATGTGAAATTCGGTTGGTCATAAAAATATATAATTATGTCAAATAACCGATATCCTATTTCAAAAGCACCCTGTGATCTTTATTTGGGCAAGAACTATGATTAAGTATATATATAATTTTAACCCAAAGTTTGTTACAAAAATATTAAACGGATGAATAATTAAATCGTATTGTATTGAATAAGAAAATGCATGAAATATTAACGAAGCCGTGAAAATGCTAATATTAACAGAGGTAAATATTTTTGTGTTCATAAGTCTTAGTTAAGCCCACTACTTAATCTTGTATATAAATTACTTGCAGTTTTATCAGTAGCATAGATGTACTTGACATTTATTATAATCCTTAATTTTAAATACTATATACTGATATATGTATCATGTAAAATTTTTATTTTAACTTACATACATAACATCACTCTCATAATCCCCAAAGGGGTAGGCAGAGTCTAAGGGGCAGCAGGCCCCTTTAACCACATTCAGCCAAAAATAAAACTGGTCTAAGTTAAATGGAAAATTGTGAAAAAGTAGTGACAAGTGGCTAGCTTGTCGTCTACACAATCACATACCCAAAACCTGATATACCATTAGTCGCCTTTCACGGCATTCTAGGCAAGAACCACAGTTGTCACATTCTTTTTTTAAGTCCCAGACCATTGGCAATTAGCTAGTTTAGATGGGTATTTAAAGTTATGAATAGGTACGTATGTGATTTTATACATTTCTAAATTTAAAAGCACTCGAGTACCAAGACATATCTTCCCAGTAGCGTCCTCTTCCCAGTGGAGACCCGCTTGGACCCTCATCCTGGATTCACAGAGTGGTTATTACATTGCGTCGTCCTTCGTAACCTTAAGTACACTGGAAAACCAGACAATTTAGATCTTGGTAACACATCGTTACTCATTTGAATATGCAGATTGCCTTACGATGTCCCTCGTGTATAAAATGTAAGTACAATACTTGTACCATGTTGGTTTGGGACTTAAAAAGAATTCGCCAACTGTGGTCCTTGCCTAGCATGTCGTAAAAGGCGACTAATGGTGTATTGGATTTTGGGGAATGTGATTGTGTAGGCGACGAGCTAGTCACTTTTCCACAATTTTCCATCTAACCCAACCCATTTATATTTTTGCTGAATGTGGTGAAAAGGGCATTCTGGCCATTTGACTCAGCCTAGCCTTTCGGGGATTATGAGCGTGATGCTATATATACCTACTATGTTAAAAAATGCTAAAAGTACATACCCATTTGATTTAATACCTTCCACATATAATTCTGTTCCCAGACCAACATGGGTTTCATATCCAATTCAAATATGTAATAATCACTCAATTTCAATAGCGAGCGTGTCACAAAGTAACTGTTGCCGTCCGTAAATGTTGCCGTCACAAATTAAATTTTCCCCGGTTTTGGGGGAAATCTTTAAAATTAACATAGCCGAGGTGGCATATCGTTTCTCCCCGATTACTTTCCCTCTCTTCCCCAGTCCTAAATTCCAATTTTCATTTCGCTTCGATTTTATTGGCAAAGTTAAGCAATACCTATAACAGGCCGAACACAAAGGCGTAAAGTTTGACGAATAAGTACCTTTTGTTGAAAGTGAATTTTTTTATTTAAATAATCTAAAAAACGTTCGTCTCTTTTATCAGATAACGATTATAAAAAAAAATTCAATATTATAAATCATCATCATGATAATCGAATCTATATACTTGCAAAACATGGGCGGTGTGTCAAGAGACGTCTCGCGTGGACAACTTATTTCAACCAGAATAAATAATAATAAATAAATTCTCCGGACTGATACACCAATTCTATAGTTTTAAACTAAGCTATAAGCTTGTCCTATGGATACTAGGTAAAAGGATAGATATAGGATAGATCGAGTCATAAACATTTATGACTCGAGTACAAATGTCCATTTTCATCACACGAAACATTTGCCCCTAGCGGGACTCTCTGACCACTGGACCAACGGGCCAGTCAAATAGAAAATGATTCATCTAATTCAACTATGTATTCACACATTTTCATTTATATGTGGCTTAACACACAACGGTTAGTCAATTGACTATGCTAAGCCGTGACGTCATACTTTCGGATTTTTACATAATAAATATTGCTAGGTTATAAATATTGCATTAACACCTTATAAAAAATATTTCCAATTATTAAAGATATCACATAACATAAAGCAATATCCTATCACCTATACAAATGTTTGTATAAGTATCAGTTACCAATCTACGCACCAGGTGAAATAAAAACTTCTAACACCTCAGTTCGCCGCGGGAGCCGGCAATGCGGCGCGAGAGCGAACGTTAAAACAGAGAGCTCAAATTCCTCGTCTGTCCCGTTTCTTTTATTGACTCCCGAAGTTTATTAGTGAAATTTCACCTGGAGCAAAGAAGTGCTCAGTGAAACAAGTTATAGAAGATTGACGATTAATTATCTTCTATACTTATAATAAATCTGTAGAGAGGTCAATTCTGTACATGAAATATATTTTCAAAATAACTATCCGGGGTTGATTAGTGATCGATACTGATGCCAAAAATGCAATCAGTAAATTTTTGTCTGTCTGTTCCTTATAGAAACAAAAACTACTCGACGGATTTTAACGAAACTTGGTACAATTATTCTTCATACTCCCGGGCAGGCTATAGTATACTTTTCATCATGCTACAATCAATAGGAGCAGAGTAGTGAAGGGAAATGTTGGGAAAACGGGAGAAAATACTCCATTTTTTAAGCTTCCGTCGCGTGTGCAGCCTTAATGGTTAAAGTTACATAGAAATCATGTGTGACGGAAATAGTCTTTATAATATTAACCATAAACGCGGGTGACACCGCTGGCACAACTAGTAATAAATAAATAAAAATATTGGACATCATGCGAGCATACGAGCTCGCACTAAAAGTGAAAGTACTTCCGTCAAGCTAGGCGTGGCTTGCTCGGGGACCTAGGTCCGACTAACCGTCTCGGTATACTGTATTTATACTGAATGGCCAGAATAACTTTCGTCAGCGCGATGCAGGAATATATGGAGTTTCTGGTTTGTTCTGAAAACTTACAAATGAGGAGGGTGACAAGACCGTACGTCACAGTTACGCCATCTATCTGATGTTTTAATTAAAAAATCCCTCATTACTCTCAACGCTACTAATATAGAGGAAACCATTTCAAGCACAAAATAAAATGACCTTTGACCTAATATTTCTTAACCTTATTATATTATGCTTACACTTGCTTGTATATTCCGCTATTCGCTCATAACTTGTCTACTCAATCATTGTTTTCTTAAGGTTACAGAGGCAGGTTTTACTATGATTCATCAGGGTTGGTCCATCAAAAACCACCTGTGTTTTATGTGATCCCTTAAAATTCAGTGATTGATATTGTTTTAAAGTAAAATTACAAAATTTATATGACACCACCTGTTTCGTCTATAAAGATAGACGTTGTCACTCAGATATTACATCTTTAATACACTTTTTGATAAAATTATCTCATAAGGGTACCTACTAATTATTGTATGTTAAATTCTCCCTATAGAAATATCTATGAAATTAAGGATTTCCCGTCTGACTAGATAATTGTCCCATGTTGGTCTGGGCATAAAAAAAATGTGCCAACTGTGTTCCTTGCCTGCCTCGTCGTATAAGGCGACAAATGGTATATCGGGTTTTGGGTATGTGATTGTGTAGGCCACTTTTTTAAAATTTTCTGTCTAATCCAGCTCAGATTTTTTTTGGCGGAATGTGTTTGAAGCGGCTTGCTGCCCCTGCGACTCTGCCCATCCTTTCGAGGATTTAGGGCGTAATGATATGTTTGTGCATACATGCATACTACACGCCTAGAATTCTGAAGAAGTGTACCGCTTAGAGAGTGCAGATTCAAATCTAAGTAGCAGAAAATTTTAACTCACATATATTTTAAAATAAGTTCAGTTGAGTTGATGGAAATGTTCACCGAACAAGTAGTGACTATCCAACATATAATGACACCTACATTACATACTTAAAAATGGAAATATTAAATAAATTAAATAAATAAATACTCCAGACTGACACACCAATTCCCTAGTTCCAAACTAAGCTAATGTTTGTGCTATGGATACTAAGTGAACGGATATACATACTTGAATACGTTTATACATCCATGACTCGAGTGCAAATGTCCATGTTCATCACACGAAATATTTTCCCCTAGCGGGATTCGAACCGGCGACCCTTAGTTTCGTGACCAGGATCTCTAACCACTCGACCAACGGGCCAGTCATTAAATTTTCGATCAATACCATAGGGAAGATAAATAGATAGATAGATGTTTCTTATTGCACGAAAAACAAATACAGAATAAGAATACAGACCAATACAATACAATTTAGGTGGTCTAATCGCTAAAAGTAATCTCTTTGAGACAACCTTCAGGTAGAGGAAAACAATCTAAATAAAAAGAGAGTCTTATTAAAATAAGACCCTTTTAAAGATTTTGTAGAAGATTTTCTAATAGGTAAATTAAGTATCAATAATCGTTTCTAACATTGTCTTTGAGCATTGTAAACCCATTCCCAATAGATTCATGAAATTAAAGAAACCTCATCCTCCTCGTATAAAAAGCGAATTACGCCGTGCGTCTGAGTACCTCGCAGTTTCAATAACAAGCAATTTACCGTGGAATATTTATTTCCAATAACAATATCGGGAACGTACCCGTTGTTGGCTCGTCCCTTATTGTTTTATCTTCGGCTTGTACTTTTACAGACGCTCCTCCCATTGGCTACGTCTTTGAGAATTATTTTTCTGTTCTTATAGATTTAGCTAGCGCGTTTTATATTTATGAGATCACGGCCGTACTGCGAATGCAATTTGTCTGGTTCGCCTGTCTGGGAGTTTGGGGTCAGATGGGAATCGCGTCAATCTTCTTTTGGATGGTCATCCAATCTGGGTAGTGTTTTTCAAGCCGTTTAAGTATACAAGGTTAATTTTAGTTTATGTAAAAACTCTTACAAGCAGGCACGGAGTAGTAAAAAAAGAAAGACCCCGCTGTCATACTTTAGCGTGCCACCACGTTTATGCATGTGTGACTGAGCTATATAAGGATACCAGTTAACGGTTATCTGTCATTTGGAGCACTTATAATGTCAATATGTGACGTAATTTGCGTGTCAAGTTGAAGCATCTGAGGAGCTTCAACGTCTAGTTAGTGTCGCGGAGTCCTTATTTTTTTACTAGTCCGTGCAAGCAGGTAAGATTATCGTATTATTCCATATTTATCGTATTATTCCAAGGAACTAATTCAAAGGATTTCAGAAAATGAGCAAAAAAATGATCTCTTTTTTTTATATGCCAGTCAATGGAAACAGCTAGTGTTGCCGCTCGAGAAGTCAATATCGATTGCCTACCTATCAATAGTTGAACTATTGATAGGCTGTCGATAGACAAACGTTTAACAGCAATACTATCGATAGTATTGCTCTTCAATACCGAATAGACTATCGATAGTACAATATCGTATATACTATCAATAGTATCAATACTATTGATAGTCTATACAATATTGAAAAGCAATACTATCGATAGTATCGATACGGTCATTAGTAGGCAGTGATTGAAACTACCAATAGTATCGATAGTATTGCTATTTACCGATAGTATTGCACTAATATAGACATCGATACAGTCGATGTCTCTGTTAGTAGACTTTAAAGATTGTTTGAAAATTTGGTATATACACTAAAAGTTTGAATCCTTAGCAGACACAATATTATCCCTAAATAAAATATACGTTCCGTGTAAGGTACGCTAACTTTGCAACAGACTTTTAAGAACTAAGGGTAAATTGCCGCTATGTAATAATAAATATATATAAATTGCTCAGACTCAATATTGAGACTGGCCCGTTGGTCGAGTGGTTAGAGACCCTGGCCACGAAACCAAGGGTCGCAGGTTCGAATCCCGCTAGGGGCAAATATTTCGTGTGATGAACATGGATATTTGTACTCGAGTCATGGATGTTTATAAACGTATTTAAGTATGTCTATCCGTTCACCTAGTATCCATAGCACAAGCTTATAAGCTTAGTTTGGGACTAGGGAATTGGTGTGCCAGTCTGAAGAATTTATTTATTTATTTTATTATTTAATATTTCATAACTTCAAACTAATAAATTTATTCTTGTACTGTGAATACTAGGTAATTTAAACACGTACTTTTTTAAATCAATGAATCGAGAACTTACCTACAAGTGACAATCATTACACGAATACTTGCACCCAGCAAGAGTCGAACACACGACCTTCGGTTTGGTGGATAGTGATCCCAGTTAACCCATAAGTGGTTGTCTAAAAAAAAGCAAAAATTAAAACTATGTATTACAATTTAACAAACTTTTAATATATTTTAAAACACTTTAGCGATGGTTGCATTTTCTGGAAATTTATTTAACATTTAAAAAGGCAATACGGTGTACCGTATTACTGTTTCGGGTTAAAACTGCGGTGCAAAATTAAAATGCAAATGCAAGCAGAACTAGCAGGTGTGTTTACACTTCCGTACTCCGTGTTTGTTTTAACAAGAATATTATATGGGATTACGAAGTTTATTTTAGTATGGGGTGCCTACAGAAAAAATATGGGTTGAAATTAAAAAAAAAAAAAAAAAAACCGGCGGGAAAAAGGAGCCTGGTGACAGATAGACAGACGGACAGTGGAGTCTTAGTAATAAGATCCCGTTTTTACCCTTTAGGTACGGAATCCTAAAAATCATGCACTGGCTGTCTATCTAGTAAATTGACAGGTCTCTAGTCCAAACCGGACGATTACATACGACTATGAAGCATTACGAATTACTGTAATGCTTAAGTATGCATATGCTTATGCATATAAATACAACCATAGACTGCTAAAATCAAAATTCGCTATTTTTTTTTATTTGTTTTAATAATTAATATCAACTTATTTATTTGACATTTTAGCGTCTACGCCATTAAAAAAAAGTACTTACACTACACATAACATCTACACCCGTACAAACACCATTCCATATTCAAACGAAAACATTAATAATAAAAACGGCAACATTACACACAAACGAACAGGCTTCATGAAAATTTCCTTTGCACAACCTCTCGTGAGCATTAATTTTGCAGACGTAAGGCACCAAACTCGAGTCGACGAAACGCTTTAATGGATACCTATCTTTAACCTAAATGCAGGTCGTAAAGAAAGCGCGCCGACGCCTTGTAAATTCCAGCCCAAGTGGTCCGCACGCTGAGAAGTTTCTGTAACGGTGTTTATACGGTAGCTATGTCGTAAATATGGCGGCTACGGCGAGCTAGTTGCGCGTCGCCGCTGCTACCGCTAACTGGCCATTTGACGGTTACGTCCAATCGTTGAGCAAGACACAGTTTCACTAGAAGTGTGGTAGAAGTGTACAGTATTTAATAGGGATGATGACTGCATTAAAAAACTATAATTCTATTTAGTCCGTCAGTTAGATTATACAAAAATACTAGATACATATTTTTCGCTTTATCAAATTAACAAAAAATCACAAAGTTAAAGAGCATCAAAGTTTTTGGAGTGGGGGCTAGCGACGTCAATATTTCGCAAAAATTTTACGAAAGTGTGACGTCACGCGCAAATTTAATGCATTGTATTGTTTGTCTGACAAGTAAATAAAAAACTACATGTTTTAATATGTTTTATAATCTAACTGACGAACTAAACAGATTTTTTTTTTTCACCAAGCCTATTCTCTAAGATTTTTACAAACGATATCTTTACAGCGGCTATGTTATACGTACAGTAGCCAAGAAGGCGCAGTTACAGTAAATATTGCTTCAGCCTGATGTTGAGATTATATAATTCAATACACAAAAGATTTATTGCACATTTCAAGATATAAAATTGTCTTACATATTGTTTTAACTGCTTCACTTCAGATAGGCACCAGTGGTCCACATGCTGAGAAGTCTCTGTAACTTTATTTATGTTTTTTTTTTTAAATAAGCGGCGTAATTTTATCGTGAACGTTGAGGAGCGAGTGAGGATCGTGCCATATGGCGTTCGGTTCTCTCTGCCTACCCCGCTAGGGAAGTGACGTGAAGTTTATTGAGTTATTAAGTACTAAGTCGTAGTGCCTCCAGGTGCTGAGAAATATATGTTACGATATTAATACGCGGCTTTGTATACTTATCGCTTACTTATGAACGTATATAACAAGAAAAAGAAAGAAGAGTATTACCGCAATACCTAGTCTATGTATGTGAATAAGTAGCCAAACCTACTAGCCGCATCTAGGATTACCTAGGTCTTCTATCCAGCGTCATGTCCTAGCGGACATTTGGACCAACACCAGCGCAATTAAACCGTTACTGTGGACCCCCCCCCCCCTCAATTCGTCCGCCGAACGACCACCTTTTAATTCTGTCTTGGAGTTTTGAGTGGGACATTCCGTTGTACGAGGTCTTTGTGCTAGTTCCGTCGATGTGTTATTTTTACTGTTGCGATCACGTTCTAATTGTTGTTTCGTATGTTGTTTGTTGTTTTAAATTAACTGTTGTTTATTTGAACTGTTGTTAGTTAGCGTGTCACGTGATAACTGTCACTAATTTAGCTAATCCGACTATGCTACTAAATTGTAAATCCTGCCAAGATTTCTTCAAGGGAAACTACGGGGGATTTCCAGAAAAGCAACAACGAATCTGTAATACAAATCTGACTGGCTTGATGGCGCATTTGGTAGCGACCCTGTCCTATGCGCCTAGAGTTGTGGATTCACCCAGGACAAACATTCGTGTGATGAATACTTGTGTTTGTCCTGTACCTATCTAGATGGTAACATCTAATAATTATTTAAGTATATATTTGTACAATACAACAGACTGTTGATTCTGGTATGAACATCACAAGTGCTTATGCTACTAACCTCGGAATCAAATCAATGTATGTAATGTTGTCTGATATTTAAATCTATAATGTTACAAGAATTAAATAAATACATTAATGAACTTTAATTCTAATATATTTTAAGAAAATACTATACTTACATAAATAGATCAGTATTCTCATTATAATAAATTTAATTAAATTTAAAGGCGAATTTGTCGAGTCCCCAAATTTTTTTTGGTAAATCGGCGATTGCTCTGAACTGCTTCTACTTTTTCTTTCAATTTAATGTAGAATAAGGTTAACACTAAATCTATTTAACAATACATAACTGTGACATAACCAGTAAGGAAAAGAGTTCAAAAAGGAGGCTCGTTATCACCGGACCATTATTCTTCCTGTCGCAGATTGTTCCTCTTTTATTAAATTTATGAACCTCGCAGTAAACTTCTTCAATATGAAATAGATTAAGTGTTAATATATCAAACGGATTTACAGAAATTTACGCTTATTGTTTCGATATTAAGGATTTTGAGAAGGATATAGGAGCCGCGGAAAGCCCAGGCTCACCTACTACGACCAGATTGGTCGTGTATTAACAGAAGGTGATGTTAGGAGTCATAAAAACCGTAGAGCTTGTATGAAAAGGATCACGAACGTTGAAGAAGCGAGTGAGATGTGTAAGGATCGTGCCATATGGCGTTCGGTTTTCTCTGCCTACCCGCTAGGGAAGTAGCGTGAAGTTTAGTTAGTTAGTATTTTTTTTATTTTAATTCCGGGGTGAAAAGTAGTATACCCTCATATACCTTTGTTTCAAACCTTTGACGTTGCAAATTTAATCACTTTTGTAGGTAAGTACGAGTAGTTAAACAGTTTCCAATAGTCGAATTTTACAATATTTTTTCATTGATTTCAATACATTTTTTTACAAACAAATTCTAACTAACCTTTTAGGGAAGGCAGTCAAAACAGTTTATTCAGCCCCGTTTCGATTTAAATGCAAAATACGACTGTTTCACTCCAATTTCCAACAAAAACTCGTTAATTAAATATAAAAACTGATAGATTGAAACTGTAAGCGCCTTTGGAAAAGTGGAACTCGGCTAATATTTTCAGCATCAGTGTCAATTGAATATTCTATTGGATTACCGTGTGACTTGAATGAATTGATGTTGATTGGTGTGACGTGTATTGTATATATGTACAAGTACTCATTGTACTAATAAATAAATTATTCAGACTGACACACCAATTCTCTAGTTCCAAACTAAGCTTATAAGCCATAAGCTCATAACTTGCAAGCTTATAAACCGTATTACAGCACACTATAATACGTTTATAAACACGACTCGAGTACAACTGACCATATTCGTCACACGAGTCATTTGCCCCTAACGGGATTCAAACTCGCGGCCTTTGGTTTCGTGGCCAGAATCTCTGACTACTCGACAGACGAACCTGCCAGTCAAACCAATATACACATTCGTACTAAAAGTGTCGCTGGGGTGGTGGCGCTATGTGGCGGGTCGTTACATTCCCTAAAATATGTTTTCAAAGTTAATTATGATTCATACACCTTGTATAAATTGTATTGAAAAGAGTTACTGCCGAGTTTCTTGCCGGATTCTTCTCGGTAGATACAACATTCCGAACCGGTGTTAGAATCATATAGCTGTGGCTTCACCTGTATTTGACGATTTATAAGTGTTTTCTTAAAACCTATATAAATAAAGAATATTTTGACTTTGACTTTGACTTTGAATCCGTCTGTCTGTCTGTCACCAAGCTGTATCTCATGATAGTTGACAGTTGAAATTTTCACAGATGATATATATCTGTTGCCGCCATAAAAACAAGTACTAAAAAAACAGAATAAAATAAATATTTAATTGGGGCTCCCATAAAACAGACATGATTTTTTTGCCGTTTTATAGATTAATACGGATATCCTTCGTGCGGGAGTCCGACTCGTACTTGACCGGATTTTTTTAGTCCCAGACCAATACGGGCAATTTTTACTTAAGAGCGATGATATCTTTGAATTATCAGCGCATTATCAAAAGTGTAGCTTTCATAGTCAATGAATGTCATTCATCTCAAAATTACAACAAACTGAAGCTCTTTTCGCTGTACATTTCAAACAAGTTGCATTAAAACATGCTTGTCGGAATCGCGCCGACTCGCGCTGACACCCGCTTGTCGGCCGTGCAATCACTGAATACAGCGATAAAATCTGTTGGTTAATACCAACGATCCTTTTTTAACAACCAGAAATATTAACAGGGCACCGGATTGTCCAAAATATATAAATTCTCTTCATAAAGACTCACGCAGTATATAATATATAGAATAGCTCGAAACTAGGAGTATATCTTCTAGTGGTAATAATAATAATCATACTACTGAGTGTATTATGTTAGTATACTCAGAAGTAGGATCCGGCCGGTGTACTCCATCACACACTCATATTAAAACGTCTCAAGGGGCCTCTATATCTTGGGCCTGTGCCCCAATGCAAGCCTTCCAAAGGACCGTGATGGTAACACTTCACGTGATATCCAAAAGGAGACAACAATAATAATATCCTCCTCCTATAGCTGATTTCAGCGGCGGCTAATCTAAACGAGGATTAGCCAACAATGCAGGAGATATAATAGTGCACTAGTAAGTGCGCAAACACAGGTGCACTCTATGTTCCTTCACTCTCATAGTCCGGTGAGACGGCAACCCGACATGACCGGAAAGAGGTCAGGCGCAGGACCAACGGCTTACTGTGCTTTCTGATTAAACCGCCAACATCCTGACTCCGGGTTGTTACTGAGTAATTTCAATATTGAAATAACAAGTCACAAGTTTTTGACTCGACCCGGGATTTCTTGGTCCTCAGGGGGCGCATACTATTACAGTACCACGGAACCAACGACACGGTATACTAGTGATACTAGGTAACGAATAGACTTACTTATTTATATTTAATTGCGGAATATCAATTCTGAAAAAGAAAGTATCGTAGTATGCTGTTAAGCCTTATTGATTTTGTATTATATTGAGTCTAAGATTTTTAATTTTACAAAAACTGCTTAATATTAAGTCAGTTGACTACACAAACTAGTGACGTCCCACGTTGACAAGCTCATACAAAATCTATGAAGTGATTTCGTTTTGACAGCTCTTAAAAAGTATCTCAATTGACTAGCCAGTCAACATCCCTATTCCATGACTCTTGTCAATATAATTCATATTAATGTCATCAACATTCATTTTATCTTTAGTAGTCTATACTAATATTATAAAGAGGATAGATTTGTATTTTTGTATTTTTGTGTGTGTGTGTATGTTTGTAATGAATAAACTCAAAAACTACAGTGCCGATTTCAAAAACTATTTCACCACTGGAAAGCTACATTGTCCGGAAGTAGCATAGGCTATATATTATCCCCATATTTCCACGGGAACGGGAACTACGCGGGTGAAACCGCGGGGCGCTGCTAGTATTGAAATAAACAAACACGATTTTGCTTGTAGCTCCACATGGAATTTAGACTGAAGACTATAATTTATCGTGCACTAGAAATTAGCCACGAAACCGAAAGTCCACTATCCCCCCTTCCAAGTCTTTTGTCCCCTGTCTTTAAGTTAGTTACATGAAAATATCATTCAAAATATCATCTCGCATCCCATTCAAAACCACACTGTCATTCAATCGAGCCCTAACACAGGCTGATTGACGACTGCAAAAAAAATTAACAGCACCGTTCAATTTCACTTCGTTCGCGTTCACTAAACTTATTGAAAATACGTGTTACAGGTGAAACAAATAATCTGGACGCATGAATTGGTTTTGATTCCAATCCTTATGCAATTGACAGCTGGGATGCAGCTTTTGCATGGAAAACCAGATTCAGTTGTCATTGACATAAAATCGGTTTTAGTGAATGAATATAAGTGTGTTAAAAAACCAGATTACTGAAAAAGCGACGACTCTTTTTTTTAACCTAAAATTGCCATACGCGAGCTCAATAGTAAAGTGACCTAACTCGAAATGTGTTGTATATTTAAATTTATATTACGTGTTCAAACATTTGAGTTCATTTTCCTTCAACAGCATGGTTTGTTATGTCACTTATCTCATGCGTATGTACATTGCGATCTACTAAAAATTTGTTAAAACCATTGATAAAACGAAGCTTTTGTTTCGGTATTGTTCTAGTAAGAGAAAACTAGATGAATTGGATCATTATTGAAGCGTCTTATTCATTTATGACAGGCCCGTTGGTCAAGTGATCAGAGATGCAGCACAAGCATAAGCTTAGTTTGGAACTGGGGAATTGGTGTGCCAGTATGGATAAAAAAAAAAATTAAAAAAAAAAAACCAAACCGGGCTTATAACATTACATACATATACTTGCTATTGTCAAAGTGGTATGTAGAGTCCAATAAGCAGTAAGCTACTTTAAATTACACTAAGGCTCCGGCTCCAAACCTGACGGCCGCGGGCGGAAATGAATGTGATACCTGACTTCGAAAAGGGACTTCGAGATCGCGTGGCCTCGGTGTTAAGTTTTTCGTGCGGGCGTGCATTCGTTGTTAAGTGATTCCTATTAGTAAACTTACGAGGACGTGGTATTCGGTGTTACATTTAACCATCACCAACCAACATCACGTCGGGGTCACCACTTTAACCATGTATGGAACTGTGGTAATTGAGACAACAGTTGGTATAAGTCTGATTTATCTACCGTCGTATCACAGTTTATATATCTCTCAATCTGTTAGTGTATACTTACTCATGTTAGTTTTACTATGTGGAGTACGTGCTGTATTTTACTACGTGCTGCAATGTAGCACATTACACTTTTCGAAGTCAGGTATCACACCGATAGAAATGCTTAAGCTTGTAGTAGCCATCCGCCCCGCGCCAGCTGCCGCGCCCGCACTCGCAATCGTCCAGTTTGCAGCCTAAAACTGGCTTTGATTGAAATTAATGAAAACGTGCCAGACCTAAACGTGCGAGACTAGCTCCAGAACATCCAGGGCCAAATTATCCATTAGCCAGAGTAAGTAACTGCCTACCAGACTCGCTTAGATAGGCACCCATATATTTTGGACCCAAATTTTTGGGATGCTAAAAAAGGTTAAGACCCGGATACCTCCTTAGGGCCCGATGTGGTTAATCCAGTTGTTTTAATCATGCTTTATTTTTCCCAGTCCCAGACCATATGATAAGTATGTACCTTTTTTTAGTCTCTATAGATTACTTCCTTACCAATATTAAATAAATCTTGAAGAACCAGTGTTTCGACATTGCAAACAAGGATACGAGACGCGACCTTACCCTACTAGAATATAAATTCATACTAGAATGTCGGAGTTAGGCGTAGGCACTCGGGCAAATTCATTTTTCCCGTTATGAGCTTCGTTGAGTGGTCGGTAATCGAATCAGAGCAGTCGCGACGGAGACAGCTGACGGGAGACGCGATTTTGGATGTAGGTATTAGAGATATTTTATGAGCGGCAGTCGGCTCAGTGAATATTGACGAATCAAATTTCCTTTGGGTTTACAAAAAACTAGACCACGACGTGCAAATTAATCTTGTGTATTCATCAGACCATATTTAGCGGAACTGTGCTTCGCTATCGTTTTTTTTTTTAATATTATTCGCTTTATTTCTGGATTTGCAGTAAATTTATAAATTCAATGGATCTTGTCCTTATATGCATAAATCTTTAAAATAATGTGCCTACTAATCTTGCCAAGCATTTCACAAAATGCGACTAATAGTGTATTGCGTATTGGGTTTACGATCATGTAGACGACCTAGCCACTTGTCACTACTTTTTTGACATTTTTGACTGGCTCGATGGCTCAGTCGGTAGTGACCCTGCCCCATGCGCCAAGAGTTGTGGGTTCGATCCCCATCCAGTACAAACATTCTTATGATGAATAGCTTGTGTTTGTTCTATGTCTGGGTGTTAATATTGAATATTTTAGTATATTCAATATTAGTATATTCAGACACAGAACTATAATCTGATATTTATTATTTATTTTTACATTGAACTAAAATTAAGTTTATGTAACGCTGCGTTAGCACTTGGCCTCGCGAGAGTATTATAACTATAATCTGCTCAATGTTATTTACAAAGAAGCTCCATCCGTTCCAAAGTGAAGGCATTAAGTCCCAAAATGCGATGCCCAAACCTAGACACTATGATAGGGCACTCTACCCACCACAAACCAGGGCCATTTCCTCAAAGGAAGCGAAACAAACAGACTCATTTCCACACATTACCCCCAAACCGTACAAAGGACTGCCGTCTTTGCGGTGTTTAAAGAATATTAGTCCATAAAGGTGACGAGAATTCGTTTCCCCACTCCGACAACAGGAAAAGTGAATTTGCCGCCGAATGTCGCCTTCCGCCATTGAAAAACTTGCCGGAGAAATGGATTTTCGGTGCGGCTAAGCACAATAAGTTGAGGGAAATGTTCTCGGTGCGGTTGTGTGCTGGGAACTTTATGTAAGTAACTGTTTGTTTTTTTAGGGCTACGTAGGTACCTCGTTAGGAATAACTCTTTTCGAATTACTTTCCGTTTGCGGAGGTTTGAAAGTTGAAATTGTTATGGGACTGACATTTACGTCACTGTAGCGATAATAATAAATAAGGATGGCCTTGAACTACACTTCGGGTCAACGTTTTGACTGAAAATGCGGTCGTGCACTCTGGTCAAGGATTTTTATAAGCGTACTGTTTATAAAATATACTAACTTTTCTTGCAGTCATGTATTCTGAGGAAATCAGTATTATTGAAAGTACCACAAAAAAAGATAAACCTTAAATCCAAGACAAATGTTTTATCAACGACCTTTAGTCCCAGTTCTGCTCTGAACGGGTCAATTTTTTTTTTGTAGTTATATATTTTTATTTTCTAGTGATACCAGGGCCACTTTAAAACATGGTTCAAAGTAAATATGAATTATACAACCTTGGTTATACTATTGCTGAAAAGAGTAACTGAGTTTCTTGCCGGATTCTTCACGGTAGATGCAACACGAATGACGATTTAAAGTGTTTCTTTAAAGACGATATAAATAAAGACTATTTTGACTTTGACTTTGAGTTAGTCTCAGTACAGGGATAATATCTACGCTTCTTACATTACACACTTCATACTCAGCTTCACCAGAAGATGACAAAAAAGTTTCATAATATATTTACTTTCAAAATCATTAAAATATGTAGCTTTCTCTCTACTTTACCATATCTCTTTGTCCCAATATCAATTAATACCAATATTTTACAGTTGTTCCTGATCTCGTTGGCAGTTCATTCATATCTCTTTATATCATTCACTATTAATTTTCAGATTGTTAAAAGTTGTTTATCATTTCAGTCAACGAGTTCAGTAGCTTAAAAAATACTCTTTGATTTTGGGTCAGAGGAAAAAAATTGCTGCGTTAATAAAATTTACCAATTAATTAAGTGAATGAATAATATTATTTATGAAATCGCTTTTTCGGATAATATTTAGTTGATAATTTTCTACAAATATCGTATCTTAAATTCAATACTTATCATCTTTGTATACATTTCGTTATTTCATTTGTCAAGTACAAGTAATGATTGCAGACAAAGAACACATAAGTATTTAATTTTCTCGAATTAGACTCTGATTCCATTTAATTAAATGAATAAAATCCTTAACTTTCTAGTTTATTACTCGAATTCCTAAAATCAATTAATAGGCACGTCTAATCCGAAACTAATTTGATACAACAAATAAACAATATCAAATTACGAATTACGAATACAACAAAGAACTTGTTATTCAACCATCAATCAAATTCCGTTTGAAAACCGATCTAAATAAGATATTGAATAGCCAGCCATCTGTCTAGACTTTCAACGATTAAAACGTGACCTGGGAGACTTTAGTGGACCTGAACAGCAACGAAAACTAATATCCAGACGCTCTAAAACTACTCGACAACCATTTCTGCGCCGCTTACCAACTGTAACTGTAATATCTGAGTGAACGCGTCAATGGATAGTGGGGTAAAGTGGTCCGTCTGCAAAACTAGGGTTCCCTGTTGAAAGTTGCTAATGGAAGATAGAAGCAGTAGTCACGAAGTCGCAATTAGATCGAAGCGAGTTGCGGAACCCTTTGCTGATAATTTTATGTAGTTAGCGCAAATGTGCGAGGGTGGCGACTCCTCTTTTCGCCGATACTCGGTGCTAAAAGCATTTTTATGGAACTAGCGATGGGCAGCTCTTAAATAAAAAGCGCTGTTATTTTGATAATGCCGTTTCAATAAAGGTCCGAGGCGTGGGTATTTTTGTTGGCGTAGACACCGCTGGTAACTTTGTGATGATGTACCTGCTTCTTAAATCTTAACTTGTACAGTGGTTGAGGCTTGAGGGCGTTATAAATATATAACGTTATATAACGTTTAATACAATTGTGTTTCTTGTGTTGGTCTGGTACTTTAAAAGTGTGTATCAAATGTGCTCCTTGCCTAGTAGGTTGCTTAGAATCGTAAAAGATGTTGAAAAATGTTGTATATATTTTCAATTTTACAAGTGATTAACAACTAATATTTATCTTTACTAACCATGATCCAAAAAAAATCTGGTTCCCCTATCTTAAGGGTTACGAAGCTCAGATCGGCAGTCGCTTCAATGTAAACTCCTGGATCATGGTCTAAGCGACACAACGCTAAGAAGATAATGATGATTTATTTTTACTTAATTGTTTTACACTTTAATATATTTAACATGACTGCAGCGAAGCATAAACGAAGAGTTTTTGTCTCCCTTTCTGTTAGTGCGTACAAAAGATAGAAGAAATCACCAATGTGTGAAATTTAACGGATACGAATAAAATACGATTACCAACATTCGGATGTTTAACAAGTCAATTACCTTTTTACAAGATTAATAGGTGAATTTTCAATAGTTAAATTACTAATATTATAATCTGCAAGATTTTAAAATGTCACCTGTTAATTCCGGAGTTAGCTTAGCTTATATATTGAATAGAAAATACCACAGTCAAAGAGGGATCTTTAATTTATCGTTCTGGTAATTTATATTTTACTATAAACTATAAAAATACAAGAGTAAACAGCTGTACTTAAAGAGTTGCTTTTATATCTCGTCATACACTTTACTGAACACACAAATAAATAATGTTTCCTTTAAATATTACGTCTCTTAAGGTGCTTTAATGAGTATTTACCAATATAGCTAGTGACTCTCCTTATTGGAGCAAAATGGCAAATATTTGTGTGATGCACATGGTCTTTGGCAGGTTAGTCATTGATGTATAAAGGACGTGTAGTATTTAAATTAAGATGTTATAATACCATGATCCAAAAATTGTCTGGTGCCCCTATCTTAGGATTACGAAGGTCAGATCGGCAGTCGCTTCAATGTAATTACCAGACTCGCAAAATCCTGGATCATGGTCTAAGCGGACCCCGTCTTAACACGGGACATAACGCTAGGAAGATGATGAGTATTTAAAGTACAAGCTATGCTTTGTTTGTAGTTTAGATCCTTACTGATAAAAATAACAAACATTTCATCAAGCCCGATCGAGTTAAAGGGTCAGCAAGACCCTTTAACCACATTCAGCCAAAAATAAAACTGGTCTGTGTTAGATGGAAAATTTTGTTATGCCATAGTAATGTTTTTTTATTAATCTTTATTAAATATGTTACAAGTTACGACTAATTTAAAAAAATTATGACAAATACAAAATAGTTTTAAATACAAAGAACTTTCCAAAACAGAAATTTATTTATTTAGCATTAGTTCTAATTAATTACTATAAACTTATCATGACTTGCAATCAATCCTCTAGCTACAACATACAAACCTCTATTTAGAGCCAAGACCCCCTCCATTAGCGAAACTAGGCAACATTCTGTGTTATCATCACAAAGTAAGGATATTTAGCATTAGCGCAAATCCCTGGGGAAACAGTCACAATTCAATCTGAGCCGTGGTGGCCGCTAATGACTCGGCCACCGAGCCAATCGTGATTTATTCGCCACGGGCGACGACTGCGCCGGTGGGGCGAGTCATAAGCTCTTATAATAATAATAATCATTTAAATTTAAAGTCCATGGCGTTGTAAATTGTCAACTGTAACTGCAACTTTTGAAATTTATTGGCTTCTGTTTAAGTTAAGGGTAATAAAGATATCCATGGTATCATCAGTAATATTTTGCTTATATTAGTGTAAATTTTAGTCGCACAAAAATATAAGTGGCCAAGTCAATGCTTGTAACCGGTGATGCAGTCATTCACACTCAATTTTTTTATATTTTATCTCGTCAAACCATAAACGAAATGGGATTGAACTAAAAAAGGTATGCTACGAAAATAATAAAGTCCCTAAAATTGTCAGTAGCAATGCTACGGTGCTACGAGATTTCTCAGCAACGCCACCGCCTACGCCTCGCGTCGACACGTTACGCGCACCTGCTACGAACTTTCGATATTCCGACGCGAAAACGATAATTGGTTTCGATTCGGCCGCTTGTTTGTGCGAAATGGCGCACCAATTAAATTTTGTTTGGTCGCCTCGGCGGGGAGTCATTTAGTGGCTCGTAATGCGCTTCGGTTGAATCGTAACTTGACACGGTTACTACTGTAAGAACCTAAATAGTGGTCAGTGCTTAGGTCAAATGTAAAACCTAGGTAGTAGATTCAATAGTAGGGATTGTCATCCAGCGGCATTTTTTACTGGATGCTATACTAACAGAGCTAAAATTTTGGTGGACCCAGCTAGGTTGAATGCTTGAAATAATGTCCTCGGTTTGTCGTACCGGGGGGGCTCAGTAGGCCCTGCCATGGCAGGGCTGAAGCGAAGAGGGACCCCGAGGTGAGCCGCGACTGCACGTTTGGCAAGCCGGGCAGTTGCGGCGGTCCGGCCGTAGCCGTACGGCCATAGCCCTTGCGGCCGGACCAGGGTAACCGAGGAAGAGGAGGAGCGGAGTGTTTCGTTGCTCGCCTCCCTATCCTCGGCAACCCGACAGGGGCGCGCTGGGTCGCGTTGTGGTGGGTCGCGGAGGGATTGAGCGTCTCGATGCTCTCCCTCCGCGACGACAGGGCTCTGCCCTCAATTTGGGTCGCCGGGTGGAAGGCGGCCCCCCCTGGCGAGACGCTCTCCGCGTGCCCTCTGGCTTAGCAGAGGGCACAGCGTGAGAGTGGGCCCACGACGCCGGTCTCGGGGACGATCGGCGTCTGAATCCTGGGCGGAGTAGTTGAGACATGCTGGGTGGCCTGGCATGTCTCGACGCGCGCGCGTGCTCGGTGCTGTGCATCCGACGACTGGCGTGGGCTGCACAGCATCGACCACCGCCGCGCGAGGTGAGCCGCGTAGCGCGGCACGCGCACCACCGGAGGAGCTGTTGTATAGTCCCGACAGGGGATACCGGCTCCTCCGGAACTGCGCCGCTGGAGGCCACGTTGGGGTTTTAGTCGGTTCGAGTCCGACACACCGCCCTCTGCTTCCCCGAGCAGAGGGTGACGGCTCGTGGGAGTTTCCCCAACTAAAAAAAAAAAAAAAAAGACATACTTAAATGCCCCCCCCCGCCGGGATCCTCGGTTTGTCGTACCGGGGGGGCTTAGTAGGCCCTGACATGGCAGGGCTGAAGCGAAGAAGGACCCCGAGGTGAGCCGCAACTACACGACTAGCAAACGGGCAGTTGCGGCGGTCCGGCCGTATTCAAGCTTCCTGCGGCCGGACCAGAGTTGCCAAGGAAGAGGAGGAGCTGAGTATTGTCGTTGCTCGCCTCCCTATCCTCGGCAACCCGACAGGGGCGCGCTGGGTCGCGCTGTGGTGGGTCGCAGAGGGATTGAGCGTCTCGATGCTCTCCCTCTGCGACGACAGGGCTAGACCCTCAATCTGGGTCGCCAGGCGGAAGGCGGCCCCTTCGACGAGGCGCTCTCCGCGTGCCCCTCTGGCTTAGCAGAGGGCACAGCGCGAGAGTGGGCCCACGACGCCGGTCACGGGGATGATCGGCGTCTGAATCCTGGGCGGAGTGGTTGAGACATGCTGGGTGGCCTAGCATGTCTCGACGCGCGCGTGTGCTCGGTGCTGTGCATCCGACGACTGTTGTCGTGAGCTGCACAGCATCGACCACCGCCGCGCGAGGTGGGCCGCGTAGCGCGGCACGCGCATCACCGGAGGAGCAGTCGTATAGTCCCGACAGTGGGGATACAGGCTCCTCCGGGACTGCGCCGCTTGAGGCCACGTTGGGGTTTTAGTCGGTTCGAGTCCGACACACCGCCCTCTGCTTCCCCGAGTAGAGGGTGACGGCTCGTGGGAGTTTCCCCAACTAAAAAAAAAAAAAAAAAAAAAGACATACTTAAATGCGCCCTACAGGGGGGGCTCCGAATACTCCTGTGGTATCCCTGCCTGTCGTAGGAGGCGACTAAAAGGGCCTTTGGGGCTGTGGAGTGTTTGCGGGGGGGCCTGCATTCACTTCGTTAAGCAGCCCCAGAAAAGATGACGACACGTGGATCCTCGTCCGTTAAATAGGATGGGGTGACACTGTGGTCTGTGCCGTCATAAGCACCGCGAGGTGTTCTGGGGGCGAGGTTGCCTCTCCCTCGAGATGGGCCGCATGGATCGGCAGCGGCGTAGACGTAGATTTCGCGTAGAGTCCCAAGTGGGGGCCCGGAATCTGCGAAGAATGACCACCGTGAGGTTTAGTCGGTAGTAGAGTGCTTTCCCCGCCTCTGAGCCCGACACATCCCTCGTAGGCCGAACCTAGGTTTACTTGGACGGTGCGTAAATGCATTCCTCACGGAAAAAAAAAAAAAGACATACTTAAATACGATATAATAAATAATAAATAAATCACACTACATCGCATACATTGATCTGACTCCGAGATAAGTAGCTTAAGCACTTGTGTTACGGATATCAAAATCAACAGTGGTATTACAAATATATACTTAAATATTGGATATTAACACCAGACACAGAACCAACACAAGTATTCATCTACGAATATTTGTCCTGGGTGGGGATCGAACCCACAACTCTTGGCGCATGGAGCAGGGTCACTACCGAATGCGCCATCGAGCTTGTAAAAATATGTCAGTTTTATTCTAATTGGATATGACCAACCAGTTAGAATAAAACTGTAATTCAAATATCTACATAAAGTCCCACGCTCAATATAAGCAATTTTAAAGGCTTATTAGAGTTAATTTAGCCTGCACCAGCTATATATGAAAAGCAAAGCTCAATACAACGGGTCATACCTGTATTTTGATTCTATTACACAACGCAATGTACCTATTATTCACCGATTAGCGGAGCTGTAAATGCTGATAGGTTTTTGATTATTCGACTAGCAAATAATCATAAACATTCCACTATGCAGTTATGAATTATTCTATAGTTTGGGAATAATACATTTCTATAATCTATTTTACTGATAAGCCCACTGTTTTAGGTTCTTCGATACGAAACGCAATTTTTTACAGACTAACTTAAGTTAATCTGTAAAAAATCTATTCGTAGCCTGTTCTGGAATCCATATGCAGAGTATGTACTGCATTAGTAAACATTGGAAAGAAGGCTGCCTACCCTAGGGATGCCTTGTCTCAATCCCCTAGAAAAATTGATTTACCGAAATTTAAAGCTCGCGATAGTTAATCAAAGGGACGTTGTGCCCCTCTAGGGAGAATCCCTAGCCATGCTGCCTACGCACCCTAGGGAAAACCCCTAACTACGTAGAATTACCGTACCATCGAGAACCTTGAAGAATAATTTATTTCTTTATTTATTTTTTATTCAATATATCCAATTTTTTTTTTTAACATATTACATGTTACGAAAGACTTTAATTGCTTGTACTACTTGCTAATTAGGGCTTTGATAAATATCTAGTTAGCTATCTAGTAGTTGTTCCAGACAATTCAAATGAGATTAAACACGCTTGCCATTTAATTTGAAGTCAACATTATGAATACTGTGCTATCGTTTAGACATCTTCAGTGTTTATTTTACTCGAGTTTACAGCTATTTTCATGTAACAAATATCTTTCCCATTAAACACGCAGCCATTGATTTCGAGGAATCTCTTAGCTTAAGTCGAGCAACTTGTCGAAATATACTAACTATTAACAGATTTTCTTAAGACCCATCATCGCTATCTTCATCGTTTGTAGCTTCAATCCCGACTGGACTATAATTCTGGATTAGTGCGGCTGGCTATCACATGGAGTCTACTACTATCTGATCTTCGTAACTTAAAGAAATCTGAAGAGTTAATTGTATGTGCCAATTTCCCATTACGTTTTCATTCAATGACCGGCTATTTCGGAAATAAATATGATGTGTTCCGTTAAAACAAAAGAGCATTCATTCATACCCCGCTAGGAAAGTGGCGTGAAGTTCAGTTAGTTAGTTAGTTAGCATTCGTTGAATTAAGAACCTCCTCCTTTTTTTGAAGTCGGTTAAAAAAATTACATACTCATGTTTGAACCACCACACCTCACATGAAAGCCCGTGTCCTTACCCACAAAGCAGCTTTAAATTTTCTTACGAGCCGACACGTTGTAATTCCGCGTTTAATCCGATACAAAGTACTGATATCAATCACTCAGTCAATCAGATTACGGTCGTCCCGCCGTCTGTTTGCTACGTGACAAATGCGATAATGTGTGTTTGTGTGCGCACTTAGCCGTGTGTGTGTGTGTGTGTGTGTGTGTGTGTGTGTGTGCTTTGAGCTGAGCGTGTTATCGCGGTAACCTGTCTCTAGCTGGACCACCGGATATAAACAATGACGTACACTGCAATGTTCAGAAGCAATAGTAAATTGTAGAATACTTTTAGTTCTTTCTTTTCATGTAGCTGTCAAAATTAGATTGTAACAATAACCATGGGGCGTACACTATTTGAGGATTACCTCCTATGTGTAGGTATATTAAATCAAGATTTTTTTTTCTGTGTGTGTTCTTAATAAAAAACGTAATTATACATTGATACATTAAGAAATTAAAACTAACAATGCCCTTGCAGGGCGTCACATGTAACCTTTATTTACAATAAACAAACCTCTTTCTGTACTTACTGCGACATGCAATAAATTATTTGAATTTGAATTTGAAACTCCAAATACAAGACGTATTATATTTCAAAATCAAAATACAAGAGGTATTAAAAGTGAAAGTACACAATGTTAAATTTACAGTTTTTTACATACAAGACAAATATTAGAAGAAAATGAGCAACATCTTGCGAGAAACATAATCGTGACTGATTTAAAACGTTTATTTTACTATTAAAAGTTGTAAAGCTATGAAAATCGACGAGCATAATATCAAAAGCAAAATGAGCAATTTATTTTTATCCTATTTATTCTAATGCAAAATAAAAAAGTACCAATAATCTAACCTTTGTCAATATAGTGAATAAGATTAATGAATGAAAAAACAGTTCACGGTTTCCTGCTGGGTTCGCAAACATTTTTCATTTGATATGCAAGCAATAGGTCTACACACACGACAAAATCACGTCACGTGATATAGATCAATTTACATTGGCCGAAAAAGGTATAAAGGAGTTTGATTGCCATCTAAAAAAAAACGCTCTTGGTGCAATATTCATCTGCGCTGCAGTGAGCGGCGAGCCCCGTCGCGGCGGTAAGAGGCTTAGCCGATCGCCGCTGAGTTATTGTATTTGTATTGTCAGCGACACGGCGCTGCAGCACAGTGGCTTAAAAATATTGATTCTATTGTGTATTCACGTTCCGACATCGGCCCGAAGGATGGATCGGCATTTAGCGAGATGTAACGCGCGCCATTCCAAATTTCGGCCAGTTGCAAAAACAAATGAATGTTTCAATAGAAATTCTCAGCGGTTGCATTCTATTCAACTGTTCTAAATTCAAACTCTTTTTTAGGTGATGCATTTCTATTATAGGTAAAATTAATATTAATTTCTTTTTCTGCAATGATTTAAATTTTATAAAAGGCCTATGTCCAGCAGTGGACGACTATAGGCTGATGATGATGATAATGATGAATGATTTAAATTGGAAGATAGTAAGTGATCGCCAATTTCGTATTTAGCAAGATGTATCACACGCTAGCTCGAATTTCGGCCAGTTCATAAACAGATGAATGTTTTAATAGAATATAGAATACGTGGCGATTGCATTCTATTGAAACGTTCTAAAATGAAACTTTTTTTAAAATATATGCAGATATATTTTATATTTGGTTTCGCTTCATTCCGTTTTCCTGTTATTAACTTAAAAGGTACTATTCAGCTAATTCAGTTCAAATCTTTCGTACTATCTATCTATGTATGAATATAATAATTATATTTTTTGGATATATTTACTTATTCAAATTGATGTCAAATAGACCTTATTAAATGCAAATATTTATAAAATCATAGTCTAATTAAACTTTGCATTTATATAATGTATATTTCTTTAGTATTTGTATTGAGATACTCGTTTTTATAATACCTAAAATATCTAATTTGAATTTTTTTATAAAGACAAGTATAACTTTCCAGTATTGACAACACTTCTTAATACATTTTATGAAATAGGAACCTATCTCGACTGATTTAATTTCTATCGGAATTATAATGTTCAAGTAAAATAATAAAGGTGTACTCCGCGCGGGCGATCTTGATACTAGGAGAAAAGTTTGTCATTAAGCCGGGTGTAGTAATTAGTCCAGTTTGCCGGCAGCTTTAGTACCCGTTAGTTCTGTTTCTTCATTATTTGTTGTGTACTCGGTTTTATTGCCTTCCACCTATAAACGATGCAGTGATATCCATTTGACATATGAGAGCCTTCTTGATAACGATTTTCATATTGATTGGTAAGCCTAGCAAGTTTGGATAATTAGGCAATGTTTGAATCAGCTGAATCTTTGCAATCTTTATGATGGTGTTACAAATACTGTCTCAAAGGTCACAAATGCCGTATTACTCAATGTCAATGGTGCTATAAAAGAGATTTTAGAATATTTCTAGTTTTTTCTATCTCCAACGGTATTTGCAATCTTTATAAAGATTATAGAGTATAATTTATTTTGGTCCTACGCCTTCGGGAACAGAGTTGTTGACACCGTTTATATTTACATACATAACATCACGCCCATAATCCCCGAAGGGGTAGGCAGAGTCAAAGAGGCAGCAGGCTCCTTTAACCACATTCAGCCAGAAACAAAACTGGGCTGGGCTAGATGGAAAATTGTGAAAAAGTGGCCGTTTATATTTAATTTTGAAATATCAATTCCGTATTGAAAGTGTCGTAGTAAAATCTTATTGAATTTAAATTATATTAAGTATACGATTTATTTTTTTACAAAAACTGCCTAATATTTAATCAGTTGACTAAACAAACTAGTGACGTCATAAACTGACAAGCCCATACTAAACCTATGAAGTGATTGCGTTTTGACAGTTTTTTAAAATCGCTATTAACTTGCCAGTCAACATCCTTATTGTGGCAATGATATTATGTATGTACATAATGTATATTCATCTGTATGTGAGCAACATTAAACCATCCCGCTGTTTTCATCACGGGAGGTGCGGCGCGTGATGCGAGCTGCATAAACTTGCAGACAAAGCCGGGCGGACGCTGTTCCGAAGTTATACGATATCGCTACGGCTACCAAATGTTGGCATTCTGAGGGATATTCCACATTAGATATTGTAAAGTTCTTCATAGCATTATGTCTCGTTCGTAGGAGTCCGTTTGAACTGTTAACCTGTATTTAGCGAGACATTTTATTTTTCAACAAAAACACGAATCTATCTATATTATCTATCTCAAAACTTAATATACATATATATGTAGGGTATGGGGTTACAAGAAAACTGATCTCGTCTCGGTGAAATTCTTGTATTCATATATTACCTTTAAAAATAATTTACAAAGTGTCGTTCGTCTTACGTCTTACTTGGTTCGTCGTTTCTAGCAGACTCTCTTTATCCCGCTCCTTCACTCATTAGTCGTATCTCATTCTTTCGTTCATTCGTCTCATTCATTCGCCTTACGTTCCTTTTCTCTCAACACCCACATATATGTATGTTATAACGGAAATATACACTGAGCTACGTTTAAAAATATCTACAAATAAACTATTAATGACCATTTTATAAATTTTCACATAACCCAATTCAGTTTTGTAAATGACAAAACGTATTTATTGGTAATTGGACTGCTTACCTCTTCAGAGATTACAAATTTCAGTATGTATGTTAGTAACTATTTTTTTTTATAAAAAAATCAGTCCTCAATATCAAAAGATGACGAAAGATTGACTAAACAGATATACAATGCGAAAGTGGAAGGATGTAGGAGCCGCGAAAGGTCAAGGCTCACCAACCACGACCAGATTGGTCGTGTATTAACAGAAGGTGATGTTAGGAGTCATAAAAACCGTAGACCTTGTATGAAAAGGATCATTAATGTTAGAGAGGCGAGGTGTATAAGGGTCGTGCCATATGGCGTTCGGTTCTTTCTGCCTACCCCGCTAGGGAAGTGGGTTGAAGTTTAGTTAGTTAGTCCCTGATATACTCTTCTAGTGTTGTGAACCTAGTGCCGCGTCAAGCCGTTAATAATGTTTATGGGGAATGACATTTTTGTACACCGTATACCCGATCGTGGCAAGTCGTGTTAAGTTGTTGAACCCGCTTACGGATACAAGAAAAATATTGTGACTACGTAATAACTTGATCCATTTTTCTTACGTCTTATCCTTTATGCTTTATGTCCTACTAATGGTTTTTTGTCCCATGTTGATCTGGGACTTAAAATAATGTGCCAACTGTGTTTCTTGCCTAGCATGTCGTAAAATGGTATATAAGGTTGTGGGTACGTGATTGTGTAGGCGACGAGCTAGCCACTTGTCACTACTTTTTCACAATTTTACATCTAACCCAGCCCAGTTTTGTTTTTGGCTGAATGTGGTTTAAACGGCCTGCTGCCCCTTTGACTCTGCCTACCCCTTCGGGGATTATGGGTGTTATGTTATGTTTGTGCTGGTTTTAGATTGAGGATCTTAAGGTTATCAACAGAAAAAGAATCTGATTTCAACGATAGGCTATACTCATAGATAGGCTATAAGTCAAGGTCTGTTTTGTCCTTGAAGCTATGATGCAACCGTTATTTAACCGGCAAACAAGGAAATTAGACAAATTTAACAGTGTTTAATATTGAATGGAACTAGTAGTATAAATTCACGCTTATATTGTAGTCATAAAACTACTTGGTCATATTTTAACCAAGATTCAACCCCTTTGATCTATTAACCACCAAATTGAACGAAATATTCAAGTGGACTCCACTTCCAAGAACTCCATTTTCTATAATTGTCGTAAACGTTCTCACAAAACAAAATAACATCTTATTCTAAACTACCTCAGATAAAGTTCCGACGCCTAAACAATGCAAATTCAAATGAAACATCCGACGTTTGAACCCCATCACCTTTCCGACCCTTAATGTATTCCCAACAATCGCCCGAACAAAACTCGATCCACGCAAAATTTACAACAATATGAAAATGCAGAAGAGAAAAGCACTCACAATTGGACACAGGACCACAAAGAGCCGAAACTCGGTTAGATGCGATCGTTTTAAATCAAGCAGGAAAAATTACTGGGAGCACTTTTGAGCTCACTCCAAACTTTCCTCTCTGAGGCTGCGTCACGCCCTCATTATATTGTGTTCACGTTTCGGACTTGGGTCGCGGCGTCGGGAGTGAGCGGTTAACGATTTATATTTTTTTGAGAATATATAAATGGCTAATGGTTTACGGGCTTTTAGGTGACTGAGAAGGCGACGAGTTAGCCACTTGTCACTCCTTTTTCATAGCTTTCCATCCAACCCAGCTCACTGTCCCATGTTGGTCTGGGACTTAAAAAGAATATGCCAACTGTGGTTCTTGCCTAACATGTAATATTAACAGAAGGTGATGTTAGGAGTCATAAAAACCGTAGACCTTGTATGAAAAGGATCATGAATGTTAGATAGGCGAGGTTTATAAGGGTCGTGCCATATGGCGTTCGGTTCTTTCTGCCTAACCCACTTCGGGTTGAAGTTCAGTTAGTTAGTCCTCGATATACTCTTCTAGTGTTGTGAACCTAGTGCCGCGTCAAGCCGTTAATAATTTTTATGGCGAATGACATTTTTGTACACCGTATACCCGATGATGGCAAGTCGTGTTAAGTTATTGAAGTGATCCGTTCACCAGCCGCTTACGGATACAAGAAAAATATTTTGACTACGTAATAACTTGATCCATTTTTCTTACGTCTTATCCTTTATGCCTTATGTCCTACTAATGGTTTTTTGTCCTATGTTGATCTGGGACTTAAAATAATTTGCCAACTGTGTTTCTTGCCTAGCATGTCGTAAAAGGCGACTAATGGTATATGGGGTTGTGGGTACGTGATTGTGTAGGCGACGAGCTAGCCACTTGTCACTACTTTTTCACAATTTTACATCTAACCCAGCCCAGTTTTGTTTTTGGCTGAATGTGGTTTAAACGGCCTGCTGCCCCTTTGACTCTGCCTACCCCTTCGGGGATTATGGGTGTTATGTTATGTTTGTGCTGGTTTTAGATTGAGGATCTTAAGGTTATCAACAGAAAAAGAATCTGATTTCAAAGATAGGCTATAAGTCAAGGTCTGTTTTGTCCTTGAAGCTATGATGCAACCGTTATTTAACCGGCAAACAAGGAAATTAGACAAATTTAACAGTGTTTTATATTGAATGGAGCTAGTAGTATAAATTCACGCTTATATTGTAGTCATAAAACTACTTGGTTATATTTTAACCAAGATTCAACCCCTCTGATCTATCAACCAGCAAATTGAACGAAATATTCAAGCGGACTCCACTTCCAAGAACTCCATTTTCTATAATTATCGTAAACGTTCTCACAGAACAAAATAACATCTTATTCTAAACTACCTCAGATAAAGTTCCGACGCCTAAACAATGCAAATTCAAATGAAACATCCGACGTTTGAACCCCATCACCTTTCCGACCCTTAATGTATTCCCAACAATCGCCCGAACAAAACTCGATCCACGCAAAATTTACAACAATATGAAAATGCAGAAGAGAAAAGCACTCACAATTGGACACAGGACCACAAAGAGCCGAAACTCGGTTAGATGCGATCGTTTTAAATCAAGCAGGAAAAATTACTGGGAGCACTTTTGAGCTCACTCCAAACTTTCCTCTCTGAGGCTGCGTCGCGCCCTCATTATATTGTGTTCACGTTTCGGACTTGGGTCGCGGCGTCGGGAGTGAGCGGTTAGCGATTTATATTTTTTTGAGAATTTATAAATGGCTAATGGTTTACGGGCTTTTGGGTACGTGACTGAGAAGGCGACGAGCTAGCCACTTGTCACTCCTTTTTCACAGCTTTCCATCCGACCCAGTTCACTGTCCCGTGTTGGTCTGGGTCTTAAAAAGAATATGCGAACTGTGGTTCTTGTCTAGCATGTCGTAAAAGGCGACTAATGGTATATCGGGTTTTGGGTGTGTGATTGTGTAGGCGACAGGTTAGCCGCTTGTCACTTTTTGACAATTTTCCATCTAACTCAGCCCAGCTTTTTTTTTGGCTCAATGTGGTTGAAGGGGTTTGCTGCCCCTTCGACTCTGCCTACCCCTTCGGGGATTATGGGCGTGATGTTATGTATGTATGTATAAATGGCTAAATGTACACATGTTTTATAGCTATTTGTCCTCAACAGCCTTGTAGTCTTATGTCTCTGATCTTCCAGACCTTACTTATTTTCTTCATATGAAATATGTGGCAAAGAGTAGTATTACTATCTACTTTGATGAACGGGCACTAGCTAACATTGGTAGTGTGGTAATTTACAGATATAAGGTAGTATATTTTGTCCCATGCTAGTCTAAGACTTAAATATGAATGAACCAACTGTGTTCTTGCTTCGCTTGTCGTAAAAGGCTACTAATGGCACATAGGGTTTTGGGTCGTGATTGCGTAGGCGACGAGCTATCCTTGTCACTACTTTTTCACAGTTTTCCATCGAACCCAGTCCAGTTCCATTATTTTTTGGCTGAATTTGGTAAAGGGAATTAGTTGCCGCTTTGACTCTGCCTAACCATTTAGGGATTATGCGCGTGATGATATCTATGCATGTATGCAAGGTAGTATAATATTTTAGATAAGGAAAAAATCACCATTGTGGCAGTGCTGAGGGTCGTCTTTTATTCTGCACTGCATAAAGAGGTCTAGAGCAGTAGCTCAGTGGGAAGAACACACGCCTCACATCCGAAGGGAACGGGTTTTTAACCCGGGCCTACCTATATATATATACCCCTAAATCTTTCTATCCATTGTGGGTTTTTTTTTGTTTATTATATATCTAGATATTTTCCCGCTTGAACAGGACAATAAGATTCTTAGGCATTTCTTGCATCATAAACTGAAAGTGAGAAACGCTAGTTGTACATGCTTATAGGTATTAGTAGATCAATCCAACACTATCTTTGTTTATTTGTATGGTTCAGATCATATAAAAAAAAAAAAAAAAAAAAAAAAAAATCCTTAGGAGCATCCGCCAAACTAATCGCTTACTACTAAGGCGTCGCAGGTGAATATTCAGTAAAAGTGCTGAAAAATACAATGTATCTAAAGACAAACCAGATCGAAAGTCCATTCGGAATTGTTCGATTGTGGCTTATAGTACGTACAGACGTATGTTGCTGGTAAACATGTTGGTATAAATCGCTATAGCTTACTCCTTAGACCAACAGTCGCAAAACGCTCTGAGCCCGAGAGCAGACAGCTCCGCCTCAATCTTATTTTTACAATCTACGACTCAGTAAAACGTCAGGTTTTTATTACAGGCGACCGGCGACGTACGCCGCCGCTACATCCGGTGGGTCGCAATTTCTTAAAATCTTCGTGTTGTGTTGTTCAGCTTAGATTGCATTTCAGCTTGACGCGAACGATTTCTTAGCTTGTTACGTTGATTGAGAATGATTGTATTGGCGAAAGTGGAGAAAGGCATACGAAAGACTGGCTCGATGGCGCATTCGGTAGTGAGCTGTCTCATGCGCCAGGAGTTTGATCAGGACAAATATTCATTTGGTGAATACTTGTGTTTGTTCTCTGTCGGGATGTTAATATTTAACACCACTGTTCATTCTGAGATCCGTAACACAAGTGCTTAAGCTACTTACCTCAGAATCAGATCAATGTATGTGATGTTTTCTATTATTTATTTATATTCAGCGGCATATTGACACGATTGATTTCTTACTCACAGCTTGTTACGTTGATTGAGAACAGATTTAATAGCAAGAGGAAGTTAACGGCATACGAAATGCGTCTTAGATATTGAATCGGTAGTATATAATCTACGTGTCGTTTTTTGAACTTAGGTTACTTGCTTGGAACCTTGACGCAAACAATTTCTTACTCCCAGCTTGTTACGCCGGTTGTCAGTGGATGTATTGGTAATGGGAATGACATACAAGATCTGAACAAAATCTGGATGTATGGATCGCTGTAGACGTTGCCTAACTTATGTGATATTCACCAGAAATTTTAAGCAACGACGTCGGATTTGAAAAGTCTCAAGCAAATGTTTTAAATTTAATTTTCTTAAACCTCGACCGAGTTGTCTATGGGCTTTTACACCGGAAGAGTCTTAAATTCGAACCTACAACGACATATCACAACGAAAAGCGCTCCGTCCAAGTTATTAAGAACAACTGCTATGCAAACACGCGTAGAACCTTTTAATAAACCAGTCGAGGCTCTCGCCACGGCGGCTCCTCGAGGGCGCAGTACATCACGGCCCTAAACAAGCTGTATCGCTTTATCGCTCACCTACGCTCTTCTGGTAACTTGAGGGTGTGGATGGTACAAGGACTTAGTCATGAGAGGAGCGGAAATTATATTTAAAAAATGTATATGTCATTATGAAGCATTTAACAGCAGATCATCACAGTTGTATCCGCGAAAAAATTACAAAATCCGGAATTTTTTTTTTTTATAAAACTTGAATTTCTTTTGTAAAGTTTTTAATTATGATGTACTCGTCTACAGCTTCAGGATATCTCAGTCAGCCAGTATCTCAGACGTAAGCCAAACCTACATCTCCTATAAAGCTGGTGATCAGAGTCACACTGACCGCCCGCGAGGGTCGTATGCGCGTCTCGTAAGACCGTGTTTGTATTGTAATCAGCGCGGGTGGTGCGCGCGGGCAGTTTTTCACTATGGAACGGTTCAAGGCAACACCTAGCTCCTGGCGTCATTGTCACCCACGCGTGTAGTCAGCGTGACTCTGAAAATCAGCCTACTAGGTGTAGGCTGATTTTTTTGTGACTAGCTCGATGGCGCATTCGGTAGTGATCCTGCCCCATGCGCCAAGAGTTGTGGGCTCGATCCCTATCCAGGACAAACATTCGCTTGATGAATACTTGTGTTTGTTCTGTGTCTTGGTATTAATATCTAATATATAAGTATATATTTGTAAAACTGTTGGGTCTGAATCAGATCAATGTATGTGACGTAGTCGGATATTTATATTATAATTCCCGCAGATTTCTAATGCGCCTGGCCGCCATATTGGTGACGTAATCGTGACATATCGAACACTCAGAATCGTTCGCAAAACTGACCAGCGAGTATTGCGGGTGACGTCACGTGGATGTTAATTAGACAAGGTTCCAGCGCATTAGCAAACTGCGGGGATTATACTTATACTTCTTATTAACCGCTCGCTCGCGCACCGTGTCTTCGCAGCTCGCTCGCAGTCGTTATCTCGCGGCTCGACTGTGTTTACTCGCGTCACTCGCACGCCCGTCAACCGCGCACATTACCATTCATATTGTCACACTTATATCTGCGAGTGGAACGAGACTCGTTACGGGAACCGGGTGTGATTTTCTTGTCGGAGACAGAAATAGTACACAATTGTGTGTATACTATTTTATTGAACACTAGCTGTGGCCCCGATTTAGCCAAAAAGACGCGATGAATTTAAGGAAAAACAAATATACATAACATCATGCCCATAATCCCCGAAGGGGTAGGCAGAGTCAAAGGGGCAGCTGGCCCCTTTAACCACATTCAGCCAAAAATAAAACTGGGCTGGGTTAGATGGAAACTTTTGAAAAAGTAGTGACCAGTGGCTAGTTCGTCGCCTACACAATCACATACCCAAAACCTCATATTAGTCGCCTTTTACGACATGCTAGGCAAGAACACAGTTAGCACATTATCTTTAAGTCCCAGACCAACAGGGGACAAAGAAAAAAACATCCTGGATTGCTAATTATTTGCCTAATACAAAATTCATTTTAATTGTCTACTCTCCTATTGTAATGTGGCACATTCATTATATTTGAATTATATAAATTTGTAGAAGTAGATATAAAGTGGCATTGTTATTGTATACATGGCGATTTAAAAGAGTAACTACCGAGTTTCTTGCCGGTTCTTCTCGGTAGAATCAACGTTCCGAACCTGGCGGTAGAATGTTTATTTTGTATTATTATGACTATTCATAAGTGCTTTTGTGAAGCCTACATGAATAAAGATATTTCTATTTCTATTTCTATTTCTATTTATTAACTTAGACAAAGTTCTCTGTCAGTGAAAGTGTCCTGAAAACCGTTTTAAACGTTTCTGATATTAGTCAAACGACAGTCCATGGCAAAAGTTCAAACCTATCAAGGTTTTATATACCATTTTTGTACCTACATTCATATTTATGTACATACATATTATGCCCAGTGGTAAGGACACGCGCCTCATAACTGAGGAGTGCGGGTTCAAACCCGAGCACATACCTCTGAATTTTTCAAATCAATGTACGTATTTACCTCGGCAGCGAGGGAAACATCGAGATGTAACATGCAAATTTAAACAACTTTGAATTTGTAACCATGATCTAAAAAGTAGTCTAGTTCCCCTATCTTAAGGTTACGAAGGTCAGATCGGCAGCTGCTTTAATATAATTACCAGACTTGCTAAATCCTGGATCATGATCTAATCGGACCCTGTCTAAAGCACAGTACATAACGATAGGAAGATGATGATTTTTAAATGTACATACATACCTACTATATTCTGTATTACGAAAGCAAGTGAGGTCCTTATCTACATTATAAAATAAATATATAAGAGACGCATACAAACGATAAGAAATCGAGACTCGCACATAATCTCTGAAAACCATCTCCAATATTCTGTTGCAAAACTCTAACACTCCCGTAAATTATATAAAACAATTACAGCCTGCAGGCAAACCACTCGAAACAAAACCCGGCATTCTCCCTCTGGCGAGAAGAAATTTGTTTATAAAATCGAGAAAAAGAGGGCCGCGGGCAGCAAGTGGCCCTGGAACTACATCAAACTTTGGCTCGACATTAATTTCCATTTTTCGAAATGGAACAATGTAAGAATCGCATTATTACTCTCGGAAGTGAGGGGAAGACATCGCGGAGGAACTTGTACATTCAAACAAATAGATGCGTAACCATGATCCAATTTATTTAGTCCCTCTTTCAAAAGTTTAGAAAGGTCAAAGGACAGTTGCTTCAACAAAAACATTTTCCATCTTAGTCTATGACTTGATAGAACTTACCCAATGTGTTTTTTTCCAAGCATGTTGTAAATGGAGAGTTACGGTGTGTTGGATATTGGATTCTTGATTGTGAAGGCGACGAACTAGCCTCTGTGAAGGCGACGAGCTAGCCTCTATGAAGGCGACGAGCTAGCCTCTGTGAAGGCGACGAGCTAGCCTCTGTATAGGCGACGAGCTAGCCTCTGTATAGGCGACGAGCTAGCCTCTGTGAAGGCGACGAGCTAGCCTCTGTGAAGACGACGAGCTAGCCTCTGTATAGGCAACGAGCTAGCCTCTGTATAGGCGACGAGCTAGCCTCTGTGAAGCCGACGAGCTAGCCTCTTGTCACATAATTTACACAATTTACCATCTTTTTTTACATAGGGGAATCCCTCCGGATTCCTGCCTGCCTTGGGAGGAGCAGAGCAGGATATGTCCGACTTGCACGGACTAAATCCCCATGGTAGCCATGGTAACGCAATCAGGGCCGTGTTAAATGACCCGGGTATCCCACCGGACGGAACTGGGCCAGTTCCTTCTGCGTGCAATTTACCATCTAACCCAACTTAATATTACTTTTTACTAAAAGTGATTAAAGGATCTTGGTACTTCTTTGCTGCCTTCTTCGGGGGGTGTCGGCATAATAGTAGATATATAGTATGTATAGGTATATGTTTTACAGATAACTAGAAAAGAGATATAACGCTAAAAATAATGAACAAACACACGAATATAATAATGAACATTGAAACGGACACACATATTAGATTGGTTCATTGTTTATTTTCCGTATAAATCATGTTGGTCACTTCGTATATAAGCAATCAACAGTAATCAATTTCGTAATTTGTGGCCGAATAAACATGTCAACTATTTAATTAATATTGCAAATTAGCGTGTAATCTCCTAATTGAACGCAACACTCTTGTTTAAATTAATTATTTGCTAGTCCGTTGGTGGTAGTAGGGTCACTGATTTGTAATTTGTATTTGCGATGTAGGGTTTTGTTTTTATAGTCCGTAAGTTAGATTATCAAAAAGTTTTGAATAGGTATGTAGTTTTTGGTATCTAATACTCGATAACTGACAAAGATACAGCGCTTCAAAGATCTGAAATGCGTTTTACGTCACTTGGACGGTAAAATTTTACGTCACGGGGTACTTTAACGCGCTGTATCTTCATCATTTTTGATGATTAATTTGCCCAACTAAAGGAAAATGCATAGACAATATTTTTTTGTAATCTCATTTATAAATATTTTGAGTAAGCTTATTTTCGGGCATCGAAAATATAACAGCCTAACTTTTAAGCGCTTTTGGTGCTCTCAATCTAGTTCCTTGTGGGAAATATTATTTTTTCCATAATTCAAAGTAGCTTAGCCTAAGTATATCTTTTCTAAAAGTGTACAAACTTGTAAAGTGCCTTTCATTGCGATCGTTATAGTACAGGCGATATACATAGAGCTACTTCCGCTTTGAAAGTAAGTAATTATTGATGTAACAGTATCGTGTTTAAGTTTCTTTGAGCTAGTTTAGACCGTTTGAATATAGGTTTTAGTTCCACAATAGGATAAACAAGTTAATTTCAATCTAGTTTATCGAATATTCTGCACATATTATCACCTCCGTTTAAGGTTAATATTATATAACCTATAACCTTTCTTGATAAATTGGCTATCTAACACTGAAATAATTTCTCAAATCTGACCAGTAGTTCCTGAGATTAGCGCGTTAAAGCAAACAAACAAACTCTTCAGCTTTATAATATAACTAACTAACTAACTAAACTTCACGCCACTTCCCTAGCGGGTAGGCAGAGACAACTGAACGCCATATGGCACGATCCTTACACACCTCACTCGCCTCTTCAACATTCATGATCCTTTTCATAAAAGCTCTACGATTTTATGACTCCTAATATCACCTTCTGTTAATACACGACCAATTTGGTCGTGGTAGGTGAGTCTGGGCCTTCTGCGACTCCTACATCTTTCCACTTTCGCATTGTATATCTTTCTATCTTAATATAAGTATAAATTTCCAACCAAATTTTACGAGACTTAGCCGCGGCTGAATTTAATATATTGTACAACATTCAGTTCATAATCCAAATATTTAATATCCAGCGCTTAATATTGTTCACATTCTTTACTGATGAACAGTTATTAAATCCATACTAATATAATAAACACAAATAACTTTGCCTGTCTATATCAATGTACTTCTGAACTGTTTAAATCTTATAAAATGAACTATGTACTATCTTATCCAAGATGATCAAACCTCTAGAGCTCACAAGAATCTTTGTAACTTATTTAAATCTAAGCAAACAATGCCGCGAGAAAACTTGTATCTAATGTTTTAATAATCAACAACATGCGACATCAATCGCACACAATACTCGATACATTTTAATGATAACGGATTTGATGATGATTAATTCTAGCTTAAATAGAAATTATCTAATAATTTATTGGCATTAAATGTGATGCAAATGTTAGTTATTGGTTTATCAAAATACTAGTGTTACAGATACGTAATTATTCGATCCCCACCCAGGACAAACATTCCTATGATGAATACTTGTGTTTGTTCTGTGTCTGGGTGTTAATATTTAATATTTAAGTACCTATATGTACCTACTTTGTAATATCACTGTTGATTCTGATATCCGTAACACAAGTGCTTAAGCTACTTACCTCGGAATCAGATCAAAGTATGTGATGTAGTCAGATATAAAAAAAAACTGGCTACAATAAAAAAATTTGCTCATAGCTTAGAAAACGGAAATAATTGCTCCTCCTGGTGAGGTCTTTTTGCAAATCTTATGGTCAAAATCATATCATCTCTTTCTTAGCCCCCAGCTGAGACTTACCACCACTTACATAGCATTACCCATTCGAGTCCTCCACAAAGACACCTATATCACAGTTCTTAGACACATATAAATCTAATATATCGAGGTATGGCTAATGGGCTCCGCAAACAGTATCGGCGCCATTACAGGCTCGCACGCGTGCCGCCGCATAATGCTCTGAGCCGCGCACTGAGACTTAGAAGCCCTTAGAAGCGCCGCGGAGCATTACCATACTCGCGTTTAAGTTTCTGTAAGGACTAAACTGTTTTTGGCACTGGCATAGTTTGTAAGTAATGATATTCATCGTAATTCCTGGGAAATTAGAAAACACAAAGGTTTGATACACATTAGACATGTCCCAGTGTAATATTTTTAACGTAATATTACAATAAGTTAATGCTATATTTCTACATGGCAGAATGACTCGATACGATAAAATAGTAATTGTTACAAATCAAATAAAATGCATGAGGAGCCAGCCTGTTGAAACATGACAACATTTTCCTATGTTTAGTCTCAAATATTATTAAATCTACAAATAGTAATATAGTAATCGTAATCATATCATCCCTTTTAAAGCTATAAGATTTAAGCCGATTGACCATCTACAAAGTCCACTACTAAGACATCTATATCACAGTTCTCAGACATACAAATCTAATATATCGAGGTATGGCTAATGGGCTCCGCAAACAGTATCGGCGCCATTACTGGCTCGCACGCGTGCCGCCGCATAATGCTCTGAGCCGCGCACTGAGACCCGCGGCGGGGCTTAGAAGCGCCGCGGAGCATTACCATACTCGCGTTAAGTTTCTGTAAGGACTAGACTGTTGGTGGCACTATGATAGTTCAGAAGTAATGATGTTCAACATAATCCCTGGAGAACAGGAGCCGAAAACACAAAGCATTGATATAATTTGAGCATTTCATAGTACAATATTTTTGACGTAATATTACAATATGCTAACGCTACTTACGATGCTAATATTATGCATAAAAGAAGCACTCGATACGATCATCATAATCATTTATTTACCCTTATTTACAACATAAAAAGTTACATATAAATGATATAAACTTTAATTGTTACAAATCAAATAAAATCTATTTAAAAGCAGGCTTAATGAAATCGATAATATTTACATACATCACATCAAACCCATAATCCCCGAAAGGGGAAGGCTGAGTCTAAAGGTTAACAAACCCCCTTAACCACATTTAGCCAAAAATAAAACCGGGCTGGGTTAGATGGAAAATTGTTAAAAAGTAGTGAAAAGTGACTAGCTCGTCGCGTACACAATCACATACCCAAAACCACATATACCATTAGTCGCCTTTTATGACATGCTAGGCAAGAACCACAGTTGGCACATTCTTTTAAAGTCCCAAACCAAAATTGGACAATTGGCTGGGTTAGATGGAAAATTGTAAAAACTTAATACCATTAGATGCCTTTTACGACATGATATCGATTAATATTTAACTGTGTTTACCCTGAAGAAATGCGGCATTATCCAAAAGTGCTGGACTTTTGAGAAAACCCGAACGTTCACAATACCTACCTACACTTAATTCGGTGTAAGTGGAAGGCGAAGCCGTTGTCAGCACTATCAAAGTTGGATAATAAAGACGTCTAGTTGTAGAATATAATCGCTCAGGCCAACAGTAGATTCATATCAAAAATGTTGCAGAAAATTATATTATTTATTTCGATATCTAAGTACGTTTGATCATAATATTTTTTACCCGACTGGCACCTGGACGTGAATGGCTTGCTGCGGAGAGTGCCGCATCAAACACAACAGTTAGCCTTTTAATAAAAGATAATTTAATTGTGTTATAATTCTGGAATATTTTGTATCAATATATTCAATGTTTTTAGGATTAGTAGTTTACATTCTGAACCTAATAAGACAAGACAGATATTTATTTTAAGATAATGAGTCAAAGTCAAAGTCAACACGTTTATTGCATTCATGAATGTAAATTACATATAATAGTTGGTGATACAAGTTGCCAGTACATTATGTTACCTACGAACTACCCCAAAAGTACCAAAAGGGTACTTTTGGGGTAGGCGTTATGGACGTGTAATGATGTTTGTTTTATATCTTATCATTAAAGTATTCACGTAAACTATAGTAACATTTGGAGATTAAAAATAGTTTCTAACTAACTAAGACTTCACGCCACTTCCCCAGCGGGGTAGGCAGAGAAAAAAAAAAATTTCAATAAGTATAAAGTACAAACTTATTTGAGTAGAGTCAAAGTCAAAATATCTTTTGAATCTATATCTCAAAAAAGCACTTATAAATCGTCAAGTAAAAAAAAACAGATTTTTTTTAATCTTCCACCGGTTCGGAATGTCGCACCTACAGAGAAGAAATATAGAGCTTCACAGTCTAACAGCAAATGATTGGTGTGGATTCTCATCCGGCGACTGTAACAGCGATATAAACCGATCCATTGTCAAACATCTCCGACCCCCTCAGCCGTTCTCCCTCTGTTTAAAAAACTCGTAAAAAGCCCCATCAATCAATTCGGGCGGACCGCCTCATAACGGGTGCCAATAAACCAATCCAAACCCCAAAACAATACTAGCATTTAAATAAAGATCGCGTAAAGGATCGGGATTCAAATCCACTGACCGGGCGGCTCGCGGGACGCGTTACGGAGGCGATAAAACGCCCAATGGAGACATAAAGCAAGTTTCGCGTCGTAAAAACGGCAGAGGAATGGACGCATAGACAGGTATTTCTTTTGTGGAAAGCGTATTTGGGGGCCCGCTGGAGAAAACCAGTGGGAAAATGCTTTTCAAGTTTGAGCTTTCGAAAACACTTTCATGGAATACGAACTACATTTGAAGAAACAAAGAAAATACATTTATTGACCATACTATAAGGCAACAACAAAAAAGTACATAAAAATAATAGATGGGTTATACATACAACATAAGACAAAGTTAGCACATTCCGTTTCTTATTTTCAACCAACTTCAAAAAAAGGAGGAGGTTCCAATTCGACCGTACCTATTATAAGTATGTTTTTTTTTTCAGTTAGTGCTTTTAATAAATTGTTTCTGTAATGAACAAGGTAGCAAATGTAATGAAAATTCATGGAATTTTCAGTTGTTGCTTTCAATATTATTTTTTTTACCTAAGGAAATAAACAAGCATGCAACTACCCTCATGAGAAGCAACCACTAAGGCCTATAGGCCTAAGGAAGGACAAATAGTTGCATCACTATTTGAGTTCTACTACTACTATTTTAATAAACCCGACAATGTTTTAATGGCGCTGCATTATACGTATAAGAACATATCCTTACATTTTGAACAGCTATGATTATTATTTACAAATTAATACTCATAATCTATAAGCGCAAATCTCGAGAACAGCTGAACCGATTTCGCTTATGTTTTTTAGTTGTGTTTGTTATTATCAGGTGAAGGTTCTTATAAAAGGAAAAAAAAAGATGCACGAAAAAAAATTGTTATTGAAAATCCGAGAACAGGGAGTTACGAAGTGCGCCGGGTCAGCTAGTAAATAATATAAATTATTAATTCTCCAGACTGACACACAATTCCCTAGTTCCAAACTAAGCTTATGCTTATACTATGGATACTATGTAAACGGTTAGACTTACTTAGATACGTTTATAAACCATTACTCGAGTACAAATGTCTATGTTCATCACATGAAACATTTAGCCCTAGCGGGATTCGAATCCGCGACCCTTGGTTTCATGGCCAGGGTCTCTGACCATTCGACTAACGGACCTGTCGTAACTTGATAATACACTTAACTTTAAAAATCAAATATAAGATCATATACAATACAATTAATACCAACAGTATACTAATTCTAATAGTGTTAAAAATGTATACCTATAACCTAATATTCAAGATCCATTAATCTTCTTTCTATTAGTTTCACCTTAACTACACCATTACCTCCAAGAAAGCAATCAACTAACACACCTCGCTCCACGCTAAACACAATCAAATTCCAGAGCTCAAAACTCATACAATTCCTACTTGATATCCGTATACGCGTCCCGTAAAACGGGACAGCACTCGCAACTCGGGACAATATCAGCGCACCTTTGACAACGCGACGCGGTACTCTGAACTTGGAGTATTGCTACTGATATCGGTAGACAAAGGAGCGCTTGCGAATATTCCTTGTAAGGTGTTCTAAATGATTGTGAAAGAAAGCAAGAAATAGGTCAGCTATTCTTATTCCCGTTTGTAATCGAATTGTATTTAGATCGTAATGGGTACATAGCTTTGCAAATCTTTGGATATAAGTACTTGTGATTTATGGGCTAAACACAGCCTATATGGGATATATATGGGATAGGTGATTGCCTAGTATGTAGGTCAGTTTCATCTATAATAATGTTTTGTTCTGGCAATAAATATATTTTCATTTTCAATTTGTATATAAAAACCCAGGTCGCTATCGTCACTCACGACATACCAATTTCCACACGGGTGATGTAATGCTGCGGGTAAGAGCTAGTATATTTCTATTTTTATCTATTAGTTTGTATAACTAATTGAAATATTTAGATTACCTACATAGCAACACAACAGTCGCTCTTAACGCAGACGCATAATGCGCGCCATCCACTGCGGCCACAAGTTTGCGACCGTAATTTTTACGGCTGCCTCACCTATTAATTTACTTTCATACATACTCTATAATCAATTTCACAAATTACCTAATTACTCGATTGTTATGAAATTTGGTATCCCAACATCTTTAAGCCTAAGAATGTACAAAGGATGCTTAACTGAAAACATACTGAATACATTATTAGGGATGCACCACTATTTATTTTATAGCAACACCCATACATGTGACGAACTAGTAGTACCAACAGTCGGCCTTAACGCACCCGCATAATGCGTTGCTCGCTCGGCCGCAATTTAAGTCGTTTGTGGCAATGCCAGCTATTAACTACACTTTAATCCGTATTTTGTGAAATATAAATAATTTAAAAATAACTCTGTTGTAATTTCACGCCTCAATCCACTTATTCTATTTTGATAAAACGTAGTCCAAAATTAAAACATAAAAAAGAACAAAATTTGCTTTTATCCTGAAACTTTGTTAGGGATTCACGGCATTCTATGTTTCATATTGAACTTGACACAAGTGATACTGAGGACAAAAGCTAGATATACTTAACATAAATATAAGACATACACAACAACACAACAGTGGGCCTTAACGCAGCCGCATAATTCGCTGCCCGCTCGGCCGCAAGTCAAGTCGTTTGCGGCAGCGCCGGCTATTTGGTGGCGCCGCGATTAATTATTTGTTAATTAAACAATGCTTTAGCCCGCGGTTAGCTGTGAAGCGTGTTTAGTTAGTTCCGGTGCCTTAGCGAACCGGCTTGTCGCTGGCTTGACTTAGATGTCATTTGGAGTTATTGTTTGTCTTTCTCGGACTACTTTTTGATTACTTGAAGCCATATTGACTGGCTCGATGGCTCATTCGGTAGTGACCCTGTTCCATGCGCCAAGAGTGGTGGGTTTGTTCCCCACCCAGGATAAACATTCGTATGATGAATACTTGTGTTTCTTCTGTGTCTGGGTGTAAATATTGAATATTTAAGTATAATTATATTTGTAATACCACTGTTGATTCTGATATCCGTAACACAATTGCATAAGCTACTTACCTCGGAGTCGGATCAATGTATGTGATGTCGTCTGATAATATATATTATTTTGTATATCATATTGTAAATGTAATGTAAATATCTGCGAAAGCACTAAGAGTACCCTGAAGTAACATAATTCAAAAACATATCTAACATGTATTTTAAATATTTTATTTGTGTAAAAGGTATCCCCAAGTGAGAGAAAATAATGTTGATACATATTTTACTTATTCACTATTTATGAAAGACCATTTTATCTTATATCTTTGAAAGACTTATACTATATCCACAAGAATACAAGAACTTATTTAAAATAATTTGTGTTTAAAAACGCTCTAATATACCATCAGTGACACAATTCTTAATTCAAAATTCTTATACAGAACCTTCAAATGCACGTAAAAGTACGGTTTTACCAACAGTCTTGCGACCTTGGGCCGTCGATCGTGCTCCCAAGGGCTCGAAGCGGTTCCGCACATATTTATTATGGTAGCTTACAACCTGACGAGAGACGCGGTTCTCGATATCTGCAGAACGAGGGTAGAGAGGGTTCCATGGTTTTACTGGTCCAAGACTGGTGTGGATCCCTGCGGTAATGTGGCGACATCTATAGATATCTTCTACGACTTATAGTCTCGACTAGAGCCTATAGTAACCAAGGTCGTGCCTGTATTCCACAGGCACGACCTTGGTTACTATAAGTTTGTCAATAGATGGCATTGGTTACCTGTCGGCATTATGCCATATATTCTATAACGCGCTGACGAAGTTTTTACACCTTCATGAGTAATCATTTATTTACTATAAGATACAATGGTTAATCGGTCCTTTATACTCGAGCGTTCAGCACTTAGCCCAAAGAAAAAAATCCACTTTTGATATGAATTTGAATATTTTTGCTATACCAACACTCTGGTAATACCTACAGTTATGTAAAAACTGTATGGGTATATTGTCATTTTGGAGAGAGGGGATCCTAGTCAGAGGAAGTCCCACAGATAACACAGTACAGTTCCCCGATTTCTGAAAAATAACTGTCTTTTTTTGAAGTGAAAGAAATAAAAAAGGGACAGAATTTACCCATATCACCCGAACCATATGAAATATCGTTTACCACTCTTTTGGGAATAAGTAAGTAGATAAAAACTGATAAAAAAAAAACTAATCTAAATCAAAAAAGATACATTGAGACGACTCATATATTCTATTCTGTTCTATAAACTGCTAAAATCATAACCCATCCTGTCAACTCTGCTCTAGTCTAGCAAAACCGGTCACAATTTCATATCAAGCTATAAACTACCGCGTCACACTCAGAATATAATGTTGTTTGTGTGTTTGTCTCCAATGTGGAAATCGTAATTCGCACCATCAATATGTACGCTCAAACATCAATATGTTTGCGCGACGGGCTACGACCTCGCAAATAGGTTAATGATTTACTGAAAATACGCGGACATGCTGTCCACTGGCAACAGTCCGTTTGTCGTACAAACAGGAGAGGCTGACGTACAAATAGGAGAGACTGTCAGATAAATAGGAGAGGAAACACGGCTGTTTCCGCGAAAACTGTTTTTGAAAACATTAAACGCTCTGTTAAATATTTCAAATTCATGCCATAAGTCAATGAGATTGAAAACTACGCCCTAATGTAATACTGGCCATCTGATATATTAAAAAATATCAATAATATAAAAACAAGAAATAAGACATTTGAAAAAGACTATTTATGGCTTTTACCACGACTTTTACTTAACAACTAGGTATTCTATCAATGCAATAAGCAAAGATTTTACATGATAAAAGTAGTTCATGGTTTAAAGTATATTAACCATCTAGTGAGAACCACATTTTAAAAAGCCAGCAAGTCTGAATCACATTATCAATAACAACAGGACGCAAAAAAAAAATTAAATTATATTTTATTTTACTTAATTTCTCGCAAAATGTAGTAAGTCTTTCGGATTAATACATTAAAGTGGATAAAATAACAAGTAAAAATCATTAACATTAAATTTATTCTCCGGCCATTGCATTTTAATGGCTATTTTGATGATGTTTTGTATGTTTATCTGTAAACTATCTCGTTACATGCGAATGTCAATCAATGCTGTGAAATGTAACGAATCGATGGTCCCTTAATTACGTGTCCATAAATATATTATTTAGCTACTTTATATACTGAGAAATACAATACAATTATTTTAATATCTTTTTGTAATATCAAAATAACAGTTTGCTTGCATGCACGTGAATGATTATGATTATACTGTTCCGCAGACAATAATTATGTTTAGTTTGTCTGGTTATTTTCAAAATGGCGGAACGGATTTTGACGAAACTTTTATTAAGTACTAGATAAATAGGGTTGCGCGCAAATGCCACGCAGACAGAGTAGCGGGCACAGCTGGTCTTCTTCTGAAACACCTTCGCAACGAACGGACGTGGGCTACTAAGATAAAAGATCGATGCACAAACGATATAGACACTGAAAAAGGTGACAGATTGACAGCCCACTGACAAAGGATAGCAATTCGGATCTCTTGAACCCTTTGGCTCGAATAACGTTTGAAGTATCCGACTTTGAAGTGGCATACTCGCATTCGCCCTTATAGTCAATTGAGCAACAAAGAATATGCTTTATGAAGTCTCGAGTTTATAGGAAATTTCCTTACGGCCTCATCGTGCGTCGCGTTTGATATCATTTCAAACAAAGTTTGTTATATAGACGAGAGCTGCGCCGGTTCGAAGGTTTACGTACTTACTTGTAACTCGGTTTGCATATCATTGGTTACAAGATTTTTAAGATAGGTGATAATATCATATCTTTGAGGGTCATCAAGAATAATAATAATCAGTCACAGCGTACAATCTCAACGTGTTTTAATTAGCCAACTGCGCAGAAGATATTATAGTGGACACTGTGTGCGCTAACACAGGTGCACTCTCTATTTCTTCACTCTCATAGACCGGTGAGAAGGCGATTCGACATGAAAGGTCAGTCGCAGGACCAACGGCTTAACGTGCTTTCCGGGGCACGGGGGTGATTAAACCACCAACTTCCTAACTCCGGGCTGTTACTGAGTATTTTCAATATTGAAATACCCAGCCACAAATTTGGCCCGACCCAGGTCCTCTTGGTCCTTAGGCGGCGCATGCTACTACTAGACCAACGAGGCAGTCCTTGGCAACAATGGCATGTATTTGATACATCTACCTTTCTTAAACTGGTAAACTTGCTAAGTTTTGCTTTGCTTTGCTTTAATAACAGGTAGTTCATATGAACTACCTACTAATTAGTAGGTAAATAGAATAAACATTGAACAGGAAAAGAATTGAAAGGGCGTGAATTGAATTATACATGCTATACGTAATTCATAATCAGAAATGGTCTCATTTGGATTACACCCCAATTGAGTTTGCAATTTCAATGTTTTATTGTATTCGCTCGTACATTTTATTCTGTCTGTTCCTTCTAGGATTGATATTATTAATTATTGCAAGGTCGACACATTTTTTTTTACCACAAACCGCACAAAAATTCCTGATCGCACATCTGATTGCGCCACATATTTGAACTGCTTCTGGTTTTCGACGAGGCAAATCGTTTAGCTAGAAACATTTTACAAGTGCTATTTCCACGTGGGGAACCGGTCAAACGGGCAACAGAGGCAAGTATTTTTTAGTAAAAATCGCGCCTCTATTTGTTTCGGGACTTGGGTACAACGCTGCGCGTAAAATGATTTTGTTTTTTCCGTTCCTCGCTCGCTACGCGGTAGTGTACACATTATTCGGGATTAGCAGAAGATGTTTTTCAATTGGACGTTGGGACGGGATTTTTGCGGGCATTCGGCCGTTCTGGAGTTTGGCGAGAATTGTATTTTTGGTACCAACTTTCGCTCGTTGCGTTTCCGCGCGAATTTTGTTCCGTTTTGTCGGACGTTAGTTGGAACAAATTTATTTTACTCGTTGTTTTTTATTTGTTTGTCATTCTGTAGTACTTAATAATACATGTACAGCAAACCAGCGAGGAAAGCATAAATATTCTATGTTTTATCATCATGTTTAGATCTAATGAAATTCTAGTTCTTATCCAAAATTTTAACTCAATTCATAGATTCATTCGTTCGTAGTTCATAGTTGTATTAAAGTAGGTACGTCAATAAGAATGTATGTAACATAATATCCCTAGTACAAGGATCTAGACAATACTACTAAAGCGGAAAAAAAAATCCTACTGAGTCTGATCGATTTTGTAAGATAAGTAATTGACGCAATACCAAACACAAAATATTAGTACTTGTCCCACACACCGGAAAGTGTTCCATTATCAACATTGGAACATCTTCGTCGCCCGGAACGCTGAAACTCAAACACAGCCCTCGCGGAACGCGATTAACTCAGCACATCTGCATAAATAAGAGCAACTCAATTAGAACAATAAGGGAGTGCAACGGACTCAAGAGCATTTTATACACTGCTACCTCCCAATTGGCCTGAGTATTATGCTTGGAGGAAGTTAATGGAGCAATTTAATTTTCTCGCTACAACCCCCGGCCGGAGACTGGATATTTTTTGGAGAGTCTCCCGGATAGGGTGGCAAGGAGTCAATCAAATTTTTGGGGAAAAGTTTTTTTTGGGTGATTGGATTTTGTTAAGTCAATTTTAATTTGCGCGGTCTATTATTTTTCGTTGATGTATAATTTTTGAAGTTATTATTTGTTTTAGGTTGATTGTTAATTTTCGACGGATGTCAAAAGGAAAATGAAAAGAATTATGAATATGAAAAGGATTATGAATGTTGAAGAGGCGAGTGAGGTGTGTAAGGATCGTGCCATATGGCGTTCGGTTCTCTCTGCATACCTCGCTAGGGAAGTGGCGTGAAGTTTAGTTTAGTTTTAGTTTTTCAGGAAAAATGTATTAAATTGGTTTGGCGTATTTACCTAAAAAAATGTTTCTGTACTGCTAATATTTTAACACACCTATTTATTTCAGATCTGAAATATAGTTACTGACTAGTATCTCCACTTTATGATTCAAATCGTTGAGTTCTATGTACTATGCAAAGTCAGCTATGTCGATGTGATACCTGCGGTATGCTGCAATACATTGCAAATGTCCATAAACCACAGTGACTTTTAACACTTATCTACCATATTGCTATAAGCATCATTCCCACCTTTAGTTGTAATAAATAAATAAGTCCTTACTAATATTATAAACTAGCTGTGCCAGCGGTGTCACCCGCGTTTATGGTTAATATTATAAAGACTATTTCCGTCATACATGATTTCTATGTAACTTTAACCATTAAGGCTGCACACGCGACGGAAGCTTAAAAAATGGAATAACTTCTCCCGTTTTCCCAACATTTCCCTTCACTACTCTGCTCCTATTGATTGTAGCGTAATAAAAAGTATACTATAACCTGCCCAGGAGTATGAAGAATAATTGTACCAAGTTTCGCTAAAATCCGTCGAGTAGTTTTTGTTTCTATAAGGAACATACAGACAGACAGACAGACAAAAATTTTACTGATTGCATTTTTGGCATCAGTATCGATCACTAATCACCCCCTAATAGTTATTTTGAAAATATATTTCATGTACAGAATTGACCTCTCTACAGATTTATTATAAGTATAGATGTAAACGATTGTACATGCCTCTCTATTATGTCGTCTCACCTGAATTGCCAACCTATTACGATACTAATATATGGTATTTATAACAAATTGGAAAAACTAGTTATGTAATAAAAACACTTTAAAAAAAATACAGAACGAGGTGTCACCATACAGGTCAGGGCGTTGCCAAATAACACTACAATATTCGCAGGAACGTTTAGTTTTAAAACCGTATAATGGTTGATAAGGATTTGCGGTATAATTTGTTGGCACAAAAACCAAGCTGGACTATTAAATTTAATTTATATGGCCCGGCAATTTTTAAAGGATGAGTGCTAAAAAAGAACTAAGACAGACGTTTCTAGAAAAAACTATGACTATTCTTTTGTTGTTTTCTAAGGCTATCTAACTCAAACTCAAAATATCTTTATTTACACTCAAAAAAGCACTTGTAAATCGTTAAGTAATAGGTACAAAATAGAACAATTTGAATCTACCACCGTTTCGGAATGTCGCATCTACCGAGAAGAAACCGGCAAAAAAACTCGGTAGTTACTCTTTTCAATCCCAGATTAAATATAAAAATTAAAATTCACAGATTAAATTAATATTTATACAAAGTCATACAGTAAATGTTCGTTGAAGATTCAGCCGAGTATTATTACAAGTAAAAGGTAAACCAGAGCAGACCAGCCTCCATTCGTTTGAGCTGGTATAGTGTGGTGAGATAGGTATTTAGATTTTTTCGACAATTGTTATGACGCGGTAGAGTTACTTTATATGTACTTTGAAAGAAAGAAAGAAGAAAGAAAAAATTTTATTTTGGTACCAAAAATATTATTGTTTTGCAACAAAAAAATAACCAAAATATTTTTTCACATATTTAATTTTCATTCTTGAAAATCATACATATCTTACTAGATTTTGTTATTCTTTAAAAAAAAATTGGTCTGAATCATAAGGAGTCTTTTTTGAGGTATGAGGAGGATAGAAAGATGTATGAGTATTTGTAATACAGTTAATTATATTATATTCTAATGGTCTAAAAAGTCCACCAAGCCGAGACCTTTTTAGATTAAACGATGTCAAAAAACAGTGTCCTACGTATTGTAGACTGCATGAAAAAAAAAAACCTACATTTATGTAGTACATTTTTAACTGATACTTTATCTCGCCAAAGAGAAAGTCTTAGTTGAAAAAGAAAGAGGTTTGAATGCAAACAACATATATTTTATTGTTCCCTTCATTTGACGACCTAATTTCATAGGGTTTATATTATTGCTGTTTAAATTCTCTATAATCCCTCTTAAGAGCACCCCGCCCAAGACCCGACCTCCGTCCGTTAAGTAACGCTGTCCGTCCGTCCGTCCGTCAGAAGCTTAGTAGCAAACCAAATAAGATCTATTTACTATACTGTAGTATATATATATACATATAGGCTATCTTAGGCATGACAAACAAGCATTGTATGAGTATCTTTTGAAAGCAACAATTATGGTTAAAACCACGGACTAGAAAAAAAAGAAGGACTCTGTGCCACTCACTAATTAGACGTTGAAGCTCCTCAGGTGCTCCAACATGACACGCAACTGACGTCACACATTGACATAATAAATGCTCCAAATGACAGATATCTGATATCTGGTATCCATAAGTATCTCACTCACTCATGCATAAAAGTGGCTTCACGCTATAATATGACAGCGTAAAGTCCTCCTTTTTTACTAGTCCGTGGTTAAAACAGAAATCCTTACAAATACTTAAAAATAATCGAACAATCGATATTAAAATAATATAAACAGGGCCGGATTCATTAGGCAGGTTATGCAACTGCCCAAGAGCCCTGCAATAGGTAGGGGGCCCGCGACCCGAGAAGAAATGGAAGAAAAAAAATATTTTAGTACATAAATAGGTAAATGGGACCGTGTATTTGCCTAGGGGCCCCAACTTGGTATACACCGACTACAAGAACGGGAACTATGCGGGTGATACCGCGGGGCGCTGCTAGTTTCACTATAAAATGGAGTAAATAAGAAAAAAGTTTTTGAAGTCGGTTAAAAATCAACGGGATTTTTACTACCAAGTACAAAAACATTTTTAAATTCCATGATAAATTTTACGTATTGCTAATCAAAGCAAAAATCACAATGTTTATAGCGTAAAAACTTGTGAGTACAAAATAATTGTAAGAATTTTGCAATTTAAAATTATACGTATGAGTTTTATTATGATAAATACCTAGTTTAATGAACACAATAGCGTGATTGGCCGCAAGAATGCACCACTGAAACGACAAATATGCTTTGATGATATTGAAAACATGTTAATTTTAGTGCGTCATTGTTAACTTGCAATTAGTGATGCCGATCGATAGTCGACTATCGATAGTCTATCGATAGTTGACGTCATATCAATAGTATTAATAGTATCCATAGTATCGATAGTATCCATAGTATCGATAGCTTAGATTCAGTCAATACTATTGCATGAAAGCAATAATATCGATACTATCGATAGTCGTTTTATTTTCGATACTATTGTTTAGAAATTATTGGTATAATGGTCACTAGTACGTGTAGGTTTTTTTACGGTAATTAATTACTATGACTTCATTACTTCTCTAGCGGTAATGCTGTATAATTTAGTTTAACCTAAAACTCTATGTAATACTATCGAAAAATAAGGAACTATCGATAGTTTAAAACTATCGATAGTATCGATAGTTTTTTATTTACGAGGAACAATACTATCGATAGTTTGGTTATATCTAGCCATAATACTATCGATCCTATCGATAGTATTGCAAGTCATCAATAGTATTACCCCAATTTGGGCTATCGATACTATCAATAGTATCGATAGTCCTATTGATATTCTAATTGATTTTTGAGGTCAACTATCGATAGCGAGACTATCGATAGTTCGGCATCGCTACTTGCAATCTTCATGATTATGTAATCGTGGATTTAACGAGTCTTTTCATTACATTGAAGCGACTGACATTCGTAGTCCTCACATGGGAACTAGGAACATTAAATGGAGTTCGTGCTCAGGTCTAACCCTGCGTCCCTAACATATGAGGTGATATAACAATATTTGATTTTCGGTAGCTAGCAAGGTCGCCTTTTCAATAAAATCATGTTTTTGTATGACAAATAAATAATTTACGCATTTTTATGTTTTCCTAGCTGCTTCTTCTGCGTAGCCTTACAAATTATAAATAATTCGGTTACGAAAAATGGCGCCCCGAAAAGTCATTATTTTCTTCATCGGCAAACGATGCCCGTATTATTTCGATTTCCTTATTTGTTAAATCAACTAGTACATAAACGCTTCCTTTTGACCGTTGTCAAGTAACAATGTTGTTAGATTAAGTATAAAATACATAAAGATTATATAAGATTATATGATATATTTCTAATTGGACAAAAATAAACGGCTTTCCATTCTAATGACCAAACAGCTGATGTAGTTTGTATGAAAAGTCGTTTTTGTTTTGTTTATTTAAGCAAAATCGTAGAAAAAATGTTTTGTTCATAATATCAGTAATCTACTCCTGCGAGGTTGTAGATGCTTTACAAATGACCCTGTATATGAAATTCTTTTGAAACTAACAAGAACTTAACCAATTCGCCGTAATACAAAGCAGACAATTTATTGCTTCAATAGTACCGCGAACAGTTAAAGATAATATAGCTTACCTACATCCACCCGGAGGAAATGAGATTTTGCCTTTCCAATCAATGTGGAGAGAAGTCGTTTAACTATTACCTTTTTGCGCGAACTTGAATCTTAAGCCCATAGACATAAGGACCACCGCTGGCTATATTTGCAATAAACCCCAATATGTTTGCCGATTGTTCTAAGCAAAGGTTTGTAATTCGAAAAAAGGTTTTGTATCACTGGACCTATCATCGAATAATTCCATATGAAATTGAGATTGGCGAATAGGCTCCCTCGAATAATGGCTTTGTTGAGATTAAGGATCATAAATCTATACTGTTATAAAAGGGAAAACTGCGGAAAAACATTATTAGAATAGGTTATATATGGACTTTATATTAATAGGTTATATATTTGGTATTCATTTATACACGAATGTTGGTCTGGAAATCCAAATGGATATTTGAACTGTCTTATTTATAGCACTAGCTGTGTATAGTGCTATAAATAAATTAACTATAATTTTACTATACTGTACTGTACTATAATTTGATTAATGTTACGTAAGCCTTCTTCGATAAATTAACTATATACAGCTGTCCCGGCGAACTTCGTACCGCCCAGTAAATGAAAATCGACATTGATTTGTCGATTGACATTTAACATTGACAGATACGAATCCCACCGTTTTATATGAGAAAATACTTTTGCTTTTATTTTGTTTTATCGTCAATGTTTTTAATAGTTATTCTGTTATTCTGGACGAAGACAAATCCAACAAATCAAAAACAACGTAAATCGGTTCAGCCGTTCTCGACTTATAAGTGGTGTAACAAACACGACTTTTTTTTATATGTTGTATAACTATACAACACAGAAATATTTTATTTTAATTCGGACCAGTAGTTTCTGAGATTAGCGCGTTCAAGCAAACAAACATGCAAACTCTTCAGCTTTATATATTAGTATAGATGTCGGTAAAGGCGACGAATGAGCTATTACTTCACATTACTATTTTCCAATTTACTGTCAAACCCTACTCCATTTTAATTTTGACTTAACTAACTAACTAACTAAACTTCACGCCACTTCCCTAGCGGGGTAGACAGAGAACCGAACGCCATATGACTTAACGTGGTTAACCTGCTTTCTGCTCATTTGAAGCTGTCGGCTTTAAAGTGTCTTTAGGTTTTGTGGGCGTAACGTACATACATACGTATGTATGTATACAATAAGTAAAAAATGAGGATGTATGGATCACATTTTGCTCTCATGATGGCAGCATTATAACCACAAACCTCCGTCATGAGGACCGATCATAGAGGGCAGAGAAAGAGAGCACGTTACAAATATCACACGATGACAGCTCGAGCCGAAGATTCCCATAACTTAATCCATTTAATTTTCCAATTGACAATTATCCAGACTGACACACCAATTCCTTAGTTCCAAACTAAGTATATAAGCTTGTGTTATGGATACTAGGTGAATGAATAGACAAACTTATTAAATACGTTTTATAAACATCCATGACTCGGATATAAATGTCAATGTTCATCACTCGAAACATTTGCCCCTAGCGGAATTCTAACCCGCGACCCTTAGTTTCGTCAGAGGCCACTCGACCAACGGGCCTGTAAGTCCGTTTAAACCATAGCGTTATATATTTATATGTATTTTTATACATCATCTCCCTATCGTTATCTCATAGCTTAGTCGGAGTCCGCTTAAACCATAATAATCTAGAATATTGCTAACATTTTGTTTAGAGTGCTTAGCTACTATCCAGATTGTAGCTAAACATTATTTTTATAGAGCGATTGAACAGTAACCGAAAAATGTTTAAACATTCTCACCATAAACCTTTGGCGCGGTGTTATTGCGAACACTGCGGGGAATAGTTGCGCTCGCGCCGGAATTGATTGGCGCCTCGCGCGGACTGCGAGCCGCGCAGACCAGCCCTGCACAGAGGGTGCGTTACAATTTTATTACTAGCTTATGTTCACAGCTTCAATTATATTTAGTTCGATCAGAAGTTGCATCCTTGCAATTATTTGTACAGCTTTTGTCTAAAGCTTCTATCATGTGTACATAGTTCGGTTTGATAAAATATACAACGACTTTCAGACACTGTTCTCTATATGACTGTATCTCTATAGTTTCATTAAAATCCATGCAGTACTTTTTGCGTGAAAGAGTAACAAACATCCACACATCCATCGATCTATACAGACTTTCGCTTTTATAACATAAGCAAGATAAATAAACATATGCTTTGACAAGCTCGATGGCGCATTCGGTAGTGACCCTGCCCCATGCGCCAAAAGTTGTGGGTTCGATCCCCACCCAAGACAAATATTCGTATGATGGATACTTTAACACCCAAACACAGGTTTGGGTGTTAATATCTAATATTTAAGTATATATTTGTAATACCACTGTTGTTTCTGATATCCGAAACACAAGTGTTTTTAAGCTACTTACCTCGAAGTCAGATCAATGTATGTGATATAGTCTGATATTTATATTTATGCTTAAGAAAATTCCCGAATTACCTATTTCTGATCGCGGTTCCAAGATTTGTTATCGGTTTAGTCTCACATAACTGATCTGTGAGTTTAGTGAAACTGACGTCTCTACGCATAGGGTACTCTGCGACCGCGAAGGAAAGCTTTTCGTCGAGTGTTCTTTGAGAAAGCCCGATTCTTATGCAAGACACGTCGAGCACGAATTTACAGGCAATTCATTCGATATTGGATTATTAGGCATTGATCTTTTTAAAATTTCCAACTTAGACCCGGTGCAGACTTGAGTGCGGAGGTACTCGGGAAAATATAAAAAGAACTATTTTAAACTAGGTATAACCTGAATTAAAACTAAGTGAGGATCAAAGAACTATTCTCATTGCAGCACAAATTGATGATTATTGAAACCAAAAATTAAAATTAGTTGGTCTAGGTTCTAGATGAATAATTATGAAAATGTTATAGATTAGATTACTAAATTTGATGGATATATAGACAAACGCTGATTGGTCCATAAATATAAAGTTTTTTTACAACTAGGTGCGTTCGTTTTTTCACTCGCGTTTATGGTCAATGTTATATAAAATAAAAAATAAAATAAAATAAATTCTCCAGGCTGACACACCAATTCTCTAGTTCCAAACTAAGCTTATGCTTGTACTATGGATACTAAGCGAACGGATAGACATACTTAAATACGTTTATAAACATCCATGACTCGAGTACAAATGTCCATGATCATCACACGAAATATTTGCCCCTAGCGGGATTCGAACCCGCGACCCTTGGTTTCGTGGCCAGGGTCTCTGACCACTCGACCAACGGGCCAGTCGATATATATATATAGCCTATTACCTTCCTTGAAAAATGGGCTATCCAATTGAAATAATTTCAAAGCAGACCAGTAGTTCCTGAGTTAAGCGCGTTTAAGCAAACAAACAAACTCTTTAGCTAATTAAATTAGTATAGGATAGATAGACTGAATATCAGTGGCAGGCCATTGCCATGCGGTGGCTGACTAACCGGGGGGGCGGAACCGCCCCGGGCCTCTGGTCCTAGGGGGGCTCATTTATCCCCATTTTGGCTGGCTCGATGGCGCATTCGGTAGTGACCCTTCACCATGTGCCAAGAGTTGTAGGTTCGATTCCCACCCAAACATTCGTGTAATGAATGCTTGTGTTTGTTCTGTGTCTGGGTGTTAATATATAATATTTAAGTATATATTTGTAATATCACTGTTGATTCTGATATCCGTAACACAAGTGCTTTAGCTACTTAGCTCGGAGTTTGATCAATGTATGTGATGTCGTCGGATATTTATATTAATTCATATTTATCACCACAATTTAGACTTGATCGCAGTTTATTTAAAGGAATTTATCATCATAATTGTGGGTTTTGAGTATGTGATTGTGTAGGCGACGAGTTAGCCACTTGTTACTACTGCTTCACAATTTTCCATCCTACCCAGCCCAGTTATATGTTTGGCTGAATGTGGTTAAAGCAGCTTGCTGTCCATTTGACGATGCCCACTCCTTCGGGGATTTGGGCGTGAAGTTATGTATGTATGTATATTATATTTAACTATCACTGGTATGACTATAGGTACCTATAATAGACTAGACTGAATACAATGCATATTTAATCGCTGCTATTTGGGTTTGCTGACGATTAAATCAAAATACCATCTTAGTTAAGTATAAACAATATCATCATTATACCCGTTACGACAATGGCCTTGTGTTCTGAGCCTTACCCGGCTCCCGGACCTCTGTCCAAAATTTCCATTTCTGCTGAACGAGAAAATAATGTCCAATGATAGGATTAGACGGGCCACGAATTTTAATATTATGCCTTTCTCGATGGCGCTGTACTTCCTTTGCGCGGCGTTTCCCAAACTGTGGCTCAAGACCCCGGAGATTTGCAACGGATTACATCAAATTTTTTAAAATAAATTGTCAGACAAATTTTATTTTTTTTATTTTATTTAAAAAAAAAATTTCATATTAGAATTTATGACTCATATCCAACGTGATTACTTTTTTATAGTCAGAGCGAGACGCTTGCGTTATGAAACAAAACAAACGCAGATTTTGTTTACATTATCAGGTGCAAATAATCAATAAATATAGGTAGATAGACAGTCAACTATAAAACGGGACTGTCTCGCCAAAGCGGGACGTATCGTCACGTTATTTACCTCAACATCATGTCTGAAAAAAATATATGAATTTACTAAACATACTATTATTCTTGAGCAATGGTTACAAGATAACAGATACATGAATTTTATAATTACGACTCGTGTCCAAATATTCTTGTCTATCACACAAATTTTACAAAAGAACTTAGTCATAGTTTCGTGTTTAGGGTCTGTATTTACTGAAGTAAAAGCCACTGACCAAAATGGATATCAATGTTTGAAGTTTGAATTTATAGAGTATGTTGTTGTAGCTCAATAGTAAGGACACGCGCCTCTTAACCGAAGAGTGCGGATTTAAACCCGAGCACGTACCTCTGAATTGTTCAAATCAATGTACGTATTTATACTACTAGCTCGACAGTGAGGGAAAACGTCGTGATGGAACCTGCAAATTCAAACAACTTTGGATTTGTAACCGTGATTCAAAAATTGACCGGTTCTCCTATCATAGGGTTACGAAGGTCAGATCGGCGGTTGCTTCAATGTAATTACCAGACTCGCTAAATCCTGGGTCATGGTCTAAGCGGACCCCGTCTAAGTACGGGACACAAAGCTAGTTAGACTCGGGTTTATATGTAGAACTCGGATAACATTATATGTAATTAAGCAATTTTATTGATTGAATCAACATCGGCAAAGATACCACTGAAGCCCAAACCCTAGAAAAAGCAACTATTATTTTTATTCACTAAATAGACTTTTAGGCATCTGCGGAGCTCAAGTTCGAGCTCCGCACACATGCAACTTACATCACACATTGACATAAGCGCTCCAAATGCGCTCAAAAAATCTCACTCACACGTGCATAAGGGTGGCTTCACGCTGTGATATAACAGTGCGGAGTCCTTCTTTTTTTACTAGTCCTTGGCTATAGCATAAAAAGTTTGAGAGGCAGTGCTCCAGCGCTTTCACATTTTGCTAATCAAAGCGACGCCGGGGCCTGCCTTGTAATATTTCATCAGGTATCAGAATTCATTTGTAATTTTCCCTAGCAACGATTTTAAGCGGGGTAATTTTGGTTCGAACTTCAAAATCTTACAACTGCTTCTCCAACCGCTTTAGGATAAATAGAGACGATTGCTATTTACAATAAAGTGTAATTTAGATTACCGTTGAGCAGTGGTAGCTCGATGGTAAGGACACGCCCCTGAATACCGAGGGGCACGGATTCTAACCCAAGCACTAACCTCTGAATTTTTCAAATCTATGTACGTACTTATACCACTAGCTCGGCAGTGAGGGAAAACATCGTGATGAAACCTGCAAATTCAAACAACTTTGAATTTGTAACCATGATCCAAAAAATCGTTTGATTCCCCAATCTTAGGGTTACAAAGGTCAGATTGGTAGCGTTTCAATGTAATTACCAGACTCGCCAAATTTTGGATCAGGGTCTATGCGTACCGGACGGAAAATAATGTTAGAAAGATAAAAAAGTGTAATTTAGCTCTTAGATAGTGGATATATTTTTTTTAACTAATATAAAAGCAGATGTTTTTAAAGCAAAGCAGTGGTAGCTCGTGGGTGAGTACAGGAAACTCATAGCCAAGAGTATTAATCCTAATCCGCAAATAGTTCCGGCTTTAAAGAATCAAAATACGTACATATACAATTGGCTCGGCGATTAAGCAAAACATCATCAAAAAATTTATAAATAAACCAATACCTAAAACCAAATACCTTTTGTTCCAAGCGCCTGCAGCCTACGGTACCATCAGCCGTACACTATTTCCCACTTTGAGGAAAAAAATAGTCCACAGTTATGACCTAAAAGTTAGTTAGCGAACCTAACGATTAAATTATGACAGTCGGTACAAGTTTCGCCCGTCGCACAATAAGGTAAGGCTGTATACACACTCGCGGTGCGAGATTTCGCCGAACATGCGACAACCGCAAATTCTGAGTACACGGGCGTGAGACAACTTTTAATTAAATACTAATGCTATTCGTAAGGAAATTTACAATTAAAATAGGGATGTGTAGTCACATTAAAAAGTTATCGATAATTTAAAAGATGATTTATGTCCTAATGGAAAAGTATGCTAAAATTATTAATTTGTTTACGAATTGAGCCTCTTCAATAACCGTTATTGAGGAAATAATAATATATACATTGGGGGTCATGTGCCAAGGGCGTGCTCGTCGCGACTCCTGCCAGTCCGATCTCTCGGATTGCAACCTTGGACCGATCTAATTCCGCAGAGCGGGGTAGGGCGTTCCCCCGATGCGACGCGCACCGACGAGCCCTCGTCGGTGCGAAAAGTGGCGAGTGCGGCGAAGGGGGCCGCCACCCTTCACGTCACGCCGGACACTGCGGAACGAGGAGAACAGAGTGCCGTATAGGCACGTGGAATGTAAGAGGTGGAATGAAAGATAAGATGTATGAGATGATTGACGTAATGAATGAGAGACGCCTGGATGTTCTGTGCTTGACAGAGACTAAGCGGAAGGGCAGCGATGCAGATGAGCTTCCCGGTGGTATGATGGCTCTGTGGTCTGGTGTGGAACAGAATTGTCATGCCAGCGGTGGAGTTGGAGTAGTGCTTTCCTCTCGTTTAGTCTCTGGTGTGAAAGACTATGGATTAGTTGGCCCGAGACTCCTCTGGGTTCGTATTAAACTGGGTATTACGCGAGTCTTTCTGGTTGCAGGCTATGCGCCAGTAAGCTCAGCCAGTCCCCAAGAACTAGAGGAGTTCTGGGAGTCTGTTAGAGAAATTCTGGACCTGACTGAAGGAAATGAGAGGATAATTATGTGTGGAGATTTGAATGGTTGGGTTGGCACCAAGCGATCTGACTATGAAGCAGTCCTTGGCCCATATGGAGACAAGAGAGTGAATGATGCTGGTAAGCAAATCATGGAAGTATGTTTGGAACGGAACCTCCTTGTGGCAAACACTATTTTCCGTCATAAGGATATTCACACGTATACTTGGAGACGGAATGACCAAAAAAGTGTGATTGATTTGATTTTAGTCGATAGCCGCCTCCGCAATAGTATATTGGATACAAGAGCCTACAGAGGCCCTACTCTTGAAACAGACCACTACCTGGTAGTATGCCGGTTTGCTGGGCTTTTCAAGAAGTGGAGGCACTGGCGAGTGCGTACTCCATGCGGAGGCACTGAAAGGATAAGGAATGAAAAACTGGAAGATGAAAGTGTAAGGAGTGTGTATGTAGGCTTAGTCAATGAAAGACTTGCGAATGCGAGTCTTTCTGGCTTAGATGTTGATGATTGCTGGAACATTTTGAAAGAGAGCATGGTGGACAGTGCAAAAGAGGCATGTGGATGCGCAAAGAGACGTAGAACAATGAAAGGTGACGCATGGTGGGATGAGGAGGTCAAAGCCTCCGTAGCGAGAAAGAAGAAGGCCTGGCTTGATTATGTCTCATCTTTGCAAATGGATGAAAGTATGCTTGAGATGAAGAAAGAAATATACCGTTATTGCAAGAGTGAAACCAAAGCTTTAGTGAAAGAGAAGCGTGAAAGAGTAGCTATGAATGAAGAAAGGAGACTGACGAATAGTTTCGAGGCTAATTCCAAGCTCTTTTGGAGGGAGGTTAAGAGGTCTCGGGGATATTCGTCGGCATCCGGAATGAGTAAGATTAAATCTAAAGCTGGTGACATTCTTGCAAACCCGAACGAGGTGTTAGAACGGTGGAGTGAATATTTTGGAGAAATGTATGAGTATGTCTCTGATGTTGGCACTGAGAGTGAGGCTATGTCTGATTCTGTGGTGCCAGCGTCTGATGAAGACATCACTATGAATGAGATTGAATGGTCGATACGAAGTCTGAAAAGTGGAAAGGCCGCGGGAATAGACAAGGTATCTGCGGAGATGATCAAGCTAGGTGGCGCTAGCGTCCAGGACGCTTTCTGGTTCTTGTGCAATCTATGCTGGAGAAACGGAAAGGTCCCAATGGACTGGAGACGGGCAGTTATCGTGCCTCTGTACAAGGGTGCTGGGTCACGTATGGACTGTGCCAGCCATAGAGCCATCAGTTTGATCAGCTTAGCAGCAAAGGTGTATGGCAAGATTATTGAGAGGAGAATGAGGGTGAAATCTGATGGAATGTTGTGGGAGGCACAGGGAGGTTTCCGGAATGGTAGAGGATGCACGGATCAAGTTTTCTCTCTTCGCAACATCGTGGAGAAGCATCTGGCCAAAAGTCAGAGGGTTTTTTGCGGTTTTGTGGATATGGAGAAGGCCTTTGACAGGGTTGTACGAAAGGACCTTTGGGACATATTGCCGAGATATGGGATTGATGGAGCATTGCTTCGTGCTGCGCAGTCCACCTATGTGGGATGTACGGCATGCGTGCAAGTGGAGGGCAGCCTGTCACCCTGGTTTGACGTCAATATTGGTGTTAGACAAGGATGCGTGCTGTCTGCTCTGCTGTTTATCCTATATCTCGACCATTGTCTCCAGAGGATTAGATCTATGAATGTTGGAGTGCGTATGGGTGACCTGGTTGTGAACTGCCTGCTTTACGCGGACGATGCCGTACTTCTAGCAGAGTCGGCATCGGATCTGCAGCAACTAGTCACAACATTGAAAGATGATTGCAAGGAGAGAGGCTTACATTTGAATGCGAAGAAAACAAAGATTATGGTGTTTGAAAGAGATGAAACCAGAACGGATACAAGGATAACGGTTGACGATGTAGTGCTGGAACAGGTGAATGAAATTGTATATCTAGGAACTGCATTTAGTAGAGATGGAAGGTACTCCGCTGATATAGAAAGAAGAGTGAATGCAGGGAATAGGGTGAATGGAGCGTTAGAAAAACTTTTAGGCAGCAAAATCTTCAGCCAGAAGGCCCAGCTCGCCATACACAATGCGGTGCTGATTCCTACGCTAACATATGGAAGCGAGAGTTGGGTATGGCAGAAAGAGCATGAAAGTAGAATAAACGCGGTCGAGATGCGTGCGCTGCGGAAAATCTGCGGTGTATCGCTCACAGACTGCGTTCGGAATGATGATGTAAGAAAGAGAGTTGGTCTGAAGGACAGCGTCGGAGTCAAGGTAAGAAGAGGCATGCTCCGGTGGTTCGGACATGTGGAAAGAATGGATGACGAAAGATTGACTAAACAGATATACAATGCGAATGTGGAAGGATGTAGGAGCCGCGGAAGGCCCAGGCTCACCTACCACGACCAGATTGGTCGTGTATTAAAAGAAGGTGATGTTAGGAGTCATAAAAATCGTAGAGCTTGTATGAAAAGGATTATGAATGTTGAAGAGGCGAGTGAGGTGTGTAAGGATCGTGCCATATGGCGTTCGGTTCTCTCTGCCTACCCCGCTAGGGAAGTGGCGTGAAGTTTAGTTAGTTAGTTAGTTAGTTAATAATATATACATATTTCAAGCAACTTATTTGGCCCATATAACAATTACTTTAATCGGAAACATATGATTTATTCTCTAACACCCAAAATATTGTTTTGTTTTCTGTAAAAATAATCCCATAGATGGCATAACTGGCTTAGGTTCACCATTATGATTTTGGAGAGACAAAAATGTTATAATAGTGAGAAAACGTTTTACAAATTTTATCAAAGTTTGCTAATTAATAATATTTAACTTAAACTTACTACCTACGGACTGTATATTGATGGTTCCAGCCCTATAGTATAGATAGACTAGTCTACTTTCTACCTCTATAAGCGCAAAATCACAAGTGCGGCGAAAATTTGCCGAAAAATAATCTCGATCCCATTTACATGCATATCCAGTCGTGATTCGACCTATGACGCGTATAGTCGCGAAGGGCAGACCAACACACCCTTTTCATTATTCAGCGACATCCGACGGCCTTCGAGGTAACTTTCACGGTCTGCTGAGGATGAGCGGGTTTCAGCATGTTTCGGAGTTATTTTTCTTCGAATCCTTCATTCAAATATATCCGAGATATATTTGAATGAAATACTTGTAACTAGACTTACTTTTTTGAGACTTCTTCGACTTCAAATTGAATAGAAAACAATTTCATCAAGAAATTTCGTGTTCTCTCTTTTATAACTCCAATCGCAAAAAAAAATCTTTCGAATTGAAAACCTCTTTTTTTTTTTAATCGGCTAAAAAAAAATTTTTACCATTATGTCTTAAACGAGCAATGCGATTTGAAGAGTTTTTTTTTTCTAAATTAAGATATGCCTAACTTACAGATATGCTTAACAGCTACCAGTCAGTGAAAGTTCTATCAATTCCTGTCAAGTGTAATCAGGATTATGGCAAATAGATTAAAACTGTTAGTCTTTGCAACTGTTGTTGATTTTCTATAAAAGAAATTTTTCGAAACGTAGGTATAACAAAATCTATCTGGTCTTTAATAAATAAATTAATATCAGACTACATCACATACATTGATCTGACTCCGAGGTAAGTAGCTTAAGCACATATATGTGTTACGGGTATCAGAATCAATAGTTTACAAATATACACTTAATATTGGATATTAACACCCGGAATATTCGATCGGTGTCGGTAAATGAAATTGAATGCATAGTGGAGATATTTACTGTTGAATAGTTGATAAAAACATGTAAATATTTTAATATACAACACGTTTAAAACACGTGTCTACATACACGCCGTGTATACTCGTCACACATACTTGTTGCATGAATGTAATAGTACAAATATACTGCCATTTCTAACATTCTCATTTGACTATAATCCTAGATTTACCGAGTCTATCACATAGATGTAACGTACGTCCTTCTTAGGTCGTATGGGAACCTATTTTTTTGAATAGCAGAGGTTTCTCACGATGTTCCTATCACCGAGCTAGTGGTACATTTATAAACGTATGTCTAAATGATAAGAATATATGGCTAGTCCCAGAATAGGCTGTTCACCTGCACTGCTTAAATTTTATAGAGTAAGAAATTTTAACTAATAGCAATGAAGACTTGGCATTTTAAAAAGAGTAACTATCGAGTTTCTTCTCGGTAGAATCGACTTTTTGAACCGGTATATATGGATCTTGATCTGACGATTTATAAGTGCTTTATTGAAGCCTATGTAAATAAATTTCATTTCATTTCATTTCAACGTCCTCTAGTGCAAATTACCATATTATCACCTTTTTGCTTCTAGCGGAATTCTAACCCGGGACGATAGGATTCATGGCCAGGGTCTCGACTACTCTACTAACCAGCTTGTTAAAATAAGAATTGATAAATTCAGTGGTATATGCAAGAAGTTCAACGAAAACGTGCGGGATAGGCGACTGTCTTTTCCAAAGAGCAAACGCGTACAATTCCATACTAAAATTTTTCCAACCAGTAGTAAGTAACTGCTAACCGCCCATAAATTTCCTGCAGACCGCACCCACCAACACTTTAAGATTGAAACTGGTATGAATATTTAGTGGGCCTATCGTCAATCAGACATTCCAGGGTTTCAATTAATTTCAATAGCGGATTGTGATTCTGCGGAGCCATTAGTCCGCGCTACAGACGTCAGCCCAGAGGCGACGGTGATGGATGGCGTGCCAAATGTACTGCCTAGTTTTCAACTACTTAATGTTTGGTGAACACTAAGTTACTGGGTGTTAGTGAGTTAAGGAGCCGATAATATGATTCGGTCATTAGATTTAAAATAACTTTTGCAAATGTTAGTAGCAAAAGCGATGGCCTTTGAATTATTACTACTTTTCCTTTGCAAAATCACATATTATAAACGATATAATACTACCTCCATACAAACTTATAGATAGATATTTAAACGGGCCCATTGGTCGAGTGGTCAGAGACCCTGTACACGAAACCAAGGGTTCGAATCCCGCTAAGAGCAAATGTTTCGTGTGATGAACATGGACATTTGTTGCCGAATCATGGATGTTCATAAACGTATTCAAGTATGTTAAGCTTAGTTTGGAACTAGGTAATTGGTGTGCCAGTCTGAAGAATTTATTTATTATTATATATTCTTTATTGTACGAAAAACAAAAACACAAATAGAGATACAGTTATAGAACGTAATGGTAGTTAATAAATATGAAGCTAACCAAGTAAATGATGAAGATTATGTATTTATTTATAGATTTATATGGCGACATTAGAGCATGAAGTCCAAAAAAATCGAACAGAACTAAACTATTTATAAAAATCTATCATTATCAAACATCGACATCACTCCATCGCCATCAGAACATCCCTATCTCGCATGTGTGTAGGGCGACGAAGAAATTAATTCATATTTCAGCACTAATGAAGCAGCCGACCGAAGCTGCACATATGGGGGAGAAAACTCTATTGTTGTTTTAAATTCGCCCTTACCATTGAAATGGGGGTTTTAGGTCAGAGGTCACTTGTCAGCTCCGTGGCGGGGTCTTTTTTGCTCACCATTAGGAGCCACGAAGCTACGCTAATAGTAAACAGTAGATAAATTCAAAGGGTTTTTTAAAGCACTTTATTGTAAGTCTCATATTTAGAAGTATTTCTGAATGTGAGAATATCCTTCAAATATGTTCCCACACCGCTGACAATGCGTACTGCAAACGTTACTATAGCAGGATTTGAACGAGCGACCATTAAATCCGTAGCTAGTCTCTCACCGCTATACTACACGACTCGTCTAATGTACAACTACTAACTAAAACACAACATGTCAATACTAAACAGAAAGTATTTAAAAAATTTGCTTTCATAAAAATATATACGCGAACACTCGTGCGAAAATATTCATTAATCTACATGCATATACAAATTAAGTAATATTTCACTATCAATTTGTATAAACTAATAAAAATAAAACGCGTTAAAATTCTTCGCAATTCCTCGGATAAGGCTTCGTCCACATTGGCATCGCTAACTGGAGCATTTTGGTCCAAAGTATTTTATAATATTCATAACATAACATAACATTACGCCCATAATCCCTGAAGGGGTAGGCAGAGACAAAGAGGCAGCAGACTCCTTTAACGCATTCAGCCAATAATAAAACTGGGCTGGGTTAGATGGAAAATTGTGAAGTAGTGACAAGTTGCTAGTTCGTCGCCTACACAATCTCATACCCACAACCCCATATACCATTAGCCGCCTTTTACGACATGCTAGGCAAGAAACACAGTTGGCATATTATTTTTAAGTCCCAGACCAACAAGGGACTGGGTTAGATGGAAAATTGTGAAAAAGTAGTGACAAGCGGCTAACCTGTTGCCTACACAATCACACACCCAAAACCCGATATACCATTAGTCGCCTTTTACGACATGCTAGGCAAGAACCACAGTTGGCATATTATTTTTGAGTCCCAGACCAACATGGGACAGTGGGCTGGGTGGGATGGGATTTCTAGTTACTGTTTACAGTTAAAATAAATAATAATATTAAATATCCGATAACAACAACATTGATCTGTTTAGTAAGTAGTTTATGTATGATGGAAACCAGAATTCAAAACCATCAAAATTTTTTATTCCGGAGCAGGATTCGAACACGTTGCATTCGGCAACGCCTGATAACAATAATCCAGGAGATATTATAATGCACAAGAGTCTGCGCAAACACAATTGCGCTCTCTGTTTCTTCAATCTCATAGTCCGTTGAGACGGCAATCCGACATGATCGGAGAGAGGTCAGGCGCTGGACCAACGGCTTAACGTGCTTTCCGAAGCACGGGGTCATAAACCACCAACTTCTTACTCCTGTTACTGAGTAATTTCAATTGAAATTCTCATAATTTTTTTTTTGTCCGACCTTTAACCTATGACCTCTTGAACATTAGCGGCACATGCTACCACTAGACCAACCAATCGAGTCTAATAATATGTACTTACAGGCCTTTATACTTACAGGCCTGTAAATGACAATGAACTCCAAAAAGCAATAAATAAACGAGAACCACTCACAACAGACAAACGCTTCTGTTAATTAATTATTAACGAACCAGAGCCTCCGTCGGTGTCAGCTGATGGTCCGAGAGCTGGCACCAATTTTTGGGTAGGTATTTGAGGTAAGCTGAAAACTTGTCTCATGCCTCTCCTATTATACCCCGTCACGGAACTGTAGACCATGCTAGTGAGTAGCGGGGCCTTTTTTTATTTTAACAAAAAAATTTTTTTTTTATATTTTTATATATCGTCGTTTAATTAAAAAAAAAAAAAAAAAAAAAAAAAAAAAAGTCAGACGATTTAGTCGGGATTTTAACATTGCCAGACGTGTACTAATATATTTTGTAAAAAAATATAGATAATGTATTTGAGTCAACTTGAAATTTTAATAGGGTAATATATAACTAAAAAATAGGATTCTATAAAAGATAGATCATTTTGATGGGACTTTCTAACTGCCAGGTGATCTAACAATCTGTCTATCTTGAGTTAGCCCCGCTACTCACCAGCCAGGTCTGCAGTTCCGAGTTAGAGTTTAATAGGAAATCATGGGACAAGTTTTCAGCTTGCCTCAAATACCTACCCAAAAAATTGCGCCAGCTCTCCTACTAAGAGCAATCTTGGGAGGTATTTAATAAAATATGCTGAACTATTCTCAGGACTTGACCCTAAGAACCTCAAAGGTACAGGGAAGCCGTTTGATAGTGCCCTTAGTTGACCCGAATGGACACTCGAATCACCTCGTTAAAATGTATGGATTCTACTAATCCTACTAATATTATAAATGCGAAAGTTTGCTTGGATGTTTGTTACTCTTTCACGCAAAAACTGCTGAATGGATTTTAATGAAACTTAAGAATAATGTAGCTTATACATTCGAATAACATATAGGCTATAATTTATCGGCGTACCACGCGAGCAAAGCCGCGGGCAGAAGCTAGTTCTGTAATAAATAATTAGCTGACGATATAACAGTAAAATAAATTCGGGGAAATATGGGCATATCTTCCCATATTTCCTTGTAACACAAAACTAAAAAATGGTATCTAAAGAGATACCTTGTTTTAAACAGGTCTATAGACAATTGGGTATTTGATACCACACATACATACATAATGTCATTGCAATAGGGTTTTTTACAAATTTTTGAATCCACTTTTACAATATAATATGTAGGCACAAAGTTACCACAAAAAAAGTATTTTTCGTAAGCAAAATAGTTGATAAAAGGACATTTTAAATCAACTCGTATACATTTTTCCGCTTAAACGCTACGAATTAACTTTTCAGTTTGCATAGACTACTGGTGCCGACGTCAAATTCGGATCGATTCAGTAGGTAAAACTCACATTCTGTCAAACTCAGGATAGAATTTTAGACATATTGTTAAACTTTTTTCTAGACTTGCTGGAAATAATATCGACTAAAAGTCATTATGAGGTAAACGGCGTTTTTAGCCTCGCGATGATTGCGCGCTATTTATAACTTTGTAAACTTTATTTATCACAGACTAGCAGCGCCCCGCGGTTTCACCGCGGCTTAATTCCCGTTCCTGTAGGAATATGGGGATAAAATATAGCCTATGTTACTTCCGCATAATGTAGCTTTTTTGGAGGTAGAATTTTTGAAATCGGCACAGTACTTTTTGAGTTTATTCATTACAAACATACACACACACACACACAAAAATACAAATGTTTCCTCTTTATAATATTAAGGTAAATACCCCTGTGATGGACAAGGAGCCTGTATTGGACAAAAAAAAAAAATTTGATAAAATAAGGAAAATAATCAATTTTGTTATAGTGGGAACATTTTACCATAAAAAAAAGTCATCTGGCTGTCAATGTTTGATGTTTCATTCCCTTAACTTCGTTAATTACAAAATGGCATAAGATATTGTATGCTCGTGTCATTGGAATAACAAATCAGTGGATTTTGTAACGAAAGTTGTTAGTGAGGTAGGTGAACATTTGTCTTTTCAATTTATTATTGTTTTATGTGAAACCCAGTTTGTTTTCTTGGTTCGGTTAACTATGAAACAAATATAAAAACGTACTATGCTGTTACTCCTGAGAGGTTATGGTTTAGGTTATTTTGCTAATGTTTATTACTGGTATTCCGAAGTTGAATAGTTGCAATAATGAACAAATGTCCAAAATATTTTTTTTTATTCTTTATTAATATTTTGAATTGATTTCTCTTTTTTTAATATTCTTTATTAAAAGCTAGTTGAGAAATGTAAAAATTTTGATACCTACCAGTAATGGACGTGTGTGTCCATTATTGGGTATTCCATAGAAATCCAATTATGGACTAAAAAGTAAAAAATAACAAATCTTTTAATATTGTATAGGCCGCGGTCGCCCAGCCACCACGGCCCACTATGTTGGACGTGCAGAGACGCAGCGACAACTCAATGATGAGAGAAAAGAAAAGCTGCGACTCCACCTAGAGGAGCAAATGCAGACAAGGGAGCGATTGGCCCGGGCTGCACGTGCGAAGGCTGGCTATGGAGTTGCTCTCACTCCAGATTACGAGCGCTTCTCTGTAGCCGAACTACAGAAAGTGGCGGACCAGGACGCCGATGAAATCATTTTGTTGGCGTCCAAATCCTCAAATTTGAAGGGAACATACCAGAAGGAGTTCAAAAACAGGGCTACAAATCTGAAGGCAGTTTTTGAGAAGTTATCCAGGCGTCAAGCTTCGGAAGAGACAGTCTGGCTGCAGGCTACCAACACCGGCCTGCAGTCTGAGCTGAACGAGCTCAAAAGAGAGGTCGCAGTGCTTCGGGCCTCTTTTGCAAGGGATGATAAAGCGCCAATATCTTCATCTTCGGCGCCGTCGCCCATGGAGGTGGTCGATTTGACTCCAGCGACACAAAGGAGTCCTGCGTCGCAGAGTGCCCCCACAGACGTGGTGGCAATAATAAATAAATTCAGTATGGAGGAGAGGGCCTTCACAAGAGCCCTCTTCGAAGGCATCGAGGACCGGCTGAACCTGGAGAAGCGTATTCGGGCGCCACTTGCGGCGGACCGCAATAAACAGCCGGTCGTCGTACTAAAGCGGCTTAAGGAACCTTTTAAGGTTCCCGAACCCCCAAAACACAACGGGGAAAAAAGGCGCCCAAGACATCAGGAGCGTCTATCCCGACGTCAACACCAGGGTCCTCACCACCTAAGGAGCCAAGTCCAGCGGCCCCACTAAACGAGGACCCCTGCTGCCGTCCAACACCCCCGCCAATGAGGGGTGGTCAACAGTCGTGCGAAAGGGAAAGGGCAAGGGCAAAAATCTTCTGCCCCAGCCCTCACCCCCACTCCGGCGAAGAAGAAGGCCTCTAAGCCCATGCCTCCGGCACAAACCGCAGCCCCTGAAGCCAAAGACCCCCAAGATGAGGCTGGTCTCCCCAAAATCCGCCGCAGTGATAGTGACCATCACTGCGGAGACCCAGCAACAGGGGGCCACTTATGAATCGGTCCTGTGCACAGCCAGGGCCAACATGGACACCACCGAGCTTGGCCCTGCCCGCTGTCGTGCGACTCAGACAGGCGCCCGGAAGTTCGAGTTTCCGGGTGCCAAGAGTGCGGAGCTGGCCGACAGGTTCGCCGCTAAACTGAAGGCAGCTGTCCCAGAAGGAGTGAAAGTATCGAGGCCACAAAAATGTGTAGGCCTCATTATCTCAGATCTGGACGACTCCGTTACCAAAGAGGTGGTCGTTCAGAAGATATTAGAGGTTGGCGCCTGCAGTTCGGCGGACGTCAGAGCCGGAGAAGTGCGTCCCGGCCGTGGTGGTGTGGGCACAATACGTTTGCACTGCCCCATCACCGCGGCGAAGACAGTCTTGGGGGCTCGGAGACTACTGGTCGGGTTTTCGTCGGCCTCGGTCAGAGCTGTGAAAGACCCGCCCTTGCGCTGTTTTAAGTGCTTCGGCCTCGGCCACACACGCGCCCTATTTCCGTCCTCAGCAGAAAGGGCGGACCTTTGCTATAGGTGTGACCAGCCGGTGCACAAAATAACAACATACAGCCAAAAAGCCACTGCGCTGTCTGCGCGGAAAGCGGGAGGCCTGCGGGCCATATTATGGGAGCGAAGAACTGCGTCCCTCCCACCTAGAAGGGCAAGCTGCGAGCACCGATCCAGCCCGCACCAGCCGAAGTGTCGGCAATGGAGATTGCAGTGACTGACAATGCCTAGGTCACTGCAATTTCCTACAGACGAACGTCAACCACTGCAGGTCTGCCCAGGACATGCTGTCCCAGGCAATGGCCGAGTGGTTGACGGACGTTGCGGTGGTCGCTGAGCCATACTTCATCCCCGATCACTGGATGGGTGATCGAAGTGGCTCAGTGGCTGTTATTCGGCGGGCGTCGAGCGACTCTCCCTCCCTTTCGCTTGTGGAAAGGGGTACGTTACATGTTGCCATCAACTGGGGGGGGGGGGGGGAGCTAACAATAATTGGTGTTTAGTTCTCCCCCAGCAGATCCCTGCAGGATTTTGAGAATTTTCTTGCCTCCATTTCTTTTCGCGAGATTTTGGTGGCTGGCCTTTTTAACGCCAAGGCGACGGCCTGGGGCAACACGACCACGTCCTGTGATAGGCGTGGCCAGCTGTTAATAAATAAATGTACTATCCAAATTTAATACCCTACATTTTAATTTATAACTGGGTGTCCATATAAGGTTCTTGTTTATTACTGGGTGTCCATATAAGGTTCTTGTTTATTACTGGGTGTCCATAACTGGATTTTCCCTGTCCATTACTAGAGAAAAAAATATGAGTTTTAATTTATTAATTTTACCAAAACTAATTAAAGTATCTTACATTAAATACAGTAGACGTATAGAATAAAGACAAAACTTCTTATTTTCACCACATTTTGTGTTCAAACTTGCACAGACAAAGTGAAATTTCTGAAATTCTAAATTTTTCACACTAAAGTGTCCATTATTGGTGCGTTTACCTTAGTATAGATTCTATTATCAAATTCATTTTTGAAAGATGATATTCGAAATTTTTATATTAAGTCGAACCTATTTAACAGAATTCTTCAAGTATAAAGTACTATCGTAAAATACCCTATTGTGCAAATGCTAAATGCGTAATTAGACTTGAAAAATCCAGAGGTACGTGCCCAGATTTAAAACAGCAATTCTTACTTATCCCCAACACAAGTATTTATTACTTTCTGGGGCGTGTCTAAACTTGTAATTTAAAATTTGGGAAATTAAGATTTTATTTTTTTTATTTTTTTTTTTTTCATTTTTTATTTTACCATTGACACTTCAAGTCGTTCCAGTACAGAAAGCATGAGCCATAAATATTCAAACTCATAATCGAACTAAGTCACTTAACTTTACTAATAAAATATCAATTTGATAGCCATAAAGTGTAACAGTGTGCATATACCTTAAGTTATAAAATTTTAAAAATATATGTATATAAGGGGAAATAGATTGGTACTAATTACATAGAAAATCTAAACATTGAAGAACTTACTTCAAAATGGCTTTCTTAAGTTTTATTATAACGTTGTTATTCCAAGCTATTTTTGCCTCTCCGGTAGCTGAGCCAAAAGATAAACTAATAGGTTCAAAGGGTAAGTAATATAATCTTTATTATTATTATATATAAAGGCACTCTACTTATAAAAATACTCTGTCTTCTTAATCATATAACTCATCATTTTCCTAGCGTGACCTTTGTAACCCTAAGATAGAGGAACCAGGCAATTTTTTGGATCATGGTTACAAATCTAAAGTTGTTTTAATTTGCACGTTTCATCACGAGGTTTTCCCTCACCGTCGAGCTAGTGGTATAAATACGTACATAGATTTGAAAATCCAGAGGTACGTACCTGGGTTTGAACCAGCACTCCGCGGTTGAGAGGCACGTGTCCTTACCATTGAGCTACGACCGTTCTTAATCATATAACTATGCTAAGTTTGTTTATAGCAGCTATATTCAAAGTGTGCTCCGAACCCTGGGGTACCGCCAAGCCTCTCTGGGGTTCCACGAAAAAATACAGTAATCATAATTAGTTATCTAAGTATTTATAACGACGATTCAATACCTAACACCCGCCCACACTGCCGCCCGCGCCCCGAATCATAAATAAATGAATATTTGAATATTATAGGGTTCCGTCAAATATTCCGCTACCCAAAAGGGGACTATAGTCGAAAAAGTTTGAGAACCGCTGATTTATAGAATACAACCTTTACAATTTATTTCGTTGAAAACATTCAAATACTTATAATAAATGGATTTATATACAATATACTCGTACTCGTATGTAACGATAGATGTGTAACCATGTTTTTATTCGTCTAGGTCCTATATTAAAATTATTTATCAATATTTTTTATATATTAATATTAAGACTGTTGGTCATCATCCTCCTAGCGTTATGTCCCGTGCTTAGACAGGGTCCGCTTACACCATGATCCAGGATTTAGCGAGTCTGGTAATTACATTGAAGCGCCTGCCGATCTGACCTTCGTAACCCTAAGATAGGGGAACCAGACAATTTTTGGATCATGGTTACAAATTCAAAGTTGTTTGAATTTGTAGGTTTCATCACGATGTTTTCCCTCACCGTCGAGCTAGTGGTATAAATACGTACATAGATTTGAAAAATCCAGTGGTACGTGCCTGGGTTTTAACCAGCACTCCTCGGTTGAGAAGCGCGTGTCCTTACCATAGAGCTACCACCGTTCTTAATCATATAACTATGCTAAGTTTGTTTATAGCAGCTATACTCAAAGTGTGCTCCGAACCCTGGGGTACCGCCAAGCCTCTCTGGGGTTCCACGAAAAAATACAGTAATCATTATTAGTTATCTAAGTATTTATAACGACGATTCAATACCTAACACCCGCCCACACTGCCGCCCGCGCCCCGAATCATAAATAAATGAATATTTGAATATTATAGGGTTCCGTCAAATATTCCGCTACCCAAAAGGGGACTATAGTCAAAAAAGTTTGAGAACCGCTGATTTATAGAATACAACCTTTACAATTTATTTCGTTGAGAACATTCAAATACTTATAATAAATGGATTTATATACATATACTCGTATGTAACTATAGATGTGTAACCATGTTTTTATTCGTGTAGGTCCTATATTAATATTATTTATCAATATTTTTTATATATTAATATTAAGACTGTTGGTGTACTTTTCTAAATCAATTAATAAATTAATGCATACAAAGGTCAAACAGTAATCGTTCTATCGTCAATATAAAAACCTGACTCAATTCAGAAGCGTGGTTCAAGCATCCTCATAACACTCCAAAGATGACTCAGTGTGTCAATCAAATAATGCGGTGATTATTGAGTTATTAATTGATTTCCTTGGCTTGTGTTACAGAGAAATTATTAGTAGCCGAAAACCCAGATGAATCTTTCGACTCCCGCATAGCATACGGAAGACCAGCAACTAACGAAGAATTCCCTTATTTCGCTTCTCTCGACGGGTGCGGTGCCGCCATCTTGTCAGATAGATGGGCTGTCACTGCTGCTCACTGCATAAAGTTAGTAATGTTTTACAAAGTCATTTCGTCTACGCTTCGACAGAACTGACTGACTTAATTTTCCTGGCTTAAAACGTTAACAACTGACATCTCAATCGGCGCTAGGGATTTCTGGATTTTAATCCCTACTAGAGGTTGGAATGCTGGATCTAGAAATAGCTGGTTCCATGACAATTTTAGCTCTGCTGAATCCAGTGTCAAGTGCTAAATCCAGCAAAAAGTGCCGCAATCCATACTCAGCGCCCATTTGGGCTAGATCGCACTAAGTCATAACCTCTAATCCATAGATGTTGAAAATGATGCACTGGCAGAAACCCCCTCCACCCATTTATATTTTTAGCCTGCCGTTTCTACTCGTAAAGTGGGAATAATTTTTCTGCTGAATTTATCTAGAAGGTGATAAATAGCATCGCATGTTATTTCTATTATTTGTCTTTATTTATTATAGTCCCTGAAATTGCAGGAGCTCCTTCATTATGCTAGAAGTTGGTGGTTACTCTACAATAAATAGCAAATTTGTCAAAGTTGACAAGATTTTTATTCATCGTGGCTACAAGATCGTCGATAGGCCTTACCATGACATTGCCTTGTTGAAGCTTAAGAGGCCACTCACTTTTAACAACAAAATACAACCAATAAATTTACCTAAACTGCATCTTAGAAGACGCAAGTTAAATGGCCTGATTTGTCGAATCAAGAATAACAAATGTGTCACATCAGAGGGTTATATTGATGATTTTGTTGAAAATAATGGAGAGGATTATTTTAATTATAATATATATGTGTTTAAATTTGAATACAATGATGATAACTGGGCTGAATACGGTATTGAACACTCTGCCGAATACAGTGCTGACCACTCCGCCGAATATAGTTCTGATCATTCTAACGAATACAGTGCTGAACCCTCCGCCGAATACAGTGCTGACCACTCCGTTGAATATAGTGCTGACCACTCCGCAGAATACAGTGCTGACCACTCCGTTGAATATAGTGCTGACCACTCCGTTGAATATAGTGCTGACCACTCCGCTGAATATAGTGCTGACCACTCCGCTGAATACAGTGCTGACCACTCCGCCGAATACAGTGCTGACTACTCCGCCGAATACAGTGCTAACAACTTCGCTCAATACAGTTTTGACCACTTTGCTGAATATATTGATAAATATAGCGATGAGTATAGTATGAAAAATAAATATACTTTGCCCGTTGTGGTTGGAAAGGGACTGGATGAAGTAAGTTAACCAAAATAAGTATTATTTGCGAGTATAAAACGAATCGATTAGTAAAGTGTTAACAAAAGGTCAGGTAAACAGCACCCCTAACCGATGAGCGTGTATGAAAAGACTTATGAATGTAGAAGAAGCGAAAGGTGTATGTCAGGATCGTAGCAATTGGAAGTACGTGATCTTTGCCTACCCCCATGGGAAAAAGGCGTGACATTATGTATGTATGTATGTATAAAAAGAATCGAAAAATTATATATTTTTTTAAGCATGTTGTATTAATGTGTGTGTTTGTGATATAACATTATTTGTTTATTATTTTATCATTAAAATAACTTTACAGACTGGTGAACCTAGTAGAAAGATCAAATCAATGAATGTCGTTCAGCTCCCCATGTCGGTATGCTCTAAATCCAACAACGATTTGTATGAAAAAACCTATATTTGCGGCGTGCCAGACAATAGTATCTTGGCTGGTATTGACTCCGTAAGTATAAGTCTGTATTCATCATATCATATTATATCATCGTGCCCGTAATCCCCTAAGGGGTGGGCAGAGTCAAAAGGTGCTCTTAACCACATTTAGCTAAAAAATAAAACTGAACTGGGTTAGAAAGTAGTGTCATGTGGCTGGCCCATCGCCTACACAATCACACACCCACTCAAGACCTGACATACCATTAGTCGCCTTTTACGACATGCTAAGCATGGGACACAGTTGGCACATTCTTTTAAGTCTCCAACATGGGACCAATATGGGACTTATTGTGAAAAAAATTTTGGTGCGGCATTTTGATATTGAAATTACTTAGTGACAACCCGATGTCGGAAAGTTAGCGGTTTATCACTGTCGTGTCTCGGGAAACACGTTATCCCTTTGGTTCGGCACCTAAACCGTTTCTAGTAATATCGGACTGCTGTGTCACCGGAGTCCGGACTATGAGAGTGAATGAACAGGTAGTGCACCTGTTCCACCATGTTCTTTTATTTAATCATCGTCCTCCTAGCATTATACCCAGTGCTTAGTCAGGGTCCGCTTAAACCATACTCCAGGGCTTAGCGTGTCTGGTAATTACATTGAAGCGACTGCCGATCTAACCTTCGAACCCTTAGATAGGGGAACGAGACAATTTGTATCTTGGTTCCACATATCCATAGTTATTTGAACGTGTTTCATGTTTCTTTGTTTGCTTGAACGCTCTAATCTCAGAAGCTTCAGATCTGAAAATGAAAATATTTTTTGTGCTGTATTAATTTATTGAGTAAGGTTATGTAAAATTAACCAAGAACATAAACCGCTGGCACAGCTAGTTTGTAATATGTGTTTGACTGGCTCGATGGCGCATTCGGTAGTGACCCTGCTCCATGCGCCAATAGTTGTGGGTTCGATCCCCACAGGACAAACATTCGTGTGATGCATACTTGTGTTTGTTCTGTGTCTGGGCTTTTAATATTTAAGTATATATTTGTAATGCCACTGTTGATTCTGATATCCGTAACATAAGTGCTTAAGCTACTTACCTCGGAGTCAGATCAATGTATGTGATGTAGTCGGATATTTATTTATTTATGTGAATGTATATTTCAGGGAGACAGCGGTAGTCCATTGGTGGTAAATAATACACTTATAGGGATTGTGTCCCACAAAATGGACTATATAGCATCCTTCGGGAAACTTGGCTTTGGGTTCTACGTCAATGTTGAATATTACGTTCCATGGATCAATTTTATAATGGAAACACATTAAAGCCAACTGCGAAGTTATATATATATAATTTTATTTTACACACGAATATATCTATACCTACAAATAAATAAAATAAACGTATGTGTTTTAAAAGCAAAGTTATACAGTACTTACTTACGTTCAGCAATGTATACATTTAACAACATGTTTTATTTAAATTACAATTTAATTTAAACACATATTTTGTACATTGAGCGACATAAATTAACGTCTTGAAATTCATAAGCCTGTATTAAATAAATATATACATATCTATAACGAAATGGTTTTTATGACATAACTACCCTAATATTTGTATAGGTACAAATGAGTTAATCAGTCTCGAATCACTAAGGAAAATAAATATAAAAAGACAAATCAACAACAATCATTTAAAAATCCTGTAGAATGGATTTAAAGCATTTTTTATTAAAATGTATTTTGTTTGTAAATAAGCTTGCGACTATCCTTCAGTGAAGTCGCGAGCTATTTTTCAAATAAATTTCATACAATCAATAGCAATCCCTGAAGGGTTAAGCAGAATCCAAAGGGCAAGATTCTTGAAACATCTCATTATTAAACCACTTTGAAAGGCCGGGTAATCAGTGATCGCAAGACTAATTATTAAGTAACATTTTTCTTTCGAAAACATTCCGTTTTATCATTTTTAATATTATCTATCCCTAATCTCTAACCCAAAATTCTTAAAGCTTGATGGTGCATAACTGATCTTAATCATAATTACATACTGATCAAGCAATCACATACACAGACCAACCAAATTATTTAACATAATCATAACATCGAAAATTACGTTTCAACAACTAAAAATAATAACATGAAAGAAAGCCAGTCGATATCGACATCAATAAAACATAACTCGATGAATCTTCCCCGCGAAAGGGCCCGACGAAATTTGGATTCTATATCTGTACTCTTTAAATCCAAAATGAATCGTTCTAATCCGTGCATCGGTAGGTGCTCAATATAATATTCTCATTACGGTATCAGGAACCCTGTTAGATATTCCCTTTGCGTCGGCTCCGGCGTAATTCCAAATATTCGGTTACACAGCCAAAACCTTTGATGTCGACAAACCGCCATTTCGCGGACCTATGTCAAACGCAAAAAAGAGCGGGAAATTTGTTACTAATACAAAATGGCGGGTCCTCTACGAGGAAATGTTACGTAATGAATTTCGTTGTCTCTACTGATTTCAACTCATGCAACGTTTAGTTCGGGGATTTTGTTTCAATGTTGTTGCCAGAAACATTTTCGTTCTAGTTTATGTCTCTTTATAAGGAACTAGAATATAGAAGAATTACTTAAATTTATAAGAAAACAATAGACATACGAGCGGTAACGCAAATGTAATAGCTCTGGCATTGCAAACATCTGACTACTTACCACTAAGCATCCCATATTCTTATTGGCCACCTTTAACTCACAGAAAACAATATTATATATACTTTTAAATGAATTCACAAAGGCACCAACTGAATCAAAAGCCCCGCATCTGACGCACCTTCGCCAGCCACTGATCCGCCACCCTCCACTTAATCAAAGTAAAACTCCAAATTCCCCAACCCTTCACAACTACGTCATACATGTATTGTTTACCCGTAGCCAAATGAAGCAATATCAATCATTATTAATTAAGTGCCAGACAGCCATATCAAAACTTTGCTTGTTCCTCTTTTAGCTCGAGTTTATTAATTAAATAATTAATATCAATTCTAGTGGTGCCAAATTTTCACGACATTCGTTGTCATAACGATTTATGATCTTATAGGGATGGAGTGAATTAGGGAAATGGGACCACCATGGTGTTCCAATTTTTCGTAATGTATTATTAATGTTTATGGGTTATAATCATCTAACCATGATCCAAAAATTGTCTGGTTCCCCTAACTTAGGGTTACGAAGGTGAGATCGGCAGTCGCCAGACTCGCTAAATCCTGGATCATGGTCTAAGCGGACCCCGTCTAAGCACGGGACATAACGCTAGGAAGATGATGATGGGTTATAATCATCTTCATCTGCTTTGCGTCCTGTCACGTTCTTATTCGGGTACCAATTATACTATGACCCCAGATATTTCAAGTCTAGATTATAAATATAGGTAAATAAATAAATTATCCGGACTGACACACCAATTTGCAAGTTCCAAACGAAGCTATAAGCGTACTATGATAACATTTGCCCCTAGCGGGATTCGAACCTGCGACCCGCGGTTTCGTGGTTAGGTCTCTGACCACTCAACCAACGGACCTGACAATGCAAACGACTGATATATATTGTCGTAAACCTTAACCAAAGGAACCAGACAAATAGGAACGCAGTTACACATCTATTAGTTAGTTAAATATACTAGTTACTGCATGTCTGAACAGTTATTTCCTTTTAGCTATAAACAATCTTGGTCCCATGTTGGTCTGGGACTTAAAAATAATGTGCCAACGGTGTTTCTTGCCTAAAATATCGTAAAAGGCGACTAATAGAATATCGGGTTTCGGATTGGATTAGGCGTGTGTAGGCGACGAGCTAGCCACTTGTCACAACTTTTTAACAATTTTACATCTGACCCAGTCCGGTTTTATTTTTGGCTGAATGTGGTTAAGGGGGTTGCTGCCCCTTTGACTCTGCCTACCCCTTCGGGTATTATGGGCGTGATGTTATGTATGTATGTATGTAGCTATATACAAGATAAAGATGCATATATAGATTCAAAAAATAGAGTTATATCCCTATATTTGAACCACCACTCCTTGCATTTTGAGGCGCGTGTCCTAACTATCGAGCTATGAGCTTATAGCTCAAATCAAATATCTAGCTAGAATAGTTATTTGAAACTGCAACCTTTGGCCACTTGGCCAGTCTTGGTTGTCATTACTTATAAGTATAGGTATATATATCATAATGCGGTAGTAAATCTGGTACATAGTCACACCTAAACTACCTTACTGATTATGATGAAATTTAGTAGGTATACCTAAAGTTTGAACCATAAGAAAGGGAAATTTATACCATATCGGGGAAATCGATAGATTTCGACGACGAATTTCACACATTATATGCAGCTATGGGAAAATACTAGTTTGTTATTATAATAAAATGGGACACTGAAAAATCGGGACATGTCCCGCAACGCATCCCTAAATTCTAGAAACAAATTGTTAGAAAGTCTGCCTCCCCGCCACGGGCCAGTATTTCACGGAGTTGCTTTAATTAATTTGCGCTTCGCGAATGCAAATAAAGCGATTCCCTTATCATATTCGCAAACTCACAAATATTCGAACACGGACGGCTGTGGAGGTGCGATTCATAGAGTAAGCAGACGTGTTATTTAAAAAAAATCGAAAACTCTTACTTCTTTTTATATTTTGATTACAAATAAACAAATTTCGTCCCATGTTTGTCTGGGACTTAAAAAAAAAAGAATGCAGCAACTGTGTTCCTTGCCTAGCATTTTGTAAAAGGCGACTAATATTTTATCGGGTTTGGGGTATGTCCATCAATAATGTGGAAAATACGTAATTGCAGTGACTAGTTCGTGGCCCACATAATGTCATACGATGTACGATTAGTCGTTTTTTACAACTTAACAAGCAAATTATATTACCTACACATTGACATAAGCGCTCCAAATGTCCGTTATCTGATATCCGAAAGTTTCACACACATGTATAAGGAGTTCTTCTTTTTTTACTAGTCCGTGCTCATAAGCAAAAACTTTCTACTGCCAGTAGGGTAAATAAAATAATAAATAATACCGGCTTCCTCTATTCAATTGCAGCTCCACGTCTATTTATATTTTGCAGCACGGCATCCACAATTGGATATGTCGACAAATAATTAGCATTTTAATTGTGGGAGTTGAGGAGCCAATGTTGTTAATAACTCCTGCGCTGACGGTCGCAGCCTTAGTCTTTGCCCTTTATAATTGCTGAACAATTAATTAATAAATTATCAGGTTGACTCAAAACTAACTAAGTAACTAGAAAGAAAAAAAGAAAGAAAAAAATGTTTATAAGGTACCTAATCAGAGAGAACCAAATGCTTCTTCATCATTCATGATCCTTTTCATACATCCTGACATCACCCTCTGTTAACACACGACCAATCTAGTCGTGGTAGGTGAACCTGGGCCTTCCGCGGCTCCTGCATCCTTCCACTTTCGCATTGTATATCTGTTTAGTAAATCTTTCGTCATCCATTGTTTCCACATGTATGAACCACCGGGGCATGCCTCTTCTTACCTTGACTCAAAAAAATTATGTTATTTGGGTTCAACGTTTCAGAATCCAAATTCCCCAAGCGTCACTACTTAAATAAATAAATAAATAATAAATATCCGGCGACATCACATACATTGATCTGACAAACTCATCACAATGTTTCGTATATATTTTATGGACTCAATTTTTCAAAATATGCTAAGCGAAAACAAACAGGTTTACTGTCAAATATTTATGCAACAGTTCATTGGCTGTCAAACTTTTGCATAATTTTTGGAACGCCAATAATAAGTATTAGACTACATTACATTGGTTTAATCTCAAAATAATTAGCTTCGAAACTAGTATTATTGACATCAGCTTCAACGAAGGTGACACAAAAATCTAGACCTCAGATGCCTGTTTCATATCGAGATTGAACCCGCGCCCCTCGCTCTTGACTTGAATACTAAACATTGCACGTACGGAGCTGTTTGTTAGATGTTAAAAAATAACTTTAACATTTCATTTCACGTATTATTTTGTTCCATTTCTACTACTCCTTTTACATTTCGATGACAGCGATTCTGAGTAATCCCACAGAACAAACGATACAGTCTTTGTAAAAAAAACGAATTTTACTCGGGGGGAACCACGGGACAAAAGTAGTTAATTGTTTATCAACACTCTTAAAACTAAATGCAAATATGTCGTCAATTTTCAAATCAGCTACAGTTTGTAAAGCACTGTACCTAAAGACGAATGAAAACAAAGCTGAATAAACACTATATTATGTAAAGTCACGACTCACTGGAATTTAAACGAAAGCTGTGTAACGAATCGATGCTTTCTCATACTGTAAATAACAATAAAATGTCAACATGGCCTCGCGTTAGCAATATTTAGCAATAGTTAGCAGTTTAGAAGCGCGGGTAGACTGCTTTTGGAAGCGGTGCGCCTGCCTGGTGAGCAGGATTAGGGACAGCCCCAACAGCATCCTGTCTATGATAGCGAGTAGATTGGACTGCCGCTATATTAATTATAGCTGCACAACCTCTGCAGGAGGTAAGCAAAAAAAAAACGTAAATATATAAGTACCGCCTAAATTGTATTGTAGGTATTTGTTTGTATCCCTATTTCTGTATCTGTTTTTCGTGCAATAAAGAATATATCTTTCTATCTAACTACATTCTTACTAACATAGGATAACCCCTTTATATATAAGGATAACAAATAATGAGTCATGTTATTTGAATAAATAAGATATATTATTATTATTATTTATATTCTAGAGACAATTTATTAGCCTTTAGTGAACATTCCTGCATGTTTTTCAAATGGAAATATCTGTTCAAAAATAGTAACTAAGGTTTTATCACGTCTTATTTATTAAAATCAATTGTATTGATTTTTATGTAATTAACATGGATATAGTAATACTTGGACAAAGTAACATAGATAAAGTAAAATAAAAATATTCATACTATCGCATCTACGTAGGCCATTTTAAACAATTCACCCAAATATAAAATTTACCTGGGTTATATGAAAACTTGAAAAGAGTAGCTACAAAAGTGTCGCCTTCTCAATCACAAACCCTATACGCGTCATACGTTATAGAGAACATAGCCTATGTTCTCTATAATTACGATACTACGATATTTATAAACGTTATAGAGAACATATAGACTATGTTCTCTACATAGCCTATGTTCTCTATAACGTTTATAAATATCGTATGAGTGATACGACACTTGAGATTCATATTTGACCCGTCCACTGACGCGCAAAGGCTCCTCAAAGGCGACATCGCCCCGTGAAATTGAATAGACACCACAACAAAACTACATCTACCGCTCACAGCTACATGTGTCGAGTACAGATTAAATTGAATTTGCGCTAAACATGTTTACAACATTCGGTTATGTATTTATCAATGTTGCACCTAAATGTATTTTGATTATTATTAATTTCGGAAAAGCAACAACAAGGTTAAGAGTAAGGGTTGTCTTTTTCAATACAATTGATTTTATTTTATTAAAAGTAAGGGTTTTTTCGACATTTAAATAATCAATACAATATATAAATAAAAATTTATCGCCGATATCTACATACATATATACGCGTGTAACCTCCGAACGATTGCATAATCTATACTAATATTATAAAAAGGTAAGATTTAATTGTTCGTTTGTACCAAATAGGCTCCTAAACTACTGAACCGATTTGAATAATTCTTTCACCAATATAAAGCTTACTTTATCAGCAAAAACATAGGCTATATTTAATTCCTGTATGCCTACGGGAACGGGAACTACACAGGTAAAACCGCGGGGCGCTGCTCGTATTGAATAATTAAAATCCCACCAAAAACATTTTCATGTAAAATGTTGCCAAGACGAGATCATATGGAATCGCATCGTCAAAAGTTATCACATCTCATGTAGTGCCAAGTTTCTAACTCTACATGCCCGAATTCTATAAGCCCTATCTTCACAAAATTTACAGCTTAGTCAAAATAAGTGGCTCGGCCATTTAGTTTTATCAATATGGTATATTATATATATGGTAGTGTCAATGAGGGTTTTTTGAAATAAAACGTCCAAAAGATGGCGTCACTGTGACGTGCGGTCTTGTCACCCTCCTCATTGGTTAGTTATCAGAACAAACTGACATTCTATCAACAATGAGCCAATAGTGACCACGAGACTCCCTCGTGCCACCTAGTGGATTTTGTATTTTAAAAAACCCTCATTGACATGTTATGGATAGTCTAAATATTTCACTCCCTTAAAAAAAATATGAAGAAAGTTGCTTGTGACATTTTGTGAAATCAAACTAATCCATTACGTGTTCAAATTAAATTTCAATTAAAATCTCATATGAACATATTACGTAATCCGCGAAGGGTTAGGCTAAGTCAAAGTTACTTGGCGATTTACAAGTGCTTTTTTGAGGCCTACGTAAATAAAGATATTTTGAGTTTAAGTTTGAGTTAAAGGGGTAGCCTCTTTAACCACGTTCGATCCCCACGCAGGACAAACATTCGTATGATGAATACTTTTATTATTTTGTGTCTGGGTGTTAATATCCAATATTTAAGTATATATATGTAATGCCACTGTTGATTCTGATATCCGTAACACAAGTGCTTAAGCTACTTAGTCAGATCAATGAATGTGATGTTGTGAGATATTTATTTATTCACTTTGTAAGTGATAAATTACACTTACGAAAATGGTGTTCAACACTCATATTTATACATTTCAGTGTTTAATTACTATGCAAATAAAAATGTATAGGGGGCGCTAATTGTTAAGCAAACACGAAGCGCCGGTAAATACCTCCCCAATAACATAGAAAATGCAACATCCGATTCAATTTCACTTCCTTTTCATTTTGATTTGAACAAATAGGGCTGAGACAACATTTTAGCGTTCTTTAGGTAACTCCAGTTTTTTTTTTTATTATTTAATTTTGACGATACGGAATCTCCCTGATATCCATTATTCAGGGGCACTTATTCTAATACATTTCTGAGTGTATTTCTAGTGGATTACATAATATTTAATTACTTATTTCATAGCCTAAACTAAAGATTTATATAAATTTAAAATATAGGTAACTTCTCTTTGCAACTGTGTAAATTTAAATTTTGGGTACCGATCTTAACCAAAATCTGGGTATAAACTAAAAATAATACTGACTAGACGCGGGACTAAACGCGATATTCATTATGTAAGTAGTACATGAGTACAGCTTGACGGTCACAAGCGACTTACAACACACACACTTTAAAATCATATATTGCAAAATCTGGGTGTTTCATCGATTTAAAACAGGGTTTAAAAAAGTAAAGGGTTAAGCATTCCCAGAGGGAGGCTGAATGAGCTTGTAGTTCCAGCTCAGGAGTAGTTTGAAAGTAAAATATACGTAGATAGAGACTGCAGGGAAAGGGAAGGGGGTTCTAATCTTTTAACATAACACCTCATTAAAGATAAATTATATACGTTAGTAATTAATAACATCAAGTTAATCAGACGATGAAACCAAAAAGTGGATAAAGAAACTCAATTAGAAGACTCAGTAGGCTAAAGTAAAAAAAAAAAATTAGACTCGATTTTATATATAGAAGCTAGAATTTTATTATATATTACAGCAACGAACTCTAATTATACCTAAATCTAAATCTATTTACTTATTTTTACACAATTAATGCAGCAACCGCATTTTAACAGATTGACAGCGGTCATTAACATCAACAGTTACAAAGCTTTTATAATTTAATCTATAATAATATTTTAAAGAGGAAAGATTCGATTGTTTGTTTGTTTGTTTGTATCAAGTAGGCTCCGAAACTACTGAACCGAATTAAATAATTCTTACACCAATGGAAATCTACTTTATCAGCGTGTAATATAGGTTATATTTTATCCCCGTATTCCTACGGGAACGGGAACTAAGGGTAAAACCGCGGGGCGCTGCTAGTAAATAATAAATGTGAAATTATCTTCCCGTAAGTTGTTTCGGACTTAATCCCACCTCGATTACGGCGTATTCCTATCAAACTTTGCGTTAACATCGAAAAAGGACATCGACCCTCATCCCTCAGAGGTAGCCCTAATTCGCGTAGCCCCGGGCGCGGCTGTTTACATATTTTTCCGCTCCCGTATTGTGTATTTGTGTTTGCGGCATTTAATTGGAAATCTTGTTTTGTAAACTGCGTGGAATTGTCTAACCAAATGAGTGTTGGGTACGTACAATGGCTCTGTAGCTTTGTTACCTATAGAAATGGTAAATAAGACAGATTTATTTGTGTGACGTAAGGAGGCGTGGCTCGATACATATTAATTAATGTCCTCCTAATCGATATTGTTCACGGCGGCCAATCTCAACGAGGGTTAGCCAACTGTGCGGAAGATATTATAGCGCACAAGTGTGTACGCAAACACAGGTGCACTCTCTGTTCCTTCACTCTCATAGTCCGGTGAGAAAGCAATTCGACATGACTGGAGAGGTCAGGCGCAGGACCAACGGCTTAACGTACTTTCCAAGACACGGGGGTGATTATACCGCCAACTTTCTGACTCCTTATTTAATATAATTATATATCTTTGCATGTATTATTATAATTTTCATATTATTTAAACTAAACTGGCACACATAATTAGCAACTGTAAGATTTCATTCATTTGTTTTATTGTTTCTCTTATTTAAATTAAATACCTTAGTACAGGTTTAAAACCTGGCAAGAGCGATCTCTCCCACTACAGGCTTCTTACTAGCTTAAAGAGAGAAATCATGCATAATATATGTTAAACCTGTATTGAAATAAACGATTTTGATTTGATTTGATTTGATTTGACTCCGGACTATTACTGAGGAATTTCAAATATTGAAATAACCAGCCACAAATTATTATTGGCCCGGCCCGGGATTTGAACCCGGGACCTCTTGGCCCTTAGGTGGCGCATGCTACCACTAGACCAACGAGGCAGTCGATACATATACATGTATATATACATACATAGGCACTACCACCTCAATACCTGAAAGGGTGGGCAGATTTCGAGCAGCAAGCACTAATTAATGGTTTCCCATTGGTATTAAGGTCTATAGGATATATTGCATCAGCGTCAATATATTTGTACTCGTAAAACTTGAAAAATTGTTTATTCAATTTCGATAATATTGCACTTTAGGTACATGTTTTTTAAAGGAAAATAAAACCTATCAGGCGCTGGTCCCTTTTAATTAACATTAAATGAACGAACGTACGTAGTGTTCACAGCGGAGCGCGGCCGAGTTCAACAGTTTTCATATATGACGGTCGTTTTTATTTTAAACGAACTATTGCCTGAGACTTTCTTTACGTAGAATTTATTAAACAAAGTATTTTGGTGCTTTATTTCCCATTCTAAGTTACGGCTTATACAATCTGTCAAGTTTAGTTTCAAATCAGCCGTTTGGAACGTTAGCTGGAGCATTAGACAATCATAGACTGACAACACACAGATAGACAAACAAATGCATACCTAAATATAAACTTTAGAAAAATGTGTAAGTATTTTCTATTATAAGTACTGATAATGTTGTGCGTTCAATCATAAAATATTTTGAAATAACAGAAAATTCAACGTCATTCCTGTATAGACAGTTGCACTAAAAGATTAGTCTCTGCCCCAGCAATATAAAAGCAACAGATTGTTTGTCGGACTCCCGTCGGCTCCCATTTCACGGGCCACCACGCACCGCGTGCCTATGGCGGCACAATGGAAGCAGTGACCAGATAACATCGTGCTATATGACCAGGTAACATAGTTCTATGTAACCAGGTAACATAGTGCTGCATTTATATTGATAGGTAGGATTAACTTCTAAGTCGTCAAATAATAGATACAAAATAGAACAATTTGCATCTACCACCGGTTCGGAATGTCGCATCTACCGAGAAGAAACCGGCAAGAAACTCGGTAGTTACTCTTTTCAATGCCAGATTGAATAACAAATAAAATTTACAGATTAAATTAATATTTATACTAAGTCATACAGTTAATGTTCGTTAAAGATTCAGCCGAGTATTATTATAAGTAAAAGGTTAACCATAGCAGACAGCCTCCGAAGATGGCACTTGAAACCGACCGCCATATGGCACGATCCTTACACACCTCACTCGCCTCTTCAACAATCATGATCATTTTACCTATGTCTCCTTCAGTATTCTCAAAAGCTGTTCCTTTAACCTATGTCTTGTAAGTTATTGTTCCTGGTACTAGCAATACCACCATCCCTATTGTAAAAGCCGTCGATGACGTAAACACAGGCTTACTGCCATCAGGCAACAGGCTCGAAAGCCTTTGATCTAGAAGCGACTTTTTGATCTCGACTGCGTTCGGTTCGTCTCAAACGCGACACACGGAGCGAGCTACATTGGTAGATTGGTGTAACCGGTCACTGGAGGATGTGAAATTGATTAAGAGAGAGCTTATTACACTTTTTTAGTCCATGATATGTATTTACTGTTTATTTATAAAAGAAAATGCTTTTAAGGATCTCAGTCTTGTTAAATTATCGAGCGTTGTACAAGCACTACAGAATAGTAGCACACTTTATTTTAATTCATCATCTATGTCTACCACTTCCACATAATGGCCACAGATGTTTAAGGTTAACCACCTAAAGTGTTTTAGATATTATAAAATTTGTGTCTAAATAAAGTATTTGGCGGGATGATCTCGTAAATTTCTTGCCAAAGGAGGAAGAAATGGCACAGTGCAGAGAGGAGTGGCGGTCACAGGGGGAGGCCTTTGCCCAGCAGTGGGATTTAAATGGCTAAATAAAAAAATAAAAAAAAAAAGTATTTATTGTAATTCCATATTCGGCTCACCAGAGACACCTATAAGTATTAACTTAGATATTATCTGTCTTTGGTTCTTTTTATTGTCTTTGGTTCTTATTATTGTCTATGGTTCCCAATAAATTTTCTGTCTATTTTGAGCAAGCAGAGGTTGAGGTGCTTAGTAAATAGCACTGTTGGTATTTCTAGAATTATCACCGATTTCTTCTCTCTAGAAGGTGAGTAGATTTACATAAGAGAAAGGGTTAAAAAATACTTAGTTTTGTTTCTTCTTATTGTTAAATAAGTTTGAATCTTTTAAGGTTAAAAGGTGAAAGGGTAAAAACCCTTTAACATTCAGCAATATAAAGAGGTCTTAATATTGCTGAATGTTAAAAGGTTTGAACATCATACGACATTAAAAGAAAATATGACATTTTTCACTTCCATACTTTTTAGTATTTGACTGATTCTGGAACCTCCTAACGTAACGGTCCATAAACTAATCGTCAACTTTTATTCATAATCATAATGTAACTTCGACCACAAATTCATATTCCATCCACGGAAAGCCATAAATAATATGTGCACTCCATTTTTTCTTTCTTTCTCAGCTCCGTAGGTCCCAGCTGCGAACATTCTCTATGCTCGGAAAGCACACTGTGACGGACAAGTACGGAATTTCAAATACAGCCCACTGTGCATCGACATTCTGCAACCTTATGACTCGAATATAAGGTTCAAAATCGCTTACCCTTGTATTCAACTCGGTCAAATGTGCGATCACTTGCTCTTGTTTCGGATTCGTGGATGTTGCGGGCTTGTCGCTTTTTGTTTTTGGAATATTTTTGTTTATTAATCGGGTTGCGGTTTGGAAACAAATGTTTTTGTTTTCGGCACGTAACTACGTACATATTTACGTGCCTAACTGGTGCTGTGGGAGTCTGGGAATCGTAAATATCATAACTAGGATACCTATATTTTAATTTAACAGTATTAGAATTCCTTTTAGAAAGAGAAAAAATTAAATCAGAGTCTACTTACCGTTTCAGTTCCTTAGATAGTGGGACATGCCTGCCCTGCCATACGGAAAACGTATGTAAGTAAGACGTATATATACGTAAGACGTACGTACGTATGACAAATGTGCGTAAGACGTATGTACGTAAAACGTATGTACGTAAGACGTAGGTACGGCTAATGATCTAATTGACCCGGTTTCCAACCCCTACGTAAATGCAGAACCGACACAATTTCACTAAAGCGAGCCCAGCGGCGCACGCGCCGGCGGATATAAAACTCTATCGGGCAACAGTTTAGCCGCGTCGTAAAGCGCCGGGTATTTTACTAGTCGCGTTTATTGCCGCTCGGAGCCGGTTATGGAGTGAATCAGCAGTTTATTGGCTCCTTATGGGGTTTCGATTGCGTAAGATATTAGCCAAAAAGTGACCATTATGATTATAATGCGTTTTGATAAAAAGACGGTCAAGTATAAAATTAATCTGCAAGTTTTAGCCACAACAGCATCGTCACACATCATTTTTTTCTTGTCAATCAATACTTCTCAAAAATGATGATAATCTATAATATAAAAATGAAACGCTGAATGTGTTGCTAAACGCAAATCTCGAGAACAGCTGAACCGATTTTGCTAATTCTTTTTTAGTTGTGTTTGTTATCGTCAAGTGAAGGTTACTAGGAAAGAAAAAAATAAAAAGTTGCGGGATAAATAAAATGTATAGGTACCTACGTATTTGTCTTCTCAACTACATTCGATGACTGCATTTCTTAAAAAAGGTTGTAATAAGCTAGTATTTTATGACCTATTTGATTTTCCTAACTTATTAATAAAATGTAGTCTAATTACGGCATAGTCAAACAGTTCCATCCATCTTACGGCAGTAGGCAGTAGACTACACAGTAGCAGTAAGGTTTCTCTATGGGCAATGATTCGAAATATAAAAATAAACCAAACGTTAAAATAATGTCTGATATTTAAAGGCTGGCAATAAAATAGAGATGACGTCAAAGATTTTATTTGCAATTAAATAAATAAATCTGATAACGGATATACGACCTCACACAATCACATTTCTCAAGCCTTCAAGAAACTATGCAAATTTGCAAGACGTCAGATTTAGTCTTCCTTCATACGAAAGGCAAATCCCCCATTTGTATACACGTTACCTCAATGATTCGCGCCGATATTGGATGCGCGCTCCTTTATATTCAAAGGCGCGGCAAATAGAAATCTGTTGGCTCGTACGCTCTCCCCGCGTGCGGACGCGGGAAATTTCCCCGGGGACCTTCACTATAGTAATTATGGCGAGTGAGTGTGGAAGAATTGTTTTGCGTCAAACATATGGCAAGTCAGCGGCCGTCTTATGTTTGACGATGAAGTAAATTAAAATTCAAAAAGTCTTTAATATGTCACTTATAAATGGCCAAGTTTACTAGTAAGTACTTAATCTAATCTTTTAATCAGTTTGAATCTACCGCTGGCTCGGAATGTTGATTCTACTGAAAAGAAACTTGGTAGTTACTCTTTTCAGTGTCAAAATATTTATAGGTACATTATAATTTTTACATAGTACAATAGGTAAGATAAAAGGGAATTGGAGTGGTGGTAGCTTAATGGTAAGGACACGCGCCTCTTAACCAAGGAGTGCGGATTCAAACCCGGGCAAATATCTCTAGATTTTTCAAATCTATGTACGTATTTATACCACTAGCTCGACGGTGAGGGAAAACATCGTGACGAAACCTGAAAATTCAAACAACTTTGAATTTGTAACCATGATCCAAAAATTGTCTGGTTTCCCTATCTTAGGGTTACGAAGGTCAGATCGGCAGTAGCTTCAATGAATTAGCAGACTCGCTAAATCCTGGACCATGGTCTAAGCGGACCCCGTCTAAGCACGGGACATAACGCTAGAAAGATGATGAGAGAAAGATAATAGGGAGGGTGTGTCCACTAGTAGATGAATCAAAGCAGCAAGCATGTAATGACCAGTTCCTGATAGTGTTTTGTGAAATGTGTTTGTAATAGTGTAGGTATGTAACAAATTTTTCACAATTTGCCACGTAACCTGCTTAGGTTGTTAATTTTATTCTTTTGTCTAAAGTGGTTGAATTTACTTATTTATTTTTAGACTCAACTTCAATGTTCAGTGAGCGGGCGTCATAAATGTTTGTAACACTTGTCTGCTCCAGTGTCAAATATATGACCATGACTAAGAAAGAACGGGAAGATGATGACTAAACTCTTCAAAGTATCTTACTAATTGGCAAAAGTGTTAAACAACGCCTTTATTTAATGATTAAAACTAATCGTTATCACACACACGCACACACACACGCATATACATACACAGCGCGCTCGTTTTTTTATTCTAACGCATGAAGTATTTAAATTTAAATTTACTCAAAAAGAGTATTTAAATTTAACTCATTTTAATTAATGTTTTTTTTTCTAAGAATAATCACTATTTGTATTTTTGAAATAGCCACTATGTTCCACTGCAATTTCCTTTGTTTGATTCCCACGAGACAGACCTAGCCTAGTGTGGGTGTACAATTTCATGTTTTGGCTGTATTCCTGGTAAATAAAGACATTTTTATTTCAAACCACATACATACATAACATAACGCCCATAATCCCCGAAGGGGTAGGTAGAGTCAATGGGGGGGTATGCTGCCCCAATTCAACCACATTCAGCCAAAAAAAAAGCCGGGCTGGGCTTGATGGAAAATTGTGAAAAAGCAGTGACAAGCGGCCAACCTGTCGCCTACACAATCACACACCCAAAATCCGAGATACTATTAGTCGCCTTTTACGACATGCTAGGCAAGAACCACAGTTGGCATATTCTTTTTAAGTCCCAGACCAACATGGGACAGTGGGCTGGGTCGGATGGAAATCTGTGAAAAAGGAGTGACAAGTGGCTAGCTCGTCGCCTACTCAGTCACATACCCAAAAGCCCGTAAACCATTAGTCGCCTTTTACGACATGCTAGGCAAGAACCACAATTGGCACCTTTTTTTTTTGTCCCAGATCAACATGGGCCAAGTCCCAGACCAACATGGGACAACTGTTTCAAACCGACTTCAAAAAAAAGGAGAAGGTTCTCAATTCATCTGAATGCTTTTTTTATTAGTTAGACTTGACGAGGGAAAATTGTTGTGACAATTCCAATTTCGTCTAAATTATGGGGTACTAAGAATAAAGTCATTAAATTGATTAACCACGTGTTGTAACGTCTATACAAATTAAAGAGAGTAGAAGTATCTGTTTGCATATCGAAATAACAGCTTATTAGTATATGCATTATGAAAGAATATACGGTCTGTATGTCTGTTTGTTCAGGGTACCTAATCTCTAAAAAAGCTGAACCGATTTTAATAGATCTTTCACTAGTGACCTACATTTTAATTTAACATTTTTAAAGCACATTTATTTTATTAAAAATATTTTTTTGCATATTATATTTCGCGACGGCTGACCGGGACGTATGGAAGAAGAAGACATGCTGCGCCGACCCCAGATGAACTGGGAGAAGGGCAAGAAGATGATGATATTATATTTCGCGTTAACAAAGTCGAGGCCACAAGCTAGTACCATTATAAAAGAAAATTAGGTCTTGTTCCCACATTAGAGTGGCCACACTATCTGACAATCTCTCCACCCAACCATAGGTATACCTTCTCCGTTCCATGTTTAGTAAAACGCAGTGGCGAATTTACAGTGTTGGCCGCCCTAGGCCCCAGGCCATAACTCGCAGTACTAAAGCGTCATCACTTAATTTTTATTACGATTGGCCGCCTCTAATATCTGGCAGCGCTAGGCCCGGACCTACTGGGCCTTAGGGTAAATCCGCCACTGGTAAAACGTGACGTCACTCCCACCACCACTCATATCTGTTTCATTTAACAACCAGTTCGCAAGACCCCAACAAACGCAAATAGTTAGCAAACAGCGATTTATGCATAAATTCAGTTGTGCCCAATTTGCGTGTCCACTCGTGAATAATGTAACAATGGTTTAAATCGTGATTGTGAGGCGCAACTTTTAATGGGCCGGCTTGGAGGGGGGCCAACGGCGGCATCGGGGCACGGGAGATGTACTGGCCAGTGTTTTGGACGGGATGTTATCAGTTTTTTTTATGTGTGCACCTTTCGGAAAAACTGGCTGACTAGTCTGATTGACTTAGTCAGGTATCAAACCACAGTCAAAATATTTTTACTTGTGTATAGATATTATCTAATAACTAAAAATTAAAGAAATATAGGTTACAGTTTTTTATGTAAAAACCGCCGATCATTTGTAGCCGATTTGGTTTAGTATTTAATTACTTCTAATTTACTTAGAGGTAAATAACAAAATAAAACACAAAATTCCGTACATCCCTGCAAAGGTACATTTTAACTCAAAAGTTTGGTTTAAATCATAGATGTATAAAATAGTCTTACTACTATTTTATACTATCCAAAGAGCAATTAGCTCTTCAAACCATAAAATTGAGTCAAACTAGATGAATCCAGATAATTGTGAAATACCTTGCTCCACGCCTATATAATTACAAAACCAATGCCTATTAAACCATTAATCGCCTTTTGCGACATGCCAAGCAAGGAACACATTTAATAGATTTTTTTTGCGTCCCTGATTAATACGGGTCTATAGAATATAAAATTTTAAAATAATTGCCAAAACATACGTTCATATATGCACATACTTATCCTAATATTCATTGTAGTAACATCTAAAAAAGTCTTCACTGCAAAACTTCTCGTTACATCCAAGCTTTACCTCAACATTGACTCTATACGGCTACAAGTTTACTCTTAATCTTGCCGTATTCGCTATCAGTACATTATGTTTATATCTAACCGTAAAATTTCGTATTCACCTCGGTCATATTGCAGTATGTTACGGTCGGTATATAACAAATGTGTTTGCGCTCACACCCGGCAAACGCTGCGACGCTCCCAAACACTGCAGATGAATCTACTCTTATACGGGAGGTTTGTTTCTGCCAATGTTGAGTGAGAGATGATTTAGTGTTGACTCAAGTAAGTCTATATTTAGTAGTTGTGCTAAATATCAACTGACTTGAGTCAACACTGTTGTTACTAGAACTACTAAATATGTGTATAAATATTTGGGCTGTATAAACATACATAACATTGCACGTCCTTACCATGAGCGGCGGAAGCTCAATGGTAAGGACACGCGCCTCTTATCCGAGGAGTGCGGGTTCAAACCCGGGCACGTACCTCTGGATTTTTCAACTCTATGTACGTACTTATGCCACTCAACATACGAGTCGACCATACCTTTTTTTTTTGGAGTCTTTTAAATAGCTTTTTAAAAAGCAACTAGATTCAAACGCGTGACTTTTAGTTCAATTGCTAGCATTTGCAACCATCCAGACGTAGTAATAACTGCATGATGATGCAACTAGTTGCACTAGTTATGTAGCATAACTGATGCTACTAGTTATATCGTAAATAGCTATACATACTACGGAGTTCTCGACAGCACCGGGTGCAAACATTCTGTTAGATACTGCACTTTGCTGCAGCGAAACTTCGGGTGAATGAGAACTGAAGATTATTCCAGATTTTACGTTAACATCAAAGCGTATGTTGGTTTAATAACTTATGATAACAAACAATGATATTGCGTTTATAAAATTTAGTCGCATTATAAAACTTTTGAATACATTCACGTGCTGTTTAATTACCGTTTTTATTTTGTTATTATTATCTTAACATACATACTTACATACATAACTTCACGCCTGCCATCTTCGAAGGGGTAGGCAGAGTCAAGGGACAGCAGGCCCCTTTAACCACATTCAGCCAAAAATAAAACTGGGCTGGGTTAGATGGAATGTTATGAAAAAGTATTGACAAGTGGCTAGCTCGTCGCCTACACAATCACATACCCAAAACCCGATATACCATTAGTCGCCTTTTACGACATTCTAGGCAAGAAAGTTGGCACATTTTTTTTAAGTCCCAGACCAACATGGGATAACATCTTAAAATGGTATATTTTTATGCGACATTATTAATAAGCCCTTTTTATTTAAGTAATACAATGATGAAAGAATGATCTTTGATTTACCAGAATCTCTAATCATGGATTCAGTGTCAAAGTTGAAACCTACTTTTGTTGCAGTATGAACCAGATGCAGTATGATTTACCAGAATCTCTAATCATGGATTCAGTGTCAAAGTTAAAACCTACTTTTGTTGCAGTATGAACCAGATGCAGTATGATTTACCAGAATCTCTAATCATGGATTCAGTGTCAAAGTTGAAACCTACTTTTGTTGCAGTATGAACCAGAAATATACTCACACATCATTATTCAAAGAGCAATCACAATATTACTTACTTTCTATGCTCTACAAATCTCTAATTGAACCATATACGTGTTGTATAACAATCAAAATCCTCGCATCCGAAACCCTTATTAGGTTCTACATAATAAACCTATCACTTTTGGGGCTTCGATAACAATGCGATGATGTATTAGAGCGCTTTTCGAAGCAATCCGGGCGTATTTTTATGTCTTGGTCGCGACCATTAATCATTATGGGGTAACCGCAGAATGGACTGACCTTTTGTCCCTAAGATCTTTGTTTAAGACAAAATATTTCCATTTAGCAGAATGTAGCTTGGTATAAAATAGAGTTTGGCAAAAACAATGCAAGGGAAATAAATAACAGAGAGGCTTGGTACAAAGAGTAACATTTATAATAGTTGGATGTGACACCATGGAAAATAAGACTGGCACTATATTTCATTTCACCTAAGAAGAGTTCCATGACACTTTGAATTTGACGTTAATAGTTATGCGCCCATAAGACACCCATTCGTTTTTTTTTTTCAATTCGATAAAAGCAGTTAAATCGACTTTTTTATTTATTTTATTTTGAATCCTAATGAAAATGAATATTATTTCAAACTATGATTTATTTTTATATAAATACTGGTATTCTCACGTAAATAATATGCAGATATGTCTTAAGTACACGCGATTGGAAGACCCGGAATCATCCAAATAAGGATGGTTTGTTTGATTCGTAAAAAGTACGATGCATAAAAAGGAGTTTTGGCATCTGTCACGGGAATCTTCTTAGGTGAAACAGACTTGGGATTGCAATGCTGGATCCGGCAATCCAGCTGAGCCCAACACAATTTAGCTGTGCTGGGTCTAGTGACATGTGCTGGTTCAATACCGCTGGATTTCAATCCCTACTTGAGATTGGATCATAGATCAAGCATCCTAGGTGGCTTCAGCACAATTTTAGCTCTGCTGGATTTTCCTTCAAATTGTGAGCTTTCTATTAATTTCTATCAACTAGAATAAATTATTTCCATAATCTTATTTTTCTAATCTTATTATGTTTACAGATATATCTATCATTGTTGCCGACACTGGCCTCTTTAGTTGTATATTAATACTTTTTACACCTTTTAATATTTTTGTATTCAAGTTTAGAATTCTAATTTTGCTTTGATATAAAGTACCTACATTGAACTATTATTACTAGCGTATGGAACTGACGCAACGAACAAATTTTTTGCGCCGTGCATTGTTGCCGATCGGCAACAACTCGTTTAGTCACTCGCCTACGTTCACGCGTAAGCGCCATGAAATTCACGGAGTTTACGACGTTTTGGTCGCGATAAAAATGTACTCTATGAGCGATCTAGCGCTGCGTGTTTTAATAGCTTAATTAGATGACAATTGTTAGTTTTAGCGCTGCAAATGCTGAAACACGCTCAGTCCATGCTTCGTGATAATATTTTTGTTTGATAATATAGCTTCTCTATACGTAGTAATAATAGCTCAATGAGTACCTATGGTTTTTCTAGCAGTCTCTTTGTAAATATACGTCTGTTCACACCTTGTTAGTCTCTATCATTTATAAGTATATTATATCTATAAACATAATAAGACTTTATTAGGAATTCTTTACAAAAAAAAAAAAAATTCTTTATGTAATGAAGGAAAGTATTTTACATAAAAGGTAACATTGTAACAGGTAAAACGTACATACGCATAAGTTTAAAATCGCAATGTGGATCTACTCATAAGTTTAACGGCTAACTTTCACATGTATGCATATTAAATAAATTAACTTAACACCTACGTATGGACCTATATACAATTGAGAATATATCTAAAGCAATTTCCCTAACTTGTAAATTCTCACATGTATTACATATGCAAGAACAACGCCAAGGGATTTGCTTTTGAAGTCGCTTCGAAAGCCAAGCGAAGCATACAATGCCGTTTTAAAATTCCTCCAACGCAGCCGCCCATTAAATCAAAGTAGACAGCCAGCAGTGAATATTAAAATTAAATGGCTCGGCATAATCACCGTTCATACGACTTGCCAACTAAAGAGGATTTTGACTTTTTTTTTCTTGAAATCTTACATCCATTAAGATGATGGAACCGCACACAGATATAATGTGTTTAAAATACATGCATACTTAGACAGTCCAAGGAACAATACATCTCCTTAAACTGGACTTGGCGAAAAAACATACATACATACATTTTTACACTTACATACACTTTATTATTTTTTCGCTTAGTTTATTATTATATAACTATTAAAAAAACACATATTACTATAAGTTAACATAAGATCCGATGATAGCATCAGCTAAGTCAATGTACCCATGTAATAAAATAGTCAAAAAATAAATTTAAAAACTTTAAACATTTCATATCTCACAACTAACCTGCGCATTATGATGTCTTTGAAGCCATTTAAATGAAATGTAAGATTCACCAGCATTGTTAAAAAATAATTAAACACAACAGAAAACCACTTTCTTGTCTGCTCGCTAACGTTCCTAAAGCCAACAATTACAATTTAAGGACTTGCAATTACAAAGCCCTTTTAGACTCCATGCTACCTAAAATGAAACGGTTTTAAAGGCAAATTACTTTACAATGAGTTTTGACATAGTTCGCAGTACAAGAGGTACTGATGTAGGGCTTGGAACAGGTATCGGGTATGCTTAGTGGTACTTAAGTTCTTTGGTATCGGTTTTAGTCTGATACCAGTACCTACTTTGTAATGAATAAAGGCATTTTGCACACTTTGCACAGAGTCCTAGCTTTATTTTTTATCTTGGAATGTTTTATAGAATGAAAACCAACCTATTTTTATATATATTTTTTTTACTCTCCATAATTTTATCACTTTTTCCTGTTTTACTGCCAATACGAGACCGATACTAATTAAAAAATATTTATTAAAATATACAGATACTTAATACCCTTGCCAGTATCTAACAATAGCACTGTACAGTAACAGGAGACTGTTTTTTAATACATAAGTACATTTGGGTTCCGATACCATCGGTGTGATACCGGTACCCAAAAATACCGGTACCACAAATACCGGTACCCAAAAATACCGGTAACACAAAGCCTTTCTCGACTGTTCCACCTCGACACCCACAAAAGGCAAATGAAGCCGGCGCCGGCTCAAACAAATAGTGTTTATATTTAAACAAGGGCTAAACACCGCAGCCCCACTGATTAATTGTTTCAGCCTAAATAAATATTAAGGGCTCCTTCAATTTTAGGTGCAGCTTACAGTTTTAGCGAAGACGATACTATATCGAGCTATATCGCAATGGTAAGGTCATGTGCTACACACGGGGTGTTGTTTAAACCTGGGTACCTCTGGAACTTTCCCGTAGACAGGCCCGTTGATCGAGTGGTCAGACACCCTAGCCACGAAACTGAGGGTCGCGGGTTCGAATCCCGCTAGGGGCAAATGTTTCGTGTCGTGAACATGGACATTAGTACTCAAGTCATGGATGTTTATAAACGTATTTAAGTATGTCTATCCGTTCACCAAGCATCCATAGCACAAGCATAAGCTTAGTTTGGAACTAGGGAATTGGTGTGTCTTATTAATATTTTGTTTTCAAAACTAACTACTTATTTTTTAAACAAAATAAGTCTTTATTTGGAACAATAAAGGGTCCAGTTCCAGAGACTATTACGGCTATTAACTCGCATTCAAACTCGCAACCCTTGATTTCGTGTCCAAGGTCTCTGACCACTCGACCAACTGGCCAGTCAGATATATCAACGATTATATTGCGTATTGTCGTTATAATAATCGAATGCATAAGTTCTCAATACACAAAAGTACAAACATACATAACATCACGCCCATAATCCCCGAAGGGGTAGGCAGAGTCAAAGGAGCAACATGCCCCTTCAACCTCATTCAACCAAAAATAAAGCCGGGCTGGGTTAGATGGAAACTTGTGAAAAAGCAGTGACAAGCGGCTTACCTGTCGCCTTCACAATCACACACCCAAAACCCGATATACCATTAGTCGCCTTTTACGACATGCTAAGCAAGGACCACAGTTGGCACATTCTTTTTAAGTCCCAGACCAACATGAGACACACAAAACAATACACGAAAGTAAGACAAACAAAAAAGGCCAAGAATTCAAAATTCTTAATGGCCATAATTTCGTAACAGCCTATGTTTGCAGTGCCAAAGCCGACGTTCCCCGATTGAGTTCCACGAAGTTCGCTTTGTCACCCCCAATTCAGTGTAAGACGTTCCTCCAGAGCTTACTGTCCCGCCAATTTCGGACGAATTAACATATTTTGTAGAAAATTGGGGCCAAATAAATTAACTTAAAACGGAGTTAGGTCCAGCGTAAATAATTCTGGGCGGGCGACATCTGTCGTAATTGATTGAGGCGTGAGGAAGCCTGAGGTGCTATCGCTGTTGTTGCTTCGATTGCTTTTCGAAATGGGGGTTTCAGAATGATTTCTTGGATGACTCCAAAAAAACTTTAAAACCTTCATATTATACATATTTAACTAACTCGATGGCTTATTCGGTAGTGACCCTGCCACATGCGCCAAGAGTTGTGGGTTCGATCCCCACTCAGTACAAACATTCATAATATGATGAATACTTGTGTTTGTTCTGTGTCTGGGTGTTAATATCCAATATTTAAGTATTTGTAATAATAATGTAATTGTAATACCACTGTTGTTTCTGATATCTGTAACACAAGTGCTTATGCTACTTACCTCGGAGTCAGATCAATGTATGTGATGTAGTCTAATATTTATTTATTATTTATATTAGACTTAGCAGTAACCCTAACCGGCACATAAACAGTCCAAAAGCCTAAAGGTTGTATTAAGTCACCGACTAGTAAAAAAAGAAGGATTCCACGCTGTCATACTATAGCGTGAAGTCACGTTTATACTTATGGATACCAGATATCGGATATCTGTCATTTGGAGCACTTATTATATTACGTAAGTTGCGTGTCAAGTTGGAGCACCTAAGGAGCTTCAACGTCTAGTTAGTGCCGCGGAGTCCTTCTTTTTTTTAATAGTCTGTGTATTTAGTCTGCATTTTAAAATGGTAAGAGAGTTTCAAGAGCAGTTTCTTGGAGGCTACGTTTTCAAAAACCTACAAATAAGACTATAAAAGATCGTTATAAATAAAGTTTATTTAAATTAAAATAAACAATGGAGTATATTGTATTGTTTATCATCTTCCTAGCGTTACATCCCGTTCTCAATCGGTATCTGTTTCAACCATAAGTTTGGATTTCGCATATCTTGTCATTACATTGAAACTGACATCTGATCAAGGAGATCACATCCCAATATTATAGTGTCTTCCTCAGTATATATTAATTAACCGCCATGTTAATGGTAAATATATGTTTACCACTGCGTGTAAATAAAACATGCTCTTAATATATTGTCCCATGTTGGCCTGGGACTTAAAAAAAATGTGCCAACTGTGTTCCTTGCCTAGCATGTCGTAAAAGGCGACTAATGGTATATGGGGTTGTGGGTATGTGATTGTATAGGCGAGAAGCTAGCCACTAGTCGCTAGTCTGTTATAAAATAAATAAAATACTTTTACTTTTCATACGTTTTGATATTGCGCACAATAACCTAATGCGCAGAGCGCAAGAATGTCAAATATTTGCGCGCAGGCAGCCAGCGCATCCAACGCGCACAAACACGCGAGATGTAATTTTATTTAATCTACATAATTCGCATTTGTTTGAATTCGCACGCTTCAATATAAACACATTTTTCTTCGCAAAATGTACGCGCAATAATGTTATACGAGATTTAAAAATTTAAATATTTTTAAGACGAAATCAGCTGAGGAGTTTGTTGGCGCAAGCTGTAAATTCTTTTTTAAGTTTAGCGAATATGATGTGAAACATTTTCTTGTTTAAATTTGATTAAATGACAGTCATGTGAGTCGACGGTTTTGATCGATTTTTGATAAAGAAAATACCTAAATGTTTTATGAAAAAGAAATGTGGGACTACTTAATAGTATTAAAAGTAGTAGGTACAAAGTTATAATCAATACCGAATTAGAATAAGACTTGAAATATTTTAAAGGAATTTCTTTGGGTGTCCAAAATTGTTTAGCTGTTTTTTTATTGGTCATATATATTTGTCCCATATTGGTCTTGGACTTAAAAAGAATGTGCCAACTGCGTTTCTTGCCTAGCATGTCGTAAAAGGCGACTAATGGTATCCGGGGTTTTGGGTATGTGATTGTGTAGGCGACAAGCTAGCCACTTGTCAATACTTTTTCACAATTTTCCATCGATCCCAGCCCAGTTTTATTTTTAGCCGAATGTGGTTAATGGAGCCTGCTGCCCCTTTGAATCTGCTTACCCCTTTGGGGGTTATAAGGGTGATGCTATGTATATATGTATGTATGCATATATTATATTTGCGGCCAGTCACTGCAACCTTATGTGACCCATGCATGTCATAAAAGTCAAATGCAAATTCTACAAAACCGTAATAATAGCTGCTACGCTGTGAGGATATGTTTAACCGTGAAAGACGATCCATTAAAGACGAATTAATCAAAAAATTTGAACTTCACGCTACTTCCCTAGCGGGGTAGTAGGCAGTGAGAACCGAATGCCATATGGCACGATAATAATAATAATTTTAACAAATAATAAATAATTAAATTTCTCCAGGCTGATGCACCAATTCCCTAGAACCAATTTAAGCATATTGGCTTGTGCTATAAACATTCAATTGAATTGAGTTCTTGAGTTCTTCTTGAACTCCTCTTTTTTTAAGTCGGTTAAATACTAAGTGACGGATAGATTATTTAAATACGCTTATATTTAAATCTTACGAATTCTCCTATAAATACAATCTTCTAGAGAAAAAGTAAACAAGATGATTGTCACTTTTATCACAAGTTCAACTGTAGATAACGACTTATATACCTACAGGTGGAGAGTGGGAAACATGGAGTACATGTAAAAAGCTATATTTTTAGATATTCAAAGCAAAAATACAATTAGTACATCACATAGGTACATTGATCTGATTCCGAGGTTAGTAGCTAAACAAATACAAGAATGTTACACATATACTGGGTATTAAACAAATTTTACAAGCTCGATGGCGCATTCGGTAGTGACCCTTCTCCCTTGCGCCGAGAGTTGTGGGTTCGATCTCCATCCAGGACAAACATTCGCATGATGAATACTTGTGTTTGTTCTGCGTCTGGGTGTTAATATACAATATTTAAGTCTATATTTGTAATACCACTGTTGATTCTGATATCCGTAACACAAGTGGTTAAGCTACTTACCTCGGAATCAGATCAATGTATGTGATGTCGTCGGATATTTATTATTTATTGAACACAACAAAGACGACTATTTACCATACAAATATTTAGTCCTTCGTGAGAATTTAACCCACAACTCTTGGTGTACAAGATAAGGTCACTGCTGAATAGTGCTATCAGCTTGATGTGCCTCAATCGGCAGTAAAATCCCGCGAAATTCGGTTCAGCCGTTTCTGAGATTGCCCAAGATAAAGATAGATATTTAAAGATAGATAGACAAAACCTTAAAGAATATATTTTTTTATATTTTCATATCTAATAAATAAATAAATATCATACTACATCACATACATTAACTTGACTCCGAGGTAAGTAGCTTAAGCACTTGTGTTACGGATATCAGAAACAACAGTGGTATTACAAATATTACCTATTTAAATATTCAATATTAACTCCCAGACGCAGAACAAACATCGATCGAACCACAACTCTTGGCGCATGGGGCAGGGTCACTATCGAATGAGCCATCAAGCCAGTCAAAGTAAAAAGCTGTTACCTTTTTTTGACTTTTGTTGACCTTACAAAAAAAATACAATTTATTTATCTGAATAGATAATCATCTACCCAAATCAGACTATTTTCTTCTACAAATCTTCTCAAAACAAAATAATATCTCACAACACCACCTCATGTCCTTGGCACGAATCTGTCAGTATTGTTATTTTATTTCCAATAACACGATTCTGATACAGTTTATGTACCGGTTAGTTTTTACGTTAACCGCGTCACTTATTTAATGTTTACATTTCGCGTTATCGTTATCATATTGATATCATGTACATTCGCGCGGAAAAGTGTTGCCGATGTGTTTCCATGCTTCTAACTTACCATTTCACTTTCGACTTTGTTTCGGATATCATACATAGATATGTACATAATAAATAAATAAATATCCGACTACATCACATACTTTGGTCTGATTTGGAGCTGAGAAGCTTAAGAACTTGTGTTACGGATATCAGAATCAACAGTGCTATTACAAATATATACTTAAATATTGAATATGACACCCAGACACAGAACAAACACAAGTATTCATCATATGTGTCCTGGGTGGGGATCGAACCCATAACTCTTGGCGCATGGGGCAGTGTCATTATCGAATGCGCCATCGAGCCAGTCTCACATACATATTAACACGCCCATAATCCTCGAAGGGATAGGCAGAGTCAAAGGGCAGCCAGACCCCTCATCCAGGTTAGGCCAAAAAATACAAGTGGTAGAGGGAAAATAGTGAAAAAGTGTTAAGGGGCTAACTTGTCGCCTACACAAGCACACACCTCAACACAATATACCATTAGCCATCTATTATTTTTCAAAGTCTCAGACCAACACGGGACAAATTTACATTAAACTATGTAGCTGTCACGGCGCATTTCGTAACGCCCCGTTTTCGGAATTGATTTTATTATTTCCTCGCAATGTTTTCATATTTTCTTACCGTACAAACCTTTCCTGAAAAATTATAAATATTTTAAAATCAAAATCAGCCAAATCAGTCCAACTGTTCTCCAGTTTTAGCGAAACTAACAAACAGCAATTAATTTTTATATAGTTTATTTTTTTTTTTTTTTATAAAGAAGATTTGGCTATTATAACTACATAATTGGATGTCCCATGTTGGTCTGGTCTGGTAAAAAGAATATACTGTGGTTCTTGCCTAGAATGTCGTAAAAGGCGACTAATGGTATATCGGGTTTTGGGTGTGTGATTGTGTAGGCGACAGGTTAGCCGCTTGTCACTGCTTTTTCACAATTTTCCATCTAACCCAGCCCGACTTTATTTTTGGTTGAATGTTGTTCAAGGGACTTGCTGCCCCTTCGACTCTGCCTGGGCAGTGGGCGTGATGTTTTATATGTTTAATCGGATTTACTACGGCTAGCATGTTAAGTTGTACATCTTATGGATCATAATATCTTTCCCACAAACGCTGGGTAGCTTCCTGATTAATCAGATCTTAGTTTCCTAAGTATTTATTGTTTATAGCCGTGTCCGGGGCTTCACCTGCGTTTGTGGTTAATGTGTCGTAGCGCGATGTTATATAGCCTACAGCATTCCTCGATAAATGGCCTATTTAAATTAAAAAAAAAACATTTCTGGCCAGTAACTAGTTCTCGATATATAACTTATCAAAGTTTCAAACGCGTTTTATACAAATTTGATGCTTTATACATTAGAAAGTATATAAATTTAGGAGTGTTATTAAATAATATACAGCCGTTCTGAATAAATCTCATCTACTAATATTATAAATGCAAAAGATTGTGGGAATAGATGTATGAATGTTTGTGTCTCTTTCACGCAAAAACAACTAAATAGTTCTGAATGAGATTTGGCACAGATACAGATTATAGATTGGATAAACACATAGGCTGCTTATCGATGTACCACGCGAGCGAACCCACGGGCAGAAGCTTGTAAACAAAACCTATAACCACTCTTGCGCTGAACTCAGGCGCAAACACAGAAGCACAGCCGCGCCATAAGTTTGCATGTAAAACTCGCTACAAAACAGAGGCAAGTTTAATTCACTTATCGCGGAGACAGACCAAGTTGCTCTCGGGCGAACCAGCGGCCACAGTCTAGTGTAGGACGGTGAACCATCTCTTTTTTATATGGAAGGTGACTAATTGCGTATTGGGTTTGTGATTATGTATGCGACGACCTACCCACTTGTTACAGTTTTCATGATTTTACATCTTAACCAAACTTGATTTTGATTAAGAGTGGTTTACGGAGCTCATTGCTCCTTGTATTGTTCGTACCCCTTCGGGGATTGCAATTGTGATATATATGTAATGGATTTCTTTTTACAAAAAAATGGTTGGTTTAAATTATTTAAGTAACTTCGCCTAACTTTATTTTAAGTAGTATCCATAGCTCATATGCTTAGGTAATTCAAAACTAGGGAATGAGTGTACTAGTCTGAATTATTGTTATTACAACCATTGCCATTATTCACCACCATGCTTTCAAAATATATAGGAATACATATAACAGAAGGACTATTTAATGATCTTTCTTAATTTGCTCAAATTGACTAGATGTCTCAACATTTTGTTTAGAGCTGTTTTTTTTTTATTTTTTCCATTGGAAAATGAATCCGATATAAATACTATTTTTGATAGCTTTATTGCAATAATTAGCAATTCCTCTTGATTTCACCCGCGCAGTACTCCTTCCCGTGGAAATACGGGGATAAAATGTAGCCAAATGTTACTCGCTGATAAAGTAGCTTTCTATTGATGAAGAATTATTCAAATCAGTTTGGTAGTTTCGGAGCCTATTACAATTTAATGCAAACAAACAGTCAAATCTTTCCTCTTTATAATCTATACTTATAATAAATCTGTAGAGAGGTCAATTCTGTACATGAAATATATTTTCAAAATAACTATCAGGAGGTGATTAGTGATCGATACTGATGCCAAAAATGCAATCAGTAAAATTTTTGTCTGTCTGTCTGTCTGTATGTTCCTTATAGAAACAAAACTACTCGACGGATTTCAACGAAACTTGGTACAATTATTTTTCATACTCCTGGGCAGGTTATAGTATACTTTTCATCATGCTACAATCAATAGGAGCAGAGTAGTGAAGGGAAATGTTGGGAAAACGGGAGAAGTTACTCCGTTTTTTAAGCTTCCGTCGCGTGTGCAGCCTTAATGGTTAAAGTTACATAAAAATCATGTATGACGGAAATAGTCTTTATAATATTAACCATAAACGCTGGTGACACCGCTGGCACAGCTAGTATAAAATATAATATTAATTAAAAATATACACAAGCTCAGTCTAAATTATAATCAACAATTGCGGAATACGATAAAAGAATATTACATAAAATAATAATTTAAATTTGACATATTTATGTTATAGTTTAACTAATTCTTTAAATTAAAAAAAAAATTATCATTGTTTTATGGGATCTTAACTGGACATCATTTTAAATCCTCACATTATTCTATACTTAGTTCGAGTTTAAACCATTACTAACTATTTTGCAACAAGGCATTACCGTCTAATTTGCTATACTGGGCTCAGCTACCTTTGCACGTAAGATGTAATTGCATTGTTTACAAACTCACTCTCCTTCCAACTTTGTGGAAACATATTTAAAAACGTCCCTGAAATAAGTTAAAGTAATTTTTGCAACAGAAAACTTATAGCAATATACCTTTTATGTTTTTATACCTGAGCATTTTCTTGTATTTAGTGGCCCATTTAAAGTCAAAAGTCAACGTCAGAATATTCTTTATTTATATAGATTTCAAGGAAACACTTATAAATCGTCAAATGCAAGTAAAGCTATATGAATGTACCACCGGTTCGGAATGTTGAATCTACCGAGAAGAATCCGGTAAGAAACTCGGTAGTTACTCTTTTCAACACAATTTATGAAATTCTTTTGGTCTGAAATGAATTTCTTTTTATTCATTTTCTTCATTCTTTTTCGTCTTATTTATTAAATCTATTGTCTCTTATGCTTTCGAAAAGTCTCAATCAGGCTCTTTTTCAACAAACTACTTGAATAGCTTGGAAGGCAAGTTAAATAGCTGTGATGATTAATATCACTTTAAAAAGGAAGGAACAAATTCTTAATTGACATTAATAAGCAAAAATAAACAAAAGAATTTGAAACAAAAAGCAAAATTAATCTTATCGTCGCTGTGATTTTCCGAAGTCTTCATTCGGAAATTTAGCTAAGAGTCCTACGTAAACGGTGAATGCGATACTACGCGATTAAAATTGTATTCTGTGATATCTAGACATTAGAAAGACGCGCTCTAACACTTTCGTAGTGCTGTTCTGTTCTGTGGTGCCCTATTCAGAACAACAACTCACTTGCAAGTACTATTAATTTAGTCAAAATCCTACCTAACTATGCATTTGGATTTTTAGTACGGATTGATACTTCAATCTCAGCCAGGAAGAGAAATGTGAAAAAACCTTCAAATTCCACAGCAACATTCAGATTACTATAGATGTATAACCAATTACATTGATTCCCCTTTAGAAGTTACAAAATCCAGATGGCATTTGTCAAACAAACATCGATCCTTCATTAATTCAATTACCTATTAGACATCATGCCACGTCGCTTCGAATAGCGTTGTATCGCTTTAGTTGCATACATAGGACGCGTAAATCCGAGTACAATCCGGCATCTGGTTTAATTCAGCGAAGTTGTCAAAGCCCCACAAACGTCTACGGGGAGTCACGCGAAGTTTTTAGGTTCTCAAACTTGCGAGCCCGTAATCAAATTGTGACTGAAACTTGTTACTTGCTTTTTGAGTAAGCTGGCGGCGACGCCCCCACTCCGGTACGTCTTCTGACAAAATTTCAAAGCAAACATTTTAGTTTCAAAGGCTTTTGAAATTAGTCATCATTTTAACCACTTATAGTGAAATTTTAATGCTAATCAGAATGCTAAAGGTTGTAGGGATTAGTAACCCAGTATAATCGTAGATTTTGTCATCATCAGCTTCCTAGCGTTATGTCCCGTGCTTAGACGGGGTCCGCTTAGACCATGATCCAGGATTTAGCGAGTCTGGTAATTACATTGAAGCGACTGCCGATCTGACCTTCGTAACCCTAAGATAAAGGAACCAGACAATTTTTGGATCATGGTTACAAACCCAAAGTTGTTTGAATTTGCAGGTTTCATCACGATGTTTTCCCTCACCATCGAGCTAGTGGTTTAAATACGTACATAGATTTGAAAAATCCAGAGGTACGTGCCCGAGTTTGAACCCGCACTCCTCGGTTAAGAGGCGCGTGTCCTTACCATTGAGCTACCACTGCTCCGATTGTAGATTTTGTCAATACGATAACTTTTCCGTAGACTCTCTGAAGTTATTTCTTTATTCCTAAGGTACAGATTATTTTTCCATACGAAAGGTGCTGAATCCTATTTGTACCCCAGACACCGTCTATAAAACATTTCATTATGATCAAACAGTTACAAAAAAAATGAAATACAAAAAAAATCTCTTTTATTAAGCCATTTTTACAGTGTAGGTATCGATCTAATCATTTTATGTTTTAAAAACCTGTAGGTATTAGAAGGAGACCGCTCTTCCTAAAAAAAACAATGAGTCATTGACATGACTTGTTAACTAAAACATAAAACTAAACTATAAATAATTTGGAGCTGATTTCAATTTGTATTTTATAAATTTAAAAAAAAAATTGGGTCAAAGACATATTATGGGATAATGCTGTAGGTATTATAAAAATACGTAAAAATGGAACATCAATTGTGTAATGTATACAACAAAATCTATATAAAATAATATAATATAGTATAATACATTATAAATGTATAATTACAGTGAATAACGAAATTTAAAAAGTTATAAAGGTACCTACATACTACATACATACGTTACGTGTCGTGTTTAAGTAATGATTCAGTGTTCTTATAATCAAGCTGTTTTAGCCAGCATATAACGGTTTTACACTACAGGTAGTGGTTCCTATTTAGTCTGTATAAGTAATGACATTGGCTATTGAACTGTATACGTACAAATTTATGTTTCTCGCAGTTCAGGGACGGAGTAAGGATTGCGATTTGACAGTTAGGATGTTAAAACTTAGCAAATTCATTTTTTTTTAATATTAATAGATATAATAATAGATACATATCAAACAATATTAGAGACATTGATCTGCCTCCGAAGTACGTTGCTTAATAGACAGTGGTATTACAAATATAAACTTAAATATTAGTTATTAATGCCTAGACACAGAACAAACACAGGTATTGTGTAAGTAGTTTCATGGGTGGGGATCGAACCTACAGCACTCGTCGCATATGACAGGGTCACTACCGAATGCGCCATCGCGCTAGTCATTTCAAATTTTAATTTACTGGTTATATTAGAGAGGATTTTTTTTTATTTCAATAATTTCTTACTATTTCTAGAACTTAAATATCGTTTACAGTAAGAACCGGAACGTAAATATTTACATTGATTCACCGTTCTACGCGACTGTATATAACACGCCTCATCTTATCTTCCTTATCTCTCAAACTTCTTCCATTAGAGACACCATTGTGCCACCATTGTAGTGAAATATTAACAAAAAATGTACACCGCTTATTTGTTTGCTGCCGTAATAATCGTTATGGGAGCCGGAACCTTAGAAGGGGTCCGCGCGCAAGACGAATTCAAACAAAGTGTACTCTTAAGAAAATTGCAGAATTTCCAACGAGACGAAGTGAACAATAAAACTGTTACTTGGAACGAAATCTTGGCCGACGTATTGGTGAAGAAGCTGAATGTATTCTCCAGTAGTGAAGATTCGGTGGAAAGGTCAAAAAACTGCGCTTCCAAATTTGTCAGTAGTGTTTTGTCTGTTTACAAAACATTTTACGACAAATACAAAGCAGACACTGCATACGATGTGCAAGATGCTACTAGTGCAACGGAATATGATCCTAAAGAAGAAGTTGAAACTGTGGATGCGGTGATCAGAAACAAAAAATGTGATGAGTGTGATGATGTTGAACCCGAAGAAAGTGTTGACAGAAATCTAATGGAATGTCCTGAAAGTTATATTAGGAATAAAGATGGGAATTGTGAAGACCCTGTATCATCTAAAATTATAATGGCGATTCCTCGTCAGTGCCCGTATGGTTACAGGCCCGATAGATCAGGCTTTTGTAGAAGGGTATATTATTTTTAATAACATGTCATGATTTCCATCCAACCCAGCCCATTTTCCCATGTTGGTCTGGGACTTAAAAAGAATATGCCAACTGTGGTTCTTACCTAGCATGTCGTAAAAGGCGACTAATGGTATATCGGGTTTTGGGTGTGTGATAGCCGCTTGTCACTGCTTTTTCACAATTTTCCATGTAACCCAGCCCGGCTTTAATTTTGGCTGAATGTGGTTGAAGGGGCATGCTGCCCCTTTGACTCTGCCTACCCCTTTGGGGATTATGGGCGTGATGTAATGTATGTATGTATGTACAAGTCATGATTTATCATTTAGATTAAGTTTATAAACTTTATAAATACAAAAAAAATAATTTAAAACTAAACCGACACATATATTGCAATTCAGTGTTCTATTTGGTAGGTATTTTACAAAGTTCACGATATTCAATAGCGTGCTCAATGGATTTACTCTTTTTGTTTTGTTTAAATTACCTGCTTGTAAAATCTTAACCTTGACTAATCCAAACCGTTAAATTAAAATAATTTTATTACAATATGAATCAAAAATATAATAAAATGATAAGAGTTTCCTTGTTAGTATTGAATTGAATATTCTATAACACAAATGTGATGATGTATAAACCTAATTCTAAATATATCTAATCAACCACTGTTAAATAAATTACATAAATATTGTAATCGTGTTGTTTACTATATTTAACATACTTGATTATTATCTACCCTTAAATTTGGAGTAGGAGTTAAACACCAAAACGAGATGTTAAGGCCAAAATTCAAAACATTCAATAATTCAGATACTGAAGATAACCAAATCTATACTATAATATGACAATGTTGTTATTGTATTTGACTGGCTCGATGGCATTTGGTAGCGACCCTGCCCTATGCGCCAAGAGTTGTAGGTTCGATCCGCACCCAGGACAAAAAATCGTGTGATGAATACTTGTGTTTGTTCTGTGTCTGGGTGTTAATATCCAATATTTAAATATATATTTGTAATACCGCTGTTGATTCTGATATCCGTAACACAAGTGCTTAAGCTACTAAACTCGGAGTGAGATCAATGTATGTGATGTAGTCGGAGTCGAAAAAAACCCAAAGAGTTTGTTTGTTTGTTTCAACGCGCTAATCTCAAGAACTACTGGTCAGATTTGAAAATGTTTGTCAGTGTTAGATAGACCATTTATCGAGGAAGGCTACATAACATTATCCATAAACGTGGGTGAAACCGCGGGCACAGCTAGTTTAAAAATAAATATGATTTATTTTATTTCAAAGAATAAGAATTCTATTACTCATTATCTTGACACTATCATCTGGTTCCTTGCAGATATCGCGTTGTGCATCTATCACTTATTTGTTTATTATATCCAACAGCGCCCGCGGTTTCACCCGCATAGTTCCCGTTTCTGTAGGAATATTGAAATAAAATATAGCCTATGTAACTTCCGGATAATTTAGCTTTCCAATGGTGACTTATGTTTTGAAATCGGCACAGCAGTTTTTGAGTTTATTCATTACAAACATACACACACACAAAAATACAAATCTTTTCTCTTTATAATATAAGTATAATTATAGAAGACTGGAAAACACCAACTATGTAATTAATTAAGAAAGAAAACGTTCACTGTTGTCTTGTGTAGAATATGGGAATTGGTATAACATTAATTTGACAGGCCTGTTGGTCGAGTGGTCAGAGGCCCTGGCCACGAAATTCGCGGAACAATTCGCGGGTGCGAATCCCGCAAGAGGCAAATGTTTCATGTGATAAACATGGACATTTGTACTCGAGTCATGGATGTTTATAAACGTATTTAAGTATGTATGTCTATCCGTTCACCTAGTATCCATAGCATAAGCTTGAAAGCTTAGTTTGGAACTAGGGAATTGGTGTGTCAGTCTGGAGAATTTATTTATTTTATATATTATTATTAATTTTATAGTGTTGTAATTCATTACGTCGAGTTTGTTCGTGTTACTATATAAACAATGACCATTAATAATATCAGATTTCGGTCACGGTGGCCAATCTCAACGAGGATAAGCCCGATACGCAGGAGATATTATAGTGCACTAGTGTGTGCGCAAACATAGGCGCACTCTCTGTTCCTTCACTCTCATAGTCCGGTGAGACGGCAACCCGACATGACCGGTGAACAATTTTTAAATAAACAGTTCTACCTAGTTTAGAAAAAAGCAACAAGATAGCGATCAACGATCCTAGAAGAAACCATAAGTTCCAACGCAAGTGCTACATAATTCCCAATCATTTGTCCCATCGAATTGCAGCCTGCAGATTCGCTCGCGTATTCAAGGCTGTCCCACAGAAACTACCTAGGAATGAAGATAAGAGGGAGTCTAGTATATCTCGTGTCAATAGCTACAAACATTCAAGATATCTTCAAGATTAATTGAAGTAATCGGACTTTAAGAGGGAACAAACGCTATTTTCGCCTTTACAACAGTGATCAGAATTCGTAACACAAAATGAATATCGTTTATTTTTTCGGCGTCGTAATTATCACAATAGTCGAAGCCACACTGTGTAAAGAATGTATTCCGTTGTTCGAGAGAGACGTTAGCCACTTCCAGAAACTACGAGAAATAGTCAAAGAATTCAAAAGTAACATACTAAGAGATATTTTAAACTTTGAAAAAAAATTCAATGATTCTGTGGCAGAGGCGATAAATGATAATAGGGACATTGAAACATTTGACCCGATTTTAAATAAAACTGACCATCGAAAAAATGAATCGGAATCAGATATTGTGGATAGAAATACATCGAAATACTCACCTGATGTCACCAGAAATGAAAGTGATAATCATAGAGGCACTGAAGAATTAGACCTGGCCTCAAATAAAACTAACCATCGAAACAATGAATTTGAACCAGAAATTTTGGATGACACATCGAAATACCCACCTGCTGTCATCAGTAATGAAAATGATAATAAAAGAGACATTGAAGAATTAGACCCGGTCTTAAATAAAACTAACCATCGAAAATATGAATTGGAATTAGAAATTGTGGATAGGGACACATCGAAATACCCGCCTGCTGTCATCAGTAATAAAAATGATAATCATCGAGACATTGAAGAATTAGACCCGATCTTAAGTAGAACTAACCAGGGAAACTATGAATTTGAACCAGAAATTTTGGATGACACATCGAAATACCCACCTGCTGTCATCAGTAATGAAAATGATAATCATAGAGACATTGAAGAATTAGACCCGGTCTTAAATAAAACTAACCATCGAAAATATGAATTGGAATTAGAAATTGTGGATAGGGACACATCCAAATACCCGCCTGCTGTCATCAGAAATAAAAATGATAATCATAGAGACATTGAAGAGTTAGACCCGATCTTAAGTAGAACTAACCAGGGAAACTATGAATTTGAACCAGACATTTTGGATGACACATCGAAATACCCACCTGCTGTTAATAGTAATAAAAATAATAATCATACAGACATTGAAGAATTAGACCCGATCTTAAGTAGAACTAACCAGGGAAACTATGAATTTGAACCAGACATTTTGGATGACACATCGAAATACCCACCTGCTGTTAATAGTAATAAAAATAATAATCATACAGACATTGAAGAATTAGACCCGATCTTAAGTAGAACTAACCATCGAAACTATACATTTGAACCAAACATTTTGGATGACACATCGAAATACCCACCTGCTGTCATCAGTAATGAAGGTGGTCCTGTACCTTTGGTTATCAAAATCCCTTTTCAGTGCCCATTAGGCTACAGACTGGACTACTCTAACCGCTGCAGAAAGGTTATTATTAAACGCTAGATTAAGTTGCCAATAAAACTGTCCCATAAAAAGAGGGAGACCAATTAAAAATTTACAAATGTTGATCTCTTTTGAATATTGTTTTTATTATTTTCTTTTAAAACTATCAAGATCGGTTCAGTACTAGCTTTAAAACCGTCTTGATTTGTTATATTACATTTCTCCAACAATTTAAATCTTTACAAGTAATTTTATGAAAATCCGATATTGTACAAGGAAATGTGTAAAACTAATGTTATCAGTGAATAAAATTAATAAATAAGTTAGTAAATTGAGAATCCAAATCCTTGAATAAAATAAAGGGCAAAGAATTAAAAAAAAAAATTGTAGAATATAATTATCAAAATATTGAAAATTGTTGTACTTAAACTTAAAATGTAAATACCGGGTGATTAAAATATCGAATATTTAAAAATTCGACAGTCATGCCAGTCGACATTTTTAATGAAAAAATCTTACGAACTTAATTATATTAAACGTTACTTGTATTAAATTTTGACATTTTGAACTTAGGTATCATATACTTAAGTTCAAAATCTAAGTTCAAAAGTTGGTGAACTTAGGTATTATTGTACCCAAGTTCAAAATGTCAACATTTAATACAATTAAGTTCGTTAGATTTCGTGTACATTTTATCTTATTTTACCAAATCTAACTGATATATACATAAATAAATCAATAGTAAAGATGCAAAAGTATATGGCTTTTGTCACGGCGCCGGCGCTGCAGGTCTCCGGCGCTACCACACGTGCTAATCCTTGCAGATGGCGTTCGCTCACCACAACAGCTTCGGCTTGCTCAGCCCCAGCCGCGGCGCCTCGCTTGCAGCCTTCTGCTCCTTCATAATGGAGTATTTTATCTCTTCCAATATTTACAAGAATCTAAACTCCTGTAAATATTCCAAGTAATATTATATTTAAAGGTATTCTTTGTATTAAAAAAAATCAAAATTCAAAATGTCTTTATTTATGTAGGCCTTGAAAAAAAGCACTTATATATCGTCAATTTTACAAAATCTTTAGAGCAATGTGAATCTACCACCGGTTCGGAATGCTGATTCTACCGAGAAGAAACCGGCAAGAAACTCGGTAGTTACTCTTTTCAGCGTCAAAATATACATGAGTAATATACACTTTTTTTAAAGTTCTAAACCAAATCATACAATCAATGACTGTGGGAGATTACATAATATGATTACAATCAAAGTGTAAGTGTAAGATTAACCAGAGCAGACCACAACAACAAGTATGCCACTGTGTAACAAGGGAATGCCACTACATGACTTGTTCTTATTAAATATATATATATACCGATATTAAGGTTCCCTACCCTCGCATACCTATTGACATTTTAAATTTAATACATTTCCGATAGCTTTTTAGGAAATTTATAGATTTCCTAGGAATTGTGTCTAATATAATTTATTTCACACATTTCCGGGCGATTTTAGGAATTGTATACATTTCTTAGGAATTATATACAATGACGGATTGACGGATACATTTCCGTTAACATATATCGTATATAAAATAGGAAGTCAGTAACTTTCTTTTGAGTGTGCTAAATAAATGTATTTTCTTCCTCTCTTTTTTCAAACATATTAAAAGTGTTAAAACTCTTACGAATGCTTTTATTTTATCAGTATTGTATCACGTATTTCTGTATCAGTTTTTCATACATTAACTTCGGTGGCGTTAATAATCAGTGGTAAGAGTCTTAACAAAATATATATCACACATATAAACACCAATGAGCTAGAAATCTCCGAAGCGTTGCGCAGAGTCCAGATTTACACAGGCCCGTTAGTCAAGTGGTCAGAGACCCCGACCACGAAACCAACAATCGCGGGTTCGAATCCCGCTAGGGGCAAATGTTTCGTGTGACGAACATGAACATCTGTACTCGAGTCATCGTTTTACGGGCTCGATGGTGAGGGAAAACATTGTGATGGAAACGCACCTCCAAAATAAGTATGTTGTAACCATGATCTCATTTGACCCTTGAACGTAAATACCAGACTAACATCTGGATCATGGTTGTGCGCATTGCCGCACGTAGTAAAATTCAGCACGTACAGCACGTACGAGATATAACATGATCAAGCATCAAGTCGGGGTTATCAGGTCGGGGTCACCACTTTAACCAAGTATGGGACTGGGGTAATTGAGACAACAGTTGGTATAAGTCTCAACTACCCCATCACGTCGGTTTCATTAAATATAACCGCGAATGGGACTGGTGTGGAATAAGACGAAAGTTGGTAGATGTCTTGTAGACGTCTGATTTATTTATCTGTTAGTATATGCTTGATCATGTTATATCTCGTACGTGCTGTATTTTACTACGTGCGGCAATGCGGTACAATGGTCTAAGCAGACCCTAAGCCAAGCTACATGACGCTTAAAATTAAAAAGGAATTAAATTGGACTAAATGAAAAATTTTAAAAATTAGACTGCGTGTGTGACAACCTAAGACATAATAATAGGACATCCTTCGTCAAAAACGGTTCATCAAAATATTACTAATAGCTGGCACAGCGCACTTCGTAACGCCCCGTTCTTGGACTCAATACCCATTCCTTTTCCGTGCAACTTTTTTTTTCACCCGATAATAACAAACAACTAAAAAGATTTAGCAAAATCGGTTCAGCTGCTCTCGAGTGATTCATTTTTATATCATCTCATATATAAAAATGAATTGCTGTTCGTTAGTCTCGTTAAAACTGGAGAATGGTTTGACCGATATGGCTGATTTTGATTTTAAAATATATTTAATCTTCTTGGGAAGGTTTGTACGGTAAGAAAATATGGAAATATTGCGAGGAAAATAATAAAAGAAAATCCGAGAACGGGGCGTTACGAAGTGCGAAGGGACAGCTAGTTATAGATAAAACTAAGCACCGAAATAAGATCGCATCACATAACAGATTACCTAACTCTCCCCCCCCCCCCCCCCCCCCCCCCCAATCGATGTCCCAAATCAAATAAACTTCAAGGGTCCACCGCTCGCAGGAAGTAATCCCGGACTGTGTTTCGTCAAACAGGTCTTTTTGCGCGACAGACAATCGGCCGAGTCAATTTCACGGTGCGCGGCCCTCAAAGAGGCCCGGATATGGGCACCTGGATCAAACGGCGTATCGGCCGGGTCTGTTAGGGGGAGGTAATTATTTTACAAATACTTGCACACGACCTCTGAGTGCTATAGTCTGTTTCCCCTAAGGAGGTTCCCTTGACAGGTGTTAATACTCCTTTTCATGCATCGTACTTTTTAACCGACTTCAAAAAAAAGGAGGAGGTTCTCAATTCGACTAAATGTTTTTTTTTACGAATGAAATTATTCGGCTTTAAACATATTTCACTTTATACGCTAACATCATTGTGAAAAATAATTTATAATCTCTATTTAGTAATTTAAACATGGTTTGTCAATTTTCTTGTTTGTTTGTTAATTTGTTAATATTTAAATTTAGAAAAAATATCGTATGAATTGCATACTACGGGAATAGGAAAGTTTACTCAACGTCAAAATCAAAGTTTCACTGAACTCTTCTTTGGTGAAATGGACTATAGTGGGTCCGTAACGGCTAACAGACACACATTTACGTTAAACTCAAGTTTATACATACATAACATCACGCCCGTAAACGCCGAAGAGGTTCGCAAAATCAATGGGACCGCAGGCCCCTTTAACAGCAGTTTATATGCAGCTTATCTATATGCAATGCATGTTTGTAAGGATCGTGCCGATCGTGCGTTCGGTTCTCAATGCCTACCCCGCTAGGGAAGTAGCTTGAAGTTTAGTTAGTTAGTAAATAAATATTCGCAGTGTCTAAAATAGTAAGCTTAGAGAGGCCAATGACTTGTCCTTGTATTAAATTAAAAAAAATCCATGTTAGCGCGGAACCCTAATTCTGTCTGTCTGTCTAAAATAAAAATAAGTCCACATATATATACTAAACATATACTCTTTCTCTATTTTAATTTATAAACCGCTTGCGTGCATTTAATAAAATTAAATACACCGAAAGTTTAAACTATTAAAGAGATAGGTACTTCTAAACTAGCTAAACTTCACGCCACTTCCCTAGTGGGGTAGGCAGAGAGAACCGTCATATGGCACTTGGTTCTTAAACATTCATAATCCTTTTCTTAAACTTTACGGTTTTATGGCTCCAACATCATCTTTAGTTAAGACACGACCAATCTGGTCGTGGTAGGTCAGCCTTGGCCTATACTTCTATCTCAGGAAAATTGACAGTTCCTCAATAACTTCTCTGCTACAGACCTAATACTACTTGAACAAAGCCGCAGCTAGAACTTAGGTAACAACCAACACTTGAAATAAATGTAACATTTGATTGAACTTACATAGTTCCCAAGTGCTGCACATTTGGTCGATATTGCATCATAAACAGTTAAGGCTTTCTTAACTGCGCTGTTAAAGTCTTGCAGTACAACAAATACATTGTTTTCCTCTATGTACGACGAAATGTGTATAACTTGCCGAATTACTTGGTGCTACTAAGTAAGCGAATCTTAACTTAATTTTACGGCCAATGGTTTACAAATGTCTGGATATTGGGTTATATCAGAATGTAGTTCTATGTATGTATTAGGCTGAAGTTTGAGTTGAACTTTGATACTATGTTAGCTTATGTAACAATATAGAAAAAAACAATTTAGCTTAGGTAAATGTAGTAGGATAAAGGTTCAGCTTATCTTTGTAATGGTATTGGTTCAAGTTTTCGTATCAATCATATTATAATAAACGAGCGTATTGGTGGTATACTATTCTTACATTTAAATATGATGCGTACTTAACAAGTTAAGGTTTAAAACGCTCAACAGTGTTGACATTAAACACCTCCTAGAATGCTACGACGAAAAAGCTACATCCAAACGTCGCATCCATTTTCTATAATAAAAAAAAATAAGTAAAAAATCAAAATCAACTTTGCAACCGCACGAAAGTTCCGCAACGTTAGCGTCGCAACTCGAGTTGCGATTGCAACTTGCACAAAAAACACACACGGAAGTTGTGTGCTCATTAAAAGTTTTGACTAATTACGATCGCGACACAACGGATGTCTGCAATTAGTCGCCGGAACTGATGCTCGTACGGGCTTTATGATGCTAACTTTAGGGGCCAAGTGGGACGTACTGCGAAACGCGCCATTCTACCAATAAATAAATCTATTCAACATTATATATATATACATACATACCATGACGCCTGCAATCCCTGATCACATCCAAGGAGCAATACGCAACTTAACCACATTCAGCCAAGAATAAAATTTAATTGTATTAGTTGGAAAGTTGCGAAAAAGTTGTGTCAACTACGCCTACATAATCAGTCATTCAAAAGCCAATACACGATTTAGTGGCCTAGCGTGTCGTAAAAGGCGACTTATCGTATAGTAACACAATTGTTACATTATTTTTGAATCCCTCGTATATATAAATGCCTGCCCGCGACTTTGCTCGCGTGGTACATCGATGAAACGTAGCTTATGTATTATTCTAATATATAAGCTATACTTTTGTAAAGTTTTAATGAAATTCATGCAGTACTTTTTGCGTGAAAGAGTAACAAACATCCACACAAACTTTTGCGTTTATAATATTAGTAAGATATTCTTACCAATACCCCCGGCACCAACACCGCCAGCTTCTCATATATCTCCGATCCGAATCAAAATTAGCACTTTAAAAACATTTAGGACTATCCTCAAGTATCATAATACTTCAAATATTTAGATGCCACCTTCATACAAGCACGACCTTCCGAAATCTCAAAGACGCCGCGTCTCATAGCCAGCTTACGTGTACAAAATTACATAATCTTGGCATAAACTTGGCAGCTGCTTCGGAACCTGCCAGCGCATACTTTCACATAACCTTCACAAAAATTTTGGTGCTCGTTCAAAAATTTACAGGAAATCTTCAGTGATTTCTACTTGGACAGTTTAATGTCAAAGTATAAGTTACAACTGACTTTGTAAACTGCGACTCATTTTAAGTACATTGACCTTGATAGTTTGGTACATTGACCTTGATAGTTTGGTATTTTCCATATAATTAATAATAATAATTAATAATAATAATAATAATAATTTTTTATTTTCATAAAGCATAACATACAATGATTGACATATCATCAAAGTCAACCAAATTCAAAACCATAATTTTATTTATGTCATTATAATATAATGTGGCTAGGAAGCCATAGTTCCGAATATCCTGAATAAAATTTTCAAACCTCCTTTTTTTTTAATTTTGGTCCAGCCCATACTAGGATATACCTGATAGTCCTGATTATAGGCTGATTTTAAAAATCAATCAACTTCACGCCAATACCCTAGCTAGAGCGCGTGTAGCCAAGAGATATTACAAAATGTGATTATGTTTTAAAGACGTTAGGAGCCAATATTTCGAGTTCCAAATTACGTCTTCTTTCTTGAAGAGATAACAATTATCAGTTTGTAATGGATCTTTACAAAAAGCTTGCTTAGAAATTACATAGAAACTCTGAAATAATATCGTAATAAACCGCAAGATCTTTGAGTTGACAAAAACGTAAAGTCCCTTAGTCATTGAAACAAGGTCTTGATAATATTTATTTATTTATTTATTAGGACAACCAACAAGATAAACTCTAAAACAACATAATCAAATAGAAAAAGAAAAGTACATACAACTTATATAACCGCTATAATGCTGACGAAATTGGATTTATAGCATAATCGAAAAATCTTGTTATATAAAAAGATGTGATCTAGTTTCAATTTGTATTTGATAAGATAATAAGACGGGCCGCTTGGTCTGGTGGTTTACCCTGACTACAAGACTAGGCCGCGGGTTTGAATCACGCTTGGGGCAAATGTTTATGTACTGAACATTTTTTACTCGATTCATGGAAGATTTTAAACTTTATTTAAGAATGTCTATCCGTAGCAATAGCATATTACCGGATTAGTAAAATATTGTTTATGTAGACTTCGCAATTGTCAAACTTTGACCTTACCATCCAGTGCAGTTACAAAATTGCAAAATCGTACCAATATCCCTTGCGTAGTTCAAATGATCTAAGTGAACAGACAGAAGCGGCAACAACGTTTTAGGTTTCGGTGCGTACGTTACGTTTCGTTACGTTTCGTACACGTTTCGTTACGTTTCGTTACGTTTTTATGTATAGATTTTATTTGTGAGTACTTTTTCGGAAGGAAGAAATTTTGGACCCCACTAATTACAGAGTTGACTTACCGAGTAACTTTAATGACTGGCAACTTGCTCAGTGCGCAGATGGCAAACCTTTGTAAAAGTTGGCCACGACGCGGCGGCGCTTCGTAGAAACAGGAGCGGTTTACGTGCCGCAACTCATAATCGGGCATTAGGACTTCGTGCACTTGCTGTTGGAAATCAGCGGATGGTGGGCGGACTCCATCTAGATTACACGTGTCTCCGACATTATCCGACAGAAAATGTGTGACAGCCCTGTTTTTTAAATATCTGAACATATTTTATTGATCTAGTTTCGAGATAAGTAGCTTTGCTAGCTAGTGTTACGGATATCAGAATCAACAGTTCGGCCTAGCATGGCGTAAAAGGCGCTTAATGGCATATCGGGTATTGGATTTGTAATAGTGTAGGTGACAAGCTAGCCTATTTTCACTACTTTTTCAAAATTTTCCATCTTAACCCAATCCAGTATTATTTTTGGCTAAAAGTATTAAAAGGGGCTTGCTGCTTGGCTTTGACTCTGTCTGCCCTTTCGGGAATTATTGGCATCATGGTATACATGTAGGTATTAGGGATTGCAAGCAATCCAGCTGAGTTCAGCTCAATTTTAGCTGTACTGATTCCACCGCCACATGCTTGTTCCACGCCGCTGGATTACAATGCTGAATCAAGCTATCTGGGTCCAGTCCAGCACAATCCTCTTTTTCCTCCACAATCCCCATGACGCTAAATCCAGCAGAAAATGCCGCTGAATTGCAATCTTTAATATGTATGTATTAATAAGGCCACTGATCTACCAAAACTATTAACCGTTATTACTGCTAGAGGCAAATGTTTAAACAACTAACCAATTAATCAGAACAACTCGCATCAAACTCGCAATAAGCACTTACTCACTGCACAACTCCAAACTGCCAACCTCGGAATAACGCAACAGCTATGGCAATAATAGGCGCTCATTGCGTCAACGATCATTTAGTCTTATAGACGCTACATATACAACAGCCTCTCTTATTGGTTCCGACTTCGTGTCAAGCGCAAATCCAAAAAAACTTAGTTGCGGTGCGGATTTGGTTCAAATCTGAACTTTTTAAGAGATAGAAAAATACACACACATTGAGAAACCTGAATATCCAAATAATTATGGACAAGTAACCTGTATTTTAATAATTTTTAATCTAAACCAGCAGTTCCCAAACAATTGTCCACGGACCACCGGTGGAAGCATAGATTTATAGCGTAGTCAAAAAATTCTAAATCTATGGGTGGAAGACCTAAAATTTTATTAGATTGAAATTAAAAAGGTTATTTTAAAATTATTAACACAGCTCATTCTCGACCTAGTCCTAGATCACAATAATAAATTAATAAATAAATAATAAATTCTTCAGACTGGCACACCAATTCCCTAGTCCCAAACTAAGCTTAGAAGCTTGTGCTATGGGTACTAGGTGAACGGATAGACATACTTAAATACGTTTATAAACATCCATGACTCGAGTACAAATATCCATGTTCATCACACGAAATATTTGCCCCTAGCGAGATTCGAACCCGTGACCCTTGAAATGTGGCCAGGGTCTCTGACCACTCAACCAACGGGCCAGTCAAATAATGAAATCAAAGTGGTCCTTAATCACTAAAAAGTTGGAAACCGTTTATCTAAACCACAGAGTACCTACTAGGTACATACAATCTAAACGAACATCACATTGCAGTCGCCAAAGTTGGGTAAATAAAAGAATTCTGAGTGCTCTCCTTATTCCTCTTTATTCCTCCAAATTCATGTAATACGGTGTCTATCGACCCAAATAGCCTGTGCACTGCGCAATGACATTAATTTTCACGCAGTCGATAGCAGTCGCTACGGTTCACCTTCACCAATCTAATTTGAGCTCCGAAACTGAAGGAAGCTGCCTCTGAATCGAACATCCAATTTGAGGCGAGAGGGGAGAAGCGGGTCTACGTAAGCTGGTCGTTAGTAAGCAAAGTCATAATTAGCACCTGCGTTCTGGTAAGTTTGTGAACGTAACTTCGCTGATATTCGAAGAGGCGATGGGGGTAGCACCTATAAGTTAGTGCGGTTCGTGTTTTGATGATCGGAGTAAACTCACGGCTTAGAAGGTGAAATTGTGCTGAGAACAGCTAAAGGCGAATCATTATGAATATACTAAACACTTGATCCCGTATAAAGTATTAAGATAATAGGTAGGTAAGTACACAAACATTTGCCCTTAGCCGAATTCTAATCTGCGACTTTCGGTTTCGTCTATGACCACTTGACCAACGGGCCTGTCGTGTTCTTTCTTGGTCGTGGACTATAATTCTGGATGTAAGTATAATCCTGTAAAAGTCCAAAAAAGGTCTCTAGTCAGGACTGGTGTACCGTAGGACCTGTACACCAATCGGCCTGTCAAAAAGAATACGCAATCCTTGGCCTGCGTGTGGCAAAATGCGACTAATAGATAATTAGGTATTGAATCACTTATCAATTTGCGTAATTTCGTAAAACATTTTCGTAGTTGTTCAACTAACCTAACTAAAGTTATTTTTGGCTACGGTGTAAGAGCTTAATTGCTTTATGGCCTTCATTGTATTCGGTAGATATTTGGTCAGTTATTAGATGTGGACCCCAGAATTCTAAACACGGAACCCTTATTGCTCCAGAGTCCCCAGATTAAGAAAAGCTGTTATAAACACAATATAACCGAACTTCGCGCATCCGGTGATTCTTTACAGCCGCTTCCCGGTCCTGATCTCACGAGCCGAGGGTTACATATGGCCCGATCCCAAATTTAAAAAAGGTTGAACGCGTTTTATTCCGTCGAACATATGGTAATCCCGGCGCGCGCAACCACCCAATAAGTTTCTGGGGCTTATGCAAAATCTTCGCGGAGTTGTCAGACCCGTGACGTATACACAGCCCGGGCTTGCACTAGCATGCATCTACATTTGTTTATTGCTTGGTCTCAAAGGTTTGGCACGGGTTCAAACAAAGACTACTGCAAAAAGGTAAACTTGACTAAGCCACATGGGTAAATTGTTGAACGAATTCGCTTTTTCTTTGAACAGTTCAAGGTTCGCTAAACAATTGGTGAGTGGTGATGATTCGATTATATAGTACACGCGGCACGTACCACTTGCAAGTGACTTGCAAGTGTATCACTTGCAAGTGGTATTTATTCAAACCACGGAACGTACTTTTCTATATTTTCCTTGATTTCCGTCAAGAGACGCTTCTATCTTCAACTTATGTATGTACTTACAACGTATTCTTTTTGATGTTTCGTAAGCGTATTTCATGAGACAACAAAATATAATTTAATACCTACAAGTGAATATTTTGAACACAACATTTGGAGAATCAAGTTGTACATATGATATTTTTTGCCGCGTTTCCAAAATTACACAGACTTTTGTCACATCCAGTGCTAATGAAGAAAATGCGACGTTGTTATACTTTGATGATAGGCCCGTTGGTCGAGTGGTCAGAGACCCTGGCCACGAAACCAAGGGTCGCGGGTTCGAGTCCCGCTAGGGGCAAATGTTTCGTGTGATGAACATGGACATTTGTACTCGAGTCATGGATGTTTATAAACGTATTTAAGTATGTCTATCCGTTCACCTAGTATCCATAGTACAAGCATCAGCTTAGTTTGGAACTAGGGAATTGGTGTGTCAGTCTGAAGAATTTGAAGAATTTATTTACCTAAAGTGTAAATAGAAAATAAAAACATTTTATCTTTATTCACGTTCTTTTCAATTATTTTAAGTAACCCCCCTTATACTTTAGAACAATGAAATAAAAAAGGAAATCTCATCGTCTAAAAAAGTCATCCACCACTCGACACAAGGAAGATGGATATTATGATTTCAACGGCGGAGGTATTTAAAAAGCCATTCTTCTGACAAGCGCCCTCATCTCACCGCCAACCCCAATACAACTGTCCAATTCATCTTGCTCAGGGTATGACAACGTGGATCTAGCCGGCATTATTTTATTCGCGTCAGTTTAAATTGGATCGCTGTGACGCGACACGCGACAAGGCAACGCGAAGCGACGCGACAGAGTAGCGTTGCGTGATAAACTGTTACGTTTGTAATTGCTACTACTCCGAGATTGTGATGTTTGAATTAGATAAATGTCACGGAGATTTATGGAGTACCTAGATGTCACGTGGTAATTCGCGGTAAATACTTGAAAGGCAAGGGACACAGTTAACATATTGATTGTAGTCCCAGACCAACATGGAAACATGGAACCTTTTTCGATGTACAAAAAATCAATCCAAAATCGGGCTGTTCACCTGTTCCCGATCAAACGTTCCGATACAATGTAACGTAAAAACTAATAATACAAACCAAAAAAAGTTGCCAACCGGAGCTCCAGCCACATCGAATTTCAATTTAGCTGTGTGTCATCAAATCACTCGGGCCTTACCCGGCAAAGTGGCTCGTTGAGGTAATGAATATTTAATACGACAACCGGATCGAACCTGAATCCCGGAAAATTGTAAGCTGACGATCCTGGCACCTGGGTGAAGCTTGTTGTTGCTTGTTGGAAGATTGACTCATTGGGCATTATTACAAACAAACATACATACATGCATACATCACGCCTGTTTCTCATGGGAGTAGGCAGAGATCACATTCTTCCATTTGTTTCGATCCTGGCCCACACCTTTCGCTTCTTCTACATTCATTAGTTACACTACATTCCACACATCATTGTTGGTTAATATTTAATAACTCTTTACCAGACCTAGAATGATAACTAGGTATATTAAATTAGATCACAATTTTCCATCTAACCCAATCCGGCTTTATTTTTGGCTGAATGTGGTTAAAGGGACATGCTGCCCCTATGACTCTGCCTACCCCTTCGGGGATTATGGGCGCGATATTATGTATGTATATATGTATGGCACTATACATACTTTCATTATAAATGAGAACACTTGTTATACCAAAATGTTATTAAAAGATGATCCACAAGGACTTAAAGAATATATCAGTTTTTCATGCCTAGCATAGATTTATGACTGTAAAGGCAATTATCAAAATTTTTTTACGATTCTTATTTTATCCTGAGTTCATTTATTTCTTTTGTCTAAAAGCTCAGCTTTCTGCCCCTTGGACTAGCCAGATCTGATAGTATTGATTGTAATTTACGTAACAGATCATTAGTAATGTTAATCTGTCCATAATGTTGATTCAATTGCGATAAAATTTCGCCCATCAACCCTACTAAGCCGGTATTTTAATTGTACGTATAAATTTGATAAATCCCACGAGTCGCACAACAGAGGCTCTGTAACGGCCAGAACCAGAACCGGACCGTGAGTTTAAGGGGCCCTGGGCTAATACTACTCACTTAGGGGCCCACCTAATTACTCAAAGTATAAGAAGAGGTTTGATTAATCGCAGGATTCGCAGGGCTGCAAACCGTACGATCTGTTTGATTTGATAAAATTATGGATTTTTTCGCATTATCGTTTATTTTTTGACTTTGTCTTGACTTAGCTGGGGGCCCCTTGAATCCACGGGGTCCTGGGCTAAAACCCAAAAAGCCATATGGTAGATCCGGCCCTGGCCCGAGCTTCACGCGAGCAGAGTCGCGAACCCAAAGCTAGTTAAACGGAGATACTAATTGCTCAGACTAACATAGAGTATTCCTTGTCACTGGTGTTTAGAGCACAATTCAGGACTGTGACGTCATCAAAAAGATCAGTGAATCGCCGCCCCCATCATCGGGCTCCAATCGGCGGAGGGCGTAAGTAATTATTTTGGAGGTCGTCCAAATAGCTCGCGAGTTGGCAGCGGTCGTCATCGTCCGCTCGCCGGCGATCGAGCCTGGATTATAGGCACTTTGACGTAATTGTTTACAATACAAGAATACAGCCAAAGAGTTCCAACGGGATTACCAAGCCACGGTTCATCTTACCTTATGAACTGCAATAGATAGACAGGTGTAGATTTCCAAAGTACCTAATTATAAGAGCGCTAAAACGATATAGTAGTCGCTTGGAATTTTTACGGATAATTTTTGATATGTATTACGTAAGCCTAAATGTTTGGCTTCTTCGTAGTGGCTTAAAAATGATAATACCTACATAATAAGTTCCAAAACTCTGCTGCACTATGAAATTACTTACATCCCATTTCTTAATTTCCTGTATATTTTTACCGAATCCAAATTAGAATAAGCATATACTTTTACTTTTTACTTACTCGAAACAGGCTACCATACATTAAACTATGCCTATCTAGCATGCAATGCTAATGATCCCATACCTATCTTTCTTCTTCTTCTTTTTTAGCCTTTTTCAACCATTTTGGTGTAGGCCACCTTCAATGTTCTCCATTCTTCTCTGTCTTGCGCTCTTTCTATCCAGTTCGAGCCAGCGCCTTCTTCATATCATCTTACCAACGCATTTGTGGTCGTCCTTGAGGCCATGCCTATAACTCTATGTAACTATTCCAGAATTACTCTAATAATCCTAAAACAGGACATAATTAAGCAATACCAATCAGAAAAAGTGCATCTTGGCGTAACATTTCACACAAAAAGCCCCCAAAACATCCGGGACAAAGTGTTTGATGGTCCGTGGAGAGCCGTTTAAAGCGTCCCGATTAGGCAACATATTTTATTCAGCCAGTACAAATGACACAATCCTTTGTTCGCTGCCAAACTGTCTCGGCCCACGGTCAATTTAGGATCCAATTACGTCCAGCTTAGTGGGAAAAAATCCAGGGTAATCCCGGTCTTAAGACGCGGTGCGAGATGCGAGCGGGGGCGGGGCCGTTTGCGTGAGGTTGCGACAAGACAAGATGTCAGCGAAATTTATTTATTGAAATACCGTTTATTTTACTTGCACTCCGAAGTTGTCACTTGTCGCGTGTGAATGTTTGCTAAAAATGCCTCAAATTTGGGTTTCAGATAATTTTTTTAATACTTGATGATGTGGCGACAAGTTTATCTAAAGCAAACAATTTGACATTAGGCAACACAACGCAAATTATTACTGGATAGGTTGAATGGCAGTATCTATAAAGTGGTACTAATGATAAAAAATTACCCTGGACCCAGAGGAGACAAGGATCATAAAGGAGGGCCAGGCCACACGGGTCCGTATCCCAAAGGACAAAAAGAAGAACCTGGAGCAGATGGAGTGCAAGGAAGACAAGGCGCTGTTGGCCCCCCAGGGCATCCTGGACTCCCAGGAACAAAGGGAATACATACATACATAACATCAGGTCCATAATCCCCGAAAGGGTAGGCAGAGTCAAGGGGGCAGTAAGCTCCCTTACCCACAATCAGCCAAAAATAAAAATAAAGCCAAGCTGGGTCAGATGGATAATTGTAAAAAAGCAGTAACAAGCGGCTAGCTCGTCGCCTACACAATCACATACCCAAAACCCCATAAAATGTTAGTCGCCCTTTACGACATGCTAGGCAAGAAACACAGTTGGCATGTGCCAAACAAAACAAAAAGAATGTTCTTTTTAAGTCCCAGACCAACATGGGAACAAATGGAATGACTTCCTATAACGGACTACTTTTTATGGTTGCTATCCCCGTATGATGTGTCCCCGCTTAGCCCGCATCCCTATCTATCAATGAGCAACTCATAACATATCTTACACTCAATGTCAATATCGATGGCTTAGCTTACAAAGCTATCTACTAACTACATAATATAATAATTATTCAGGAGAGTATATTAAAATTCAGGAATAGAATGCGTGTGCACGATACTGCTTCTCTATACCAAAACATTCTCACATCACTCCTTTTCTTAATCGTCATAAACTGCTCAACATGTCTTCCCGTCAGAGGTTACACTTTGCAACGCTTCTTTTTGGAATCATTAGCAACAAAAGTCCTTCATACTTGTACAATAAATTGGAATTTTCGCAGTGTAACATCAGAATTGCTCCACGCCTCCTATGCCCGCGACACAGAACGGCTGTTTTTCGGGGCAGCTTTCGGTATGCTGCGTCGAAATGCTGGAATGATTTACCACCCCCTACTCGGACCTGCCGTACTTTATACATGTTTAAAACTAAATTAAAACAACACCTAATTGAATTACAATCATTATAAAGTTAGCAGCAGTCTGTGTCGCTACTGTATATATATATTTTTTTTTTTCTGCAATCAGCCAATCAGCCAATCAATCTCCTCATGGTATTTTAATTGTTATCTTGTAAAATAACTCTCAACTGCATGTACCTGGCATATCTACTTGATTCACATTGTATATTTATTTGATATGTTTTTCTTTTTTTATTAATAAGTTTTATTCAATAAGTAAGCCGCGAATGTATGCCGCGTCTCTCTCACACTGGTGCCACAGAATACCAGCGTCATGGCATCCCTGATGTCACGACATAAGCTGAGTGGTGACCTTTTCAGCATGTACATGACAATTCCTTTGTTTGTTTGAAATGTATCTATTTACATGTACTGAATAAACATTTTTTCTTTCTTCTTTCTTTCTTTCGAATATGTAGCGCAAACAATGTTTAATTCGAAACCAAAGTTCTGAAGATAAGAGTGTATTCTAATAAGGAACAAATGGATACTCTTTCTATAAAATTACCCGAAATGCGGCCAAGGTCAGCTACTAATACCTTATTAATCCACATTCCCGCTCGCTCCCGTACCTCGCGCCCCATGCACCCGCCGGGCGGCCAGACCGCGCCCCGCATCAAAACACAATCGCGCCCCGATTACGGATTAAAAGCCTCCGCTTTCATCAGGACCTATTGATTGCTTTGTTCCAATTCAATTCTTCATTTGTGTTCCTTGCTCACTGGGAAAAAGTACAGGGAAGGGGAACTTTTTGATGTGGATTTGCGGGATACATGCGTTCGAGAAAGGTGGAGATGGGCTATTTGATATAGGAGTGGAGATAAGATACATTCAATCCAACGTAAGTTCAGGCTTAGGCTTAATACAAAAGGTTTACATATAAGGCTGCCAAATATAAAAAAAAAATATTAAAAAAAAATGCTTATTCGTCCAAAAATCTGCTTCATAACAAAATAAACTGCTACAGTACACTAGAGTATTTAATACACACTAGGTAGTATATCCAAACAAATCTCCACGTTCACCACCAACCAAACCACGAAACGTTTCAAAGAACTAAAATATTGTAGTCTTTCTTATCTTTGTATCACGTGATTACGCATCATCTCGACTGCCTCCAACTGTGACTGTATATTTTTCTGTATGTTTAGTGTATACCGTATTAGCTAGCGGTGGTAGCTCAATGGTAAGGACACGCGCCTCTTAACCGAGGAGTGCGGGTTCAAACCCGGGCACGTACCTCTAGATTTTTCAAATCTATGTACGTATTTATACCACTAGCTCGACGGTGAAGGAAAACATCGTGATGAAACCGGCAAATTCAAACAACTTAGGATTTGTAACCATGATCCAAAAATTGTCTGGTTCCCCTATCTTAGGGTTACGAAGGTCAGATCGGCAGTCGCTTCAATGTAATTACCAGAATCCTGGATCATGGTCTAAGCGGACCCCGTCTAAGCACGGGACATAACGCTAGGAAGATGATAGTGTATACACTAAAGCACGTTGACGGAATATAATAGGTCAATAAACTTTTATCTTTCCATGACCGAAACCCATCACCGCCAAAATATAAGTACGGCAAACCGAGGTATTGACAAAACCTATCCCCACAGAATATCATAGTATAGAGTAGAGTCGACTAACAGAAACACATACTTTCAGCACAGCACAGCCGCACAGCAGCGGCCGTGAATCACCTCAATGGTCGATGCGAAGGCAAGCGCGGCGCTGGCGCCGGCCCAAACCGATCAGCCTCTGTAAGAGCGAGGGTATAATCCATGTGCCGCTGTATAGCCGTAAAGGATTTTCGAACAAAATCTATTTTTTTATGGTTGCTGTAGAAGTGATGAAAACGGCAGCACTACAATTTGTAAGCCAAAACTAAAAACTAACTAAACTTCACGCCACTTCACTAGCGGGGTAGGCAAGAGAGAACCGAACGGCATATGGCACGATCCTTATACACCTCACTCGTCTCTTCAACATTCATGATCCTTTTCATACAAGCTCTATGGTTTTATGACTCCTTCACCTTCTGTTAACACAGGACCAATCTGGTCGTGGTAGGTGAGTCTGGGCTTTCCACGGCTCCTACATCCTTCCACTTTCGCTTTGTATATCTGTTTAGTCAATCTTTCCAAACCAACAATTTATTGTAATTACATAACTAACTAACTAAACTACACGCCACTTCCCTAGCGGGGTAGGCAAGAGAGAACCGAACGGCATATAGCATGATCCTTACACACCTCACTTGCTTCTTCAATATTCATAATCCTTTTCAAACAAGCTCTATGGTTTTATGACTCCTAACATCACCTTCTGTTAACACACGACCAATCTGGTCGTGGTAGGTGAATCTGGGCTTTCCGCGGCTCCTACATCCTTCCACTTTCGCATTGTATATCTGTTTAGTCAATCTTTCCAAACCTACAAATTATTGTAAATAAATGGTTTTTCAGTATTCAGATGATAGAAAGAAAGAAATTAATTTATTTGACCCGACATGAGTTAACAGCAACAAAGACACAAAAAAAAACAGAGTGTGCCAAAAGGGCGCCCGCTCAGCTCGAGTCGCGAGCTACCTTACGGCAAGTCACCAACAAAACCGTTTTAATCTTTTAGCCTAGCTCAGAAAGATCATAGCGAATATAATCTACTGAGTGTCAGTGGAACACATCTGCAGGCGTATGATGATCATACTTCGGATACTTCTAACATAACAAGATTGCACAGAAGCGGTCGTGAATCCGCGCAGTGGTGGCGAGCGCTGCGCTGGCGCCGGCCCAAACCAATCGGCTTTTGTAGAAGCGAGCGCATTAGCCTTGTGGCTCTGTATTGTTGTCTGGTTATCTTTTTGTAAGAGATTTTCGAACAATATCGAACAAGCTATCAATTGCTTATAATTCAGCCAACCTTTCATATTGTGAGAACAGTCTTATTAAGATTACTCGAGGATTGCTCAATGCTGCACAATTGCGATAACAAATGTCATATTCTCACTACTGCAATGTAACAGTATTAAGCTTAATAGTAGACTTAACAAAAGCGTATTTTAACCTAGTTAAAAAAGTTGCCGTCAGATTTCGTTAATCTTTTGCAACCACAAAGTGTCAATAAAACATATCTACATAGGAGGTGTATACTCGGACTTTCTGCACAGTATTACTACACAGCATATATAAATCCCCACTCAGCTCGGACTTCAAGCACAACAGCGTAAGTAAGTTAGTAAGTTAGTACGTGTAAGAAGTAAGTAATCTTTTAAAAACGCTAACTTAGCTCAAAGATCCAATCTTTTTGCCACCAATCGTCAATGAAACATACATGCATGCAGTGGCGGATTTACAGTCTTGGCCGCCCTAGGCCCCAGGCCATAACTCTCAGTACTAAAGCGTCATCACTCAATTTTTATTACGATTGGCCGCCTCTAATATCTGGCCGCCCTAGGCCCGGGCCTACTGGGCCTTAGGGTAAATCCGCCACTGCATGCATGTGTATATTTGAACTTGCTAGCTCAGCACGGTCGCACCGCAGAGACGATGCGCAGACGCAGTGCTAGCGCTAGACTACACCGATTAGCCGCTGTAAGAATTAGCTGATATAGTTTGTGAGCCGCACTCTGTATTGTAAATCTATATTGCAACTTATATTTTGGGTAAAAGGGACTTTCGATAAATTTCGAGCTAGTCATTTTGACAGGCTCGATAGCGCATTCGGCAGTGACCCTGCCCCATGCGCCAAGAGCTGTGGATTCGATCCCCACCCAGTACAAACATTCGAGTGATGAATACTTGTTTTTGTTCTGTGTCTGGGTGTTAATATCCAATATTTGAGTATATGTTTGTAAAATACCACTGTTGATTCTGATATCTGTAACACAAGTGCTTAAGCTACTTAGCTCAGAGTCAGATCAATGTATGTGATGTAGTCTGATATATATTTATCCTATATACACATCCTATAAATATTTGTTTTTTGGACCGAGAGTTTGAAGCCTAGCATCGTTTGACTTAAGTAGAGTCTTATTTTTGTAATAGCGATCCACTGTGATTCCGCCGAATTTTTTTTTCTTATAAGCATCCTGGGTAATCTTTTTATGTTTTAGTGAAATTTATATTTTTTTTCTATGTTTCAATGAAATATGTAGAAATTGGTTAAGCTATTCTTGAGTTTAGACCAAATTAGCGAGTTCAGCGCGATGCCATTTTTTTTTGTTCTATTGTTTTACACTATAATTCGATCTGCATTGTTGTAATTTATTGAAATAAACTACATTATATCTCGAAGAGTTCAATAACCCACGCTACAGTGACGTAATATTCGTTAATTTTCATCAAAGAGCTTTATGTATATTATTAAAATATTTATTCCATCATCGAATTATACAACTGAGCTAATCGATTCGATTATCCTTATTACCTCACTGCAAAATGTATTTGTAGTTCCGTTTCTGGGTGAGCGAAATTTACAGAGGGCAATTAATTGTAATTTAATGTGGAATGCACAATACAAATGTAGGTATAATTTTCATGTCGGCAAAAATATTAACAACAAGCTTTAACCCGCGAATACGCGAATTTCAAATATAAAAGTAGCTTAGGCTATCTACTCCTTATAACCTATCTATCTGTTGAGCGGTGGTAGCTCAATGGTAAGGACACGCGCCTCCTAACCGATGAGTGCGGGTTCAAACCCGGGCCCGTACCCTGGATTTTTCAAATCTATGTACGTATTTATACCACTTGCTCGACGGTGATGGAAAACATCGTGATGAAACCTGCAAATTCAAATAACTTTGGATTTGTAACCATGATCCAAAAATTGTCTGGTTCCCGTATCTTAGGGTTACGAAGGTCACTTCAATGTAATTACCAGACTCGCTAAATCCTGGATCATGGTCTAAGCGGACCCCGTCTAAGCACGGGACATAACGCTAGGAAGATGATATCTGTTGGACAACGTATTATTAAAATCAATCGTAATTCGAGAGATTAGTCGGAACAAACAAACTTATAGACAAACTAATCAAATTATATATTTTTTTAATCATAATGATATCTTATTAATAACTGAAAAAACACTTATAACGTTATAGACCGGCTCTATATAATATTTAGTTATATAGATGTTTGAGCGAATATTACTTTATCATATGACTCTTAGTTAATTTGCGTCCAATAATTATATTAAGCGCAAGCGAGCTATTACCGCCAACGTATATCGTTATTAAACGAGACTATCGTTATTAAACGAGGCTATCGTTGTTAAACTTTTACACCCCTCGTTATAACACTCGATTTGAATACTTACAGGAGGATTTTAACGAAATAACTTTTGAAATTGTAGGAATAAAAATTGGGTACAGCTTTTAGTGTTATTTTCATGAATATTTGTTATAGGTATGGCGAAGATATTTTCTGAAATAACCGTGTAAATCTCGTCAAATACCCATGGGTAAAGTGACGTAGACTTGGGTATTTGAAGAAGATTACTGTATCCATATAGTAACGCAGGCTAATTCCCGTCATCTGACCTGAGTTATATCCATTGGGAGGTTTTGGTCGTTAAATTACGTCGACTTTAACAACACAATTGATAACAGTAGTAATGTGTAATGTAATTACAAACATTAAATATTTAAGAGATTCATAGGCCTGATCAAAAACTCAAGTGCAGACGACTCTTTCTGCAACGCAATAAAGTGCAATAGGTTAGATTATGATTTTTTTTTAATAGTCCGTTAATAAAAAATTATACGTATTATTTGCTATATCTAATACTCTATAAATGACAGCACTGCAAAGATCTGAAATAGGGCGCTTTACGTCACTTGGATGGTAAAATTTTACGGACCTAGTGACGTCACGCGGTACTTTAACGCGCTGTATCTTTATAATTTTTTTTTTCTGAACAATGAAAAAATACGTAAGCAATATTTTTTTGTAATCTCAATACTGGACTATGAAATCATCATATATTCACATCTGTTATAAACCAGGGTGTGCCACGTTAAACCTCGGTATTCTAATACAGAACTCGACTCAAGACAAACTCCGCTCGACAACGCACTAAGCACTTAAGTTAGGTTTAAAACCACTTAGGTGCGAGCTCTCTACGGTGTGGAGTGGGCTTGTCAACTGGCAGTACTGAATGTCTGAAAAGCTTTTTTCGCGTCAATACAGAACAAGGGATCGACATGTTTGTTGCATAATTACTAGGACCTTCTGACTGCCTCGTTGGATTAGTCGTAGCATACGGCCACTTAAGGACCACGAGGTCCCGGATTCAAATCCCGGGTCAGGCTAAAATTTAAATTACTCAGTTACAGTGCGGAGTCAAGAAGTTGGCAGATTAATCACCCCCGTGCCTCGGAAAGCACGTTAAGCCGTTGGTCCTGCGCCTGACCTCTCTCCGGTCATGTCGAATTGCCGTCTCACCGGACTATGAGAATGGAGGAACAGAGTGCATGAGTGCATCTGTGTTTACACACACACTTGTGCTCTATAATATCTCCTGCGCAGTTGGCTAATCCTCCTTTACGTATTAATATATAGATTCTTGTTAATTCACCTAAGTATCTTGACAAAATATTTTGATAAAATAAATTGAATGTTAGGCTATAAAATAAATAACGTTCTTAACATCATTTTCGTGTTTGAGCACTCTTATAAAAGCATTCAGTGATGTAACTTCCTAAGAAATGTTTTTGAGTTCAAAATATATCCGATACAACGTCAAAACAACCACATAAACCTTCAAAAATATATCTCCAGCCTCCATTCAGTGACAAGAAATATGCCAATGAAAAAATACAAACATTAAGTGAATACCTAAATATTCTTGCTACATTAGCTCAACGACTATCGCGGCCATATTTCGGCTATTCAAAAAGCAAACGATATATTCACGTGCCCATTAATCCTGGTCCGTGAAAGAAAACGATGTCTCCAAGTGCGTACTTCCCGTGATTGGAAAGCGATGTCATTGACCACTGTTAAGAGTCAAATGGCCCATAAGTTCGGTCAATTCAATTTTGACAAACACATAACTCGCTTAAGTTGGCAAGTGTGCTTAACGCGAACGACTCGGGGTTGTGGGATGACATAAATATGAGAAAACTTGAGCAATACCGTCTATATTGGTGCCCTCGGATTTTTATTCCGCGGCCCGCTTTCAATTGCTCTCCTGAAATAAATAACTTCGTTATTAAGAAAGTTTTTAGAGATCACGATTTGTCGGATCGGAACGTGGTCGTCAGACTAATCAGGGACTAAATATTAGTCCCTTATTAATCTATATAGCCATAACAGTGATGTTATGGCTATATTTGTTGTGGGCGTGAGCCCACAATCCCCGAAGGGTTAGACAAAGGGGCTACATGATAAAAAGGTGAAGAACCACTGGTCTAAGCAGTCGGACAGTATCCTCCTACTCGTGTTCCTCATTACTGAGGGTCGTAACTCCCCCGCAGAATCACTTTCTCTCTGACCATTCTCTTCCGTTCCAGCTTTTAGCTTCGTGGCGAGCCCTATGAAGCATGGTATTTAAAGATGATCTGATTTGATCTGACCATCGCATGGGGCTGCGCCCTCTTGGTCGCTTGCCGTCAGCCTTGCCTGTCACTATCAGCTGTTCAAGGTTGTGACCGTCTTTTCGAGCGATGTGGCCTAAGAACTCAAATATGCTGCGGAGCAGATGGTGGACAGTCTAGTTTTGACATTAAGCTCACTCAGAATAGACGCATTGGTGTGAAAAGCAGTCCAGGGGATTCGCAGCATCTTTCTCCAACACCACAGTCGGACAGTATAAAGAAGCCTAAACAAATGTAAGGCGCAGACGATCGCAAACATGGAAAGTTTTGGGAGAAGGCACTTTTACACTTTTTATACCGCCCGCCATTGAATATGTATGAGCTGGGGAGTCCGAAGTGTGTTGTTTTTTATGATATTCGATTCATTCCTTATTATGTACAAAACGGTGGGAAAATGTTAAGAAGACGGTCGGTATTTTACGGAAAGATGGTCCGGATCGAACGGTTTCCGCAGGAGTTAACCGAAGTTATTCTTTACAATACGACCCTCGTGGGATGCGCAGACACCGTTCACTACATTTGAATAAAGGTCTTGATAAATAACTAGTAAAAAGCTCTAAATGCGTATAATACGTAACACTGAACTAGATACTACTTCACAGGTAGAAACATCATCATCATCATCATCATCAAAACATCACGCCTGTAATTCCCGAAGGGGTAGGCAGAGTCAAAGATAGAAACGAGGTTATAAAACGCAAAAAAATAAATACAAAATTGAATTGAAAATCAGACCAATGTTGGACTGAGCCTTAAAAATAAGGTATCATATGTGTTCTGGGCTTAGCATGTCATAAATACAAGGCGAAGATTGTAATATTTGAGTCTTGGGTTTGCAATTGTGTAAAGGACGAGCTAGTCCGTTGTCACTACTGTGTCTCACTTTTAACATCTACTCTTAATTTTTTTTTAAATCTAGCTCGATATTATTTTTGACTAAAAGCGTTAAACTTGCTCCTCCTCTACTTACGTCTCCGGCGTTAGCAGGCGCGGTAACATCAATTTACATAGCAGATATCATTTCAGTGGCTACGATCTTAGCTAGGGTAGGGGCTAGGCTGAGTCAAAGTGGGCTAGGTTAGATGGAAAATTGTGAAATATAGTGACAAGTGGCTAGCTCGTCGCCTACACAAACACGAACCCAAAATCCGATACACCTTTAGCCGCCTTTTACGACATGATAGGCAAGGAACACATTGTCATATGGTACATTATTTTAAAGTCCCAGACCAACATTTTTTAAGTTGCCTAAAAAGGCTTCAGTCCGTCATGTATGACTAAGATTTTTAGAGAATCTAGATAAAATGTAAGCTACTTACGTTCTTTACTCGGGTAAGGTACCTATTCTTCTCTTATACTTATAATAAATCTGTAGAGAGGTCAATTCTGTACATGAAATATATTTTCAAAATAACTATCAGGGGGTGATTAGTGATCGATACTGATGCCAAAAATGCAATCAGTTAAATTTTTGTCTGTCTGTCTGTCTGTATGTTCCTTATAGAAACAAAAACTACTCGACGGATTTTAACGAAACTTGGTACAATTATTCTTCATACTCCTGGGCAGGTTATAGTATACTTTTCATCACGCTACAATCAATAGGAGCAGAGTAGTGAAGGAAAATGTTGGGAAAACGGGAGAAGTTACTCTATTTTTTAAGCTTCCGCCGCGTGTGCAGCGTTAATGGGTAAAGTTACATAGAAATCATGTATGACGGAAATAGTCTTTATATTAACCATAAACGCGGGTGACACCGCTGGTACAGCTAGTTTTTATATATATTTGTTTTCAAGAGTACTTTTTCACCACTGCGTCTGCTCCACGCGCCGAATAAACTACTTTATTTCCCCCCAGCGGCCCGCCCTAAGCCGCAGTAGCTCGTCTAATTATAAAAATCCAGGTAATCCCAAATAATTTTCGTTAATTAAATTTGATTGCGAGCGCGCGCCGCCAGCTGCTCCCGGGCAGGAGTAAAAAACGTTTGTTGCTACAAGCTTGCCAATTATAATTGCGTTTATCATAGACACGGTACTTTGTCCCATAATCATGATACTTTTCACTTCTCGGGTGAGTACTTCAATTTAAATGGCATTATAATACTTTTATATCCATATATGTTTAGTTGTGGATATAATGAATTCTTTTAAATATGAAAAACTTAATAAAACAACCCCTAAGTACTTAGCAGTGGGCTACTTTGGCCCATGGGTCAAAATTACCCGAAAACGATAGCCAAAAAATACTGTAATTTTAATTATCATATACCTCTCGCAAAAAGGTCTTAAACACTTTGATTTATATCAGATTAGGCTCCCAGATACATACCTGTTACAATTGATAACAATAAACTTGCTTTTTTGTTTCGTAAAAAATTTGCACATTACAAATTCGCGCGTTACTTATAGGAACTTGTTGTTATAAACATGGATTGACCAATCAGCTTTGCTAAAGAGAAACTGTTTAACCAACCACTCCATAACGCTATCTATCGATGAGGAACGTGAACTACTTACATCGATAGCTCCTGACGTCGAGGGTGGCGGGAAGTTTCATCTTTTTCCCGCTTTGGGCCAAAGTTGTTCCCTAGGGCCACAGTACCGCGATGTTACTGTATATTGTTATTTATGTCAACCATACAATTAACCCTAAACTCAAGGTTTTTTTGCTTAATGCAGTTAAAGAGATTTCCTGCTCCTTAGACTATGCTATACCTATAATTCAAGGATTGCGGGCGTAATGACATGTATATATGGATAAGCAGAGAACCTGAAACGGAATTCTAATGTACTTCTTAAGTTCCTCTTCTCAAGAGGTAAAGAAATTAGAAAATTAGGAATATTCTTTCAGAATTTATCCTAATTACAATACTAGAACGATGTAAAAGTCACCTATGTATTGAGTTAAACCAATAACAAACATACAGACATGAAAACGTACTACACTACATATCATATTTTTATTATTAGTAGGTTTAAGAAAGAAAAATAACGACTCTTTCAGATATACTTAACCTACCTTTAAAATTCTCTCGAAAAATACTAATTCCAACAAATACTTGTAGGAACGCAAACATGAAATTCTAAGTACCCAAGTCCATAAAAGGGCCAAGTTAAACAGCATCCTAAGCCCTAACCGCTTCCTGCCCCGACGCAACACCTCAACGACCCTTACATTTAAAAGTTACCTTCCAAAGTAACATGGCAAGTAATAAAATTCCCTCCCCAACGAAGTTGCAAAGGCCACAAATATGATTAAAACATTATTAAAGTTGTAAAGTATCAAATTCTAGGCCGCGAAACATTTTTATTATTCAGTAGCTGCCCAAGATTGCGGAGCGGAGAGGAGAAAGTGTTAATTTTTAAGCGGACGGACAAAATCTGCGACCGCCGAATAGTCGCTGCGGAGGGAACGCGGAGAGGAGGCCTGCGCGGCCGCGCTGCGCTATAAATCTTATTAAAAAAAAAACGCGTCGTTCGAAACTGTTGTTGCAATGATTTAGACTTCGCATCGAATACAATGTGTGCGATGCGCCACTTCGGGCATAGATGTGCAAATAATAAAACAGATATTGTACTCCGTTTCAGGAGTTTCAAACAAGAGAGGCACTCGTTCTTTGATTCTGATTGACTTCACATAAAACGAGCGAAGGCTTATCTTATGTACAGAGTATAAATATTGCTAGCAGGATTTTTTTATCAGAACTGATTTTGACCACACGTTGTTCTGGGACTGAAAAGAATGTGCCAACTGTGTTTCTTGCCTAGCATGTCGTAAAACGCGACTAATGATATATCGGGTTTTGGGTATGTGATTGTGTAGGCGACGAGCTAGCCACTTGTTAATACTTTTCCACAATTTTCCAAATAACCCAGCAGTTACATGGAAGCAAATCCAGTTCATTTTTTGCTGAATGTGGTTAAAGGGTCACACTGTCCCTTTGACTCTGCCTACTCCTTCGAGGATTACGAGCGTGATGTTATTTATGTATTTTGACCACATAGAAACGCAAGGAATCCTTACCATTGCCTCACTACCTCAGCAGCGTATCAAGAGGGGGGCTAAAGGGCTGTAACAAAAAGGAGGTTACCTATTTTACTATGCCTACATATATTCTACTTTCATGATATTACTGCATAAAGTGTTTAAGTACTTTCACTACCCAAATAAACAAAAGGGATGCCCGTTAAACGGCCACTTCAAACCATCATAGAAGGTCCTCTCGCATTAACAGAAAAAAAATACAGAGAAAACAGCCGCGTGCCCGCACGCAATACCCACCCGTGTGTCCCCGCACTCCAGTTAATTTTTAATGCAAATATCATTACGGTGTTGCTTTAACGAGATTCGCTCCCAGTTGGTTTGTCTCTGCGCATTTCCGCGTTTTCCTGTCGGCGACGCCCGTAATGCTTTATGCGTGTGTTATGGCGACAAGTTTTATTTCATACTTATTTTATGGTCTGTGGAATATAAAGATGGCGGATATGGTTTTCAGTGTAGGGAGTGAGATTATCGTCGATGGGAGATTTTATATATTTCAATTTACGGTGTGTGAGGGTTTGTAAGGGTTTTGCGTCGATTTTATATGATAGGGATTCAGAAGTCCATTTCTGTTTACCTTAAAATGAAGATATCCATATTTGTAATTTTACTATTTTGATTGATGAAACTTTAGAATTAAAAAAAGCAGTCCAATTTATTATGTCTATATAGTGCTTTAAAATATTAGGAATAATTAAGTAACAATTAAGTAAAAATTAGATCAACAACATTTGAGAACTAATAATAAGCAATTGGAATTGAGTCAGTCATGTGTTTATGGAATCTGTTTTTTTTTTTCAGCTAACTCAACTTATTTTTTGGCTAAGGCTTAACTTAGTTTAGTTTTAGGGCCTTATTGCTCCTTGGACTCTGCCTACCCTTTCGGACATTGCAGGCATGAATAATATAGTAATAATGTTCTCCTAAATGATATCGGTCACGGCGGCCAATCTCATCGAGGATTAGCCAACTACACAGGAGATATTATAACGCACAAGTGTGTGCGCAAACACAGATGTACTCTCTATTCCTTCACTCTCATAGTCCGGTGAGACGGCAATTCGACATGACCGGAGAGAGGTCAGGCGCAGGACCAACGGCTTAACGTGCTGTCCGAGGCAAGGGGGTAATTAAATCGCTAACATCCTGACTCAGGACTGTTACTGAGTAATTTCAATATTGAAATACCCAGCAAGAAATTTTGGCCCGATCCGGTAATTTAACCCGGGACTTCTTGGTCCTTAGGCGGCGCATGCTACCACTAGACCAACGAGATAGTCAACTTATAGTAATTTCTTAGTAAAAGAGGATTTATTGGTCAGCTGATTGGCTATTTTACATGAAAAGTAAAAAAAAATTCTGCTCATTTTCTATAATCCTATAAATTTGATTTCTAAGAAAAATGAAGTAAATAAGTAGGTAAGAGGTTTCGAATATACTAAAAACCACCTTACATGTGTATCCACATATGTAAATAAATAAAAAAATAAGTACTTAATCTCACTTAAGTAACTTTTTCAACATTCTCATTCAAACACATTGTAACGACATTTTTGCGGTAAACGACGTACACAAGTAGGAAATTAGATTTCCCAACGATACACTTAAGGTGCTCAAGTTTACATAGCCTCATTTGCAGTTTTGTACTTAGTGTATACCTAATTAACACTCAACGACTACGTTCGTGTAGTTCAACAGAGATTTCGTGACGAAAACTGTTTAAAACTGCTTTTAGAATATAGAAATAGTAAAAAATTCCCACTAGGGACCTAAATGGGTTGAAAACTTAGACCGAAATTAACTAGGTAAGTGTTTGGTCACGGTTTGAAACAGGTGCTGGTCCCGAGTCTGGAAATGCCCAGAATGCACCACTTAACAATGTGGTACTTATTGAAACGTGTAGTATACTTTCTGACGATTTGCTTAACATTACATACATATAATCACGCCTATTATCCCCGAAGGGGTAAGAAAATTTAAAGGGGCAGCAGGCCCCTTTATCCACATTCAGCCAAAAACAAAACTGGGCCGGGTTAAATGGAAAATTGCCTACACAATCACATACCCAAAACCCGCCATACCATTAGTCGTCTTTTACGACATGCTAGGAAAGAACTACAGTTGGCACATTCTTTTTAAGTCCCAGACCAACATGGGACAGATGCAAAATATTAGAACACATTAAAAACATTCGCAGTTCAAATGAGAGCTAATTAAATCTTACTAATCCTATAAAAACAAAAGATTTTTCCTTTTTGTTAGCCTTCCACATCTCATCTTCTCGTGTGATCATCATGAATTGAAGTAAAAAAATTTAGGCAATCTACCAGCCTACTGTATAAACCGCATCTACATTCATATCGATCAACGCCATTAGATAAGCTTTTAGTTTATATTTATATGTATAAATAAAAGATTCACATTAGACAGGCGAGTTTATACGGAACCTCAGGCCCCAAAACCTACACACACTTTACGTTTTATTTTAACTAAAACATTGGCTGTACTGAAGCTATGACACATGAGCGGACCATGAAACGTTGATGCCGGTCGGAACAAATGCATTGTCCACACGCACGGACGGACAAACAATCTGTGAGCGGCTGTTATCTATAAATATTCACAAGCGACCGGTTTTCAATTAGATAATGCCACTGCACTAATCCCCAGTTGCCGGTTGTATCGGTATTTCGGTGTTACGGGCGTATTTGTGATAAGGCCGTTTGTGTTATGCCTAGATGTGACATGTATGTTTTAGTTTAACGGGCGTTAAATTTTTTTGTTAAAGTGATGACGCCTTATTGTTTTGAGGTAAAATTTATATATGTATTATTATGTTAGTCTGATTTACGAATATATAGGAAACTTAATAATTCTTAAGATATATATGTTGCTGTAATAGCTCGAACTATGGTAAATTCTAAGATTTTCCAGTAAAACCTAAGATTTACCAACACTTAACGGTAAAAGTCCGAACAGGTGTACAATTTTTTTATATTTAGCAAATTACTTAGTAAATCTTAGGATTCGTTACTTGGAAAATGTTACCTAACCAAACCTAAGATAAGATTATATTATAGGTTAGGTTAGGTAAGGTATTTTTTTAATCAGGTTAATAAACCTAACCTAACTAAACCATAATATAACCTAAAATGTTTACATTTACCAACTCATGTCAGTAAATCCTAAGAATTACTAGTAAAACCTAAGATTGACCAATATACGGGCTTTTACAGTAACATATACATATTTCCAACACGTATCACTACGGTCATACATAGTTAACGATCCAAAAAGTTAGTTAAGGGAGAGAGAAAAGAGGCCAAGAGCTTGTTCCTAGCCACTTATAAAATGATTAAAAGTGTCTCAACCGATTTCACAGTTATGAATAAAATAAAACACATAATGAATTTTTTTTTTTTTGCATGCATGATAACATCATTAGGCAGTATTAGTACAAATACTCTCTATGTAGAGTTTTCAAATAGTTTAGTGTAGTCGTTAAATAAATATAATAAATAATAAATAAATATCCGACGACATCACATACATTGATCTGACTCCGAAGTAAGTAGCTTAAGCACTTGTGTTACGGATATCAGAATCAACAGTGGTATTACAACTATATACTTAAATATTGGATATTAACACCCAGACACAGAACAAGTATTCATCACACGAATGTTTGTCCTGAGTGGGGATCGAACCCACAACTATTGACGCATGGGGCAGGGTCGCTACCGAATGCGCCATCGAGCCAGTCAAATACTTTGACAATAAATGTAGAATTTACTTCCATCCTAATGAAATAAAAGCTAAGCGTTTTTGCAGATTTAAGACCCCGACTTAAACTCTGGTAGAAGCCCAGCTTCCTGACGCAAAAGTATAATGGCTTGCATTGGCGCTTTGTCTGGCCATGCGAAGCATTCCTTAATTAAAGGGGCTGGTCGCTCTTTAATCACCCCCAGTGCGGTTCTCGGCCACTAACGTAATATAGTGGTGAATAAACAACACTCAGCACCTTAAATTTGTGTAATTAAAAAATCCTTTAAAGAACTCCATTTAAAAAGCAGAAATCAGTTTGTTTTAGGAAAAATATTGTTTACGAAACGAAATTACAAATGCGTTAAGGATAGGTGGTTTGTTCTCTTGATCGGATTTTTATGTTAAAAATATACGGTACTTCCAAGGCCAATAAACACTTTTTGAAATATTTTTCTTACATATCATCACACCAATCCTCCAGGGGCTAGGCTGAATCCAAAAAGTAATAAGACCTTTAAACCAAATCCAATCATGTCCATTTTGGTCTAGGTTTTAAAAAATAATGTACTAGTTATCTCGCCCGATAGGCCAATATCGATTGTCTATTGATAAGCTATCGATAGTTCAACTATAGATACGAGTAAGCTAATGTTATGTTTATATAACTACGCTTATACTTGTACTATGGACACTAGGCGAACGGATAGACATACTTAAATACATTTATAAACATCCATGACTCGAGTACAAATGTCCATGTTCATCACACTAAACATTAGCCCCAAGTGGGATTCGAACCTGCGACTCTTGGTTTCGTGGCCAGGGTCTCTGACCAATCGACCAACGGGCCATTCAAGAGTCAGTTATTATTGTGTAGGCGACGAACTTACCACTTGTCACAATTTTCCCTCTAATCCAACTCGATTTTATTTTTAGCTGAATGTGATTTAACGAGCTTATTACTCCTTAAACCCTGTCTACCCCTTAGGGGATTGCGGCCTTGGTGGTATTAATGTATGTGTATATTAGGCTTTTTCTATTATAACCGATTTACAATCCAAGTAGCGACATGGCAATACCGGCGTATCGGCGTCGCGCGCCGGGACCAATTAGCGCGCCACGATTTGTTTGGACACCACGTCGGTAATGCGCCCTGATGCCACCAGAGCGACTGCTGCAAATACCTACTCATAGTTAGAATTTTGCCATGATTGTTAGTGTAGCATATTTTCAGTACTCTTGGTTTTTACACTACTAAAAGTGGGATTACATAACCTATTGGGCAACCTATTTGTAACACCAGAAATGTCATATCGATAACGAACTTTGCACCAAGACAAAAAGTTATTTTTAACCTACACCCCGCTAGGGAGGTGGCGTGAAGTTTAGTTGGTTAATTAATGGTTACAGTAAGGATTTTCTATTTGCATAACCAGTGGTGTTGCAGATGCATTGCTGATCTTGCCTTTGTAAAACCTACAATCGACCAGATTTGTTGTTGAATGCAAAGAGCACGGATACGATCCTTGCACCAAGACGTTGTTGATGAAACAGAACCATCTTAATGGTTTTTTGACTTTTGTATTTTTCCGCCATAACTTTAGACTTTTTCTATTTTCATCAATTTACAATATCAGTAGCGACATGTCATGGTACCTTTAGGCCAGTTTCGGCGTCCCGCACCGGAAACAAAAGGAGAGTTTAATCAAAAAAAAATATAGTCTATTATTGAAATTAAAAAAAAATATGGCTTACATAATTTTTCTTTGGTTCACCAAACCAAAAATAACCAAGATACAGCGCGCTATAATACAGCGTGACGTCACTATGTGTGAAAAAATTTAACGTCCAAGTGACGTAAAGCGCCCCATTTCAGATCTTTGAAACACTGTATCTTTGTAATTTTTCGAGTATTAAATAATGCAAAAAATACATAAGTATGCAATATTTTTGATAATCTAACTTACGGACTATAAAAAAAAATTACTAAAATAGCCCATTAGCGCGATTTGCTTGGACACCACGTCGTATTGGTAACGCACCCTGATGCTACTAGAGCCACTGCTGCAAATATCTAGTTGCGTGGAATATTGACAGCACCGTATGCACTTTTAACTCACTTAAAGTGGAAGTACTGCCGCCGAGCTAGGTGTTGATTGCTCGAGGACCCAGGTCCGACTAACCGTCGCGGTGTATTGTATATATACTTAGTGGCGAGAATAACTTCGTCAGCGCGATGCAGGATTGTATGGCGTTCCTGCATGTTAGATCGACGTCATCTGTTTACATATTATTGGAGCTATAATCTTGACTATCTTTTAGTGCGGTTGCCACACTACTAATGATGACAAACAAACATACGACTTGATGGTAAGCAGTCACCGAGTCTTAAGGACCTATTTGAAAAACCAGGTGTCACACATTACGGATCTTGCCTATACAAAGTAATGGTTCAGACTATGCGTCGAACGGAAAGGTTGCAAGTTCGATCCCCGCACTAGGGCAAACAATTGTTAAATATCCAAGTGGCAACTTAATTGGTGACTAGTTATATACCTACTTTAAAATCAGATTTATCTAGGCTATTTAATCCAAGCGTGTCCCGCTAGGGATGTTACATAATGCTATGAGGATGACGACATTGAGATCAATAAATCAAATCTCTATGGGGAAAACTGTTGCCTTCCAATTTAGTGCCACCGCAAAGCATTGCCTAGTCCCCATTAATTACCATCCACGCATTTCTCATTCCATAAGCGTTTACCCAATCCGTACCAAAAAATACAAAGATTAATTAAACACCAAAAGGAAGGAAGAGAATTTAAATTTTTAAAACTTGCCTCGAACCCGCCCCCGCCCTTCCTTTGTTGCCGGTCCTAATTGTGCCAACGGGGCGGAAAGGCGGGAATTATTGAAAAAGTTACCTTTGCCGTTTTGTTTTCACTGGCCTACAACTTCTCCGATACAATGGCTACTGGGCTGATTAAGAAGTTGTAATGGGAGGGACCACCTACTCTTTGTTTCTAATGGAAGTTGGATAGTTACAATACGAATAATACATTTATTGAGTGACGATTAGGTCGTGGGATTGAATGGGGCTTGGGTGAGGACGTGGCAAATGCCAGGAGAGTTGGTTTAAGGTAGAGTCCTTGTAAGACTAACGGGATTAAACGGTAACGTTTTGTACCTATTACGTAGTAACTAAATGAATAGTGGATACTTTTGGTCGCTTGCAACATGACACTTTAAAAACATTAATTGTGTTACAATTTGTTGATAATATTAAAATTTAACGCGTCCTTGTTGGCCTGGGATTTAAAATGAATGTACCAACTGTGTTTCTTGCATCTCGTGAAAGGCGACTAATAGTATATCGAGTTTTCGGTGTGTGATTGTATAGGCGACTAGCCACTTGTCAATATTTTTTTACAATGTTCCATCTAACCCAGCCCAGTTTTATTTTTTGGCTGAATGTGGTTAAGGGGGCTAGCTGTCCCTTTGACTCTGCCTAACACTTCGGGGAAAGCGGGTATGGTTATCTAGTTCCGTAGTGCACAATCATTCGCCCATACTCACAGCTAGGTGTTAATGCCTTTAATGTTGTTAATCCGGCTCGAAGGACCAATGAATAATTACCAATGATTGAAACACCATTCTTTGAACTTAGATTATTTTAATTTATTGTTAGAAACTCCATTTTATAGTGACATAGTTAAAAGTCAAAAACACTGACGACATAATTTTTTCTACAGCCAGAGACAAACAATAAATAATTATTCATGCACTGACGACTGAACACTTGTAATAAAGAAGAGGTCAAAAATGGGATCCAATTTTTTTTCTTTAAAAACAAATATCAGGTCATGATTAAAACTAATTTGGACGTCGTCTTTTTTATTAGGTACTCAAATGTCAACTCAAATTATGAATGTTGAAGAGGCGAGTGAGGTGTGTAAGGATCGTGCCATATGGCGTTCGGTTCTCTCTGCCTACCCCGCTAGGGAAGTGGCGTGAACTTTAGTTAGTTAGTTACTCAAATGTCATAGTCTTTTTCGTCTATATGTCACCTCACTGTCGCTGGTCAGGCCAAAAAGGTCGTAACACTCCTCTAATGAATATACAAAATTTATTTGCATCATCGTTTACTCCAGTATAACCGAGCGAGTTAGTCTAAGTTAGCCCTATTCAGGTCATTACCGCCATTATCGGGGAGAAGTTAGGTCTATGGTGCCTGGGGCCATTGTGTCTGTGATGAATCACCTAAGCAGTAGCTTAGCGCGATAGCTTGCGCACTTCGCTTTGTACAAAGGCGCTTGCGAGCCAGATAATCTCGAAATGACGGACGATGTAATACAAGATGTCATTAGTTTTACTTTTTACGCTCCTTCTACAAAATTTATATCAAACATAAAGCCATAATGATTAATGGTGACGTCATTGTAGTTTTACTTTTTACTTTTATATCATACTTATACTTTGTACGTCTTTTTTTAATTTTTTAAATTAATAATAAAATAAATAAATTCTCCAAACTGACACACCAATTCCTTGGCCCCAAACTAAGCTTGTGCTTGTGCTTGTGCTATGGATACTAGGTGAACGGAAAGACATATTTAAATATGTTTATAAACATCTATGACTCGAGTACAAATGTCCACGTTCATCACACGAAACATTTGTCCCTAGCGGGATTTGAACCAGCGACCCTCGGTTTCGTGGCCAGGGTCTCTGACCACTCGACCAACGGGCCAGTCTAATTAATTTAAATTTGACGGTTATCTTTTGCATAACTGTGAAAATAGGCCTTAAAAATCCGAATATCATGACATTTTCTCATTTAAATTAACAATACACTATTAAAACGTATTTCGAAAACATTTTAATTAGGTACACATCACAGACAATATTACTGCATATAGAAACACATAATAAAACAAATTAGCATTTGCACTGTTAAATTAATTATAATTATCTTCTTCTGGCGTGTTTTCCCGAAAATGCATGTCCAATTTATTAACAAAGTAGGTGCTAATAACAATTCTGCGCTTTACGGGACAAAGTTCCCGCTAACGCTGTTTTGAGAACCCCGCCCCGACTTTTAAGGCAAAACGTAAACGTATTTTAAAAGAATTGGCTACTTTAAAACAGCGTTTCTCAAAGTGCTTTAAAGTTTTTCGTGAGCTGGGGGGCGATGGGTTAAAGTAATTTTGTGAAAATTATATAACTTTAACTATGTATATTATTTGAATGTATCAGTGAGAAGTCTCGAAACTTGAACCTTAATATTGATATCCAAGTCTCAAAATCCAGGCAATGCTTAATTTTATTTCAACGGCAGATACGACTCTTTGTAATTTAGGCACTACTTAGATTACAAAGGTCGTGTGTGTGCGGCAATTTTGCTGATTCTCGTTTCCATTCGTATTTTTAAAAAAAATTTAGTTTTTCCATTATTATTATGTATCCATATTATTTATACTTACTATGCTTCTATTGACTTAATTAAATTTAATAAGGGGCAGAGCTTAAATTCAAGATTCTTGAGCTACTTTTAATAATGATCGAATTAACTCATTAAAATAATTAACTTTTCAATTAAACAAATAACTTTTGTGAGTAACACAAAATTACTTTAGCAGTTGAGGGCAAACAACGACGTGCGGCGGCATCAAGTTTAGGAAACAGTGCTCAAGGAAGTCGGTTATTAGTCCCAGTGTAAAGTAGCGCTCGAAATTATAGCCCAGACCGAAACTTTGGTTAGTCGGTTAAATTCAATATTATTCTTTTATTCGCCGTTAAATTTTCATGGTTCCGTTTATACAAGTTTTGCAATTAAGGTTTTATAACTAAGAGAGTTTGGTAATGGTCGTCGGTTTTATATTCGCCGTTTGGAGCTGAAGGTGTTTCAACGCGAATGTGACTGAAATCGTAATTTTTTCATCATCATCCTCTTGCCTTTCTCCCAGTTCATCTGGCGTCGGCGCAGCATCTCTTCTTCTTCCATACGTCCCGTCAGCCATCATCAAGCTATCTACTTGAAATCGTAATTTTTTAACTAATACAAACAAAAATCTATATAAATTTGTCGACGTAAAACTTTACGGACAGTTTGTCAGGGGTAATAGATATGTTAATATGTACCTAAGTGTTAAAGGGGCCTGCTGTCCCTTTGACTCTGCCTACCCCTTCGGGGATTATGGACGTGATGTTATGTATGTAATATGTAAGTTTCAAACAGAAAAAATCTGGCTCTGAGATACAAACAGAAAAACTCTTGAGTAATATCTTAATTCTTATTCTAAGTAACTTCCTATAACATGAGCTACGTGCCTGTAAGATTCTCACTAAAATCAGTCTAGCATTTATCAAAGTTTCTGGATCCTGTTGACTTATCCCACAAAATACACGATAAAGTCCTGTAACAGACTAATTTTCGGGCAAAAGCTTGTCAAATATGTAGTTTTTTATTCCATTGCGAAAATTGTATCAAAGACCCCGTGACATAAGTTAAAAATATCCATAGACACATTTCCTCAATTACATGCCACATACTAAGTAAGTAGGTATGTGAGATATTAATATAAAATCACTTTGTGGCGTCATCTCGTGACGTATAAATTTGACAACAATTTCCGGATTGGTATTTCTACTTCTTAGGAAAATTCATCGAGTATCTAACCATTAGAGTCGTAATTGAATTAGTCTGTCTTAGAAAAATAGGAAAGTATGGCTATCCAGCTACACTTATTAATATAAGTTTTATAAACGCAGAGCAGTGGTAGTGTGCTTGGTGCTAGTTTAAACGCGGATCCATACGTCTAATGTAGATTACAGTTTCCCTATCAAAAGTTACGAAGATCAGATAAAATCTATATCTTGCAGCACAGTCTGATCGGACTCCGACTGAGCACGGGACATACCAGAAAGATAATTATACAAATACGAATACGAAAGTAACTGTTTGTCTTATACGTTTTCTATAGGTTATATACTCCATGGATATTCCTGATGAAACCACTCACGGAAAGGAAGTTGTTTCCAAGAATAATATTCAATGGGGTCCATGTGATCACGAAGGGACCTCGGTCCGAACAAACTTGCTACACAAATAACTGGGGCGAAAGTTATAAGGCAGTTTTTGAGACACGTAGAGATTGCGCAGGGGCGGGCTTGGAGCGCAGACTCGATAACTTCAGTGGCGGACTAACCGGGGGCGGAAGGGGTGGTCCGCCCCAGGCCTCAGGTCCTGGGGGGCGTCATATTATCTCCAAGTACTCATCATCCTAAACCAAACAGTGGAACCCCCTCCCCCTCCACTCCCATTTCGGGCAAAACACTGCTCGTATACCTACTAGGGGCCTCGTACAGCTCTTTGCCGCCTCAGGCCTAAAACAGGCTTAGTACGCCACTAAATAAGTTAGCATCTTTATCTATCTAGAGTTATGTCCTGTTCGTAGTTGTGGTCAGCTAGAGGTACGATTACTTCTACTAGATGTAACAAACCTGGTATCTTATATATATATTTATAGTGACGCGACTCCAAAACTCTTAGAGAAGGGATCCAGATAAATCGATAATCTAGAAAATACGTGAAACTACGAGACAGAGTACCTATTTACTAATATTGGAGTATATAATGATGCTGTATTTATTTTGTCATATAGAAACACTAATAATTATTAAAAGGCTTATCTTACTATTTTCATAACTTTATTTTTTCGCACAATTGATTATATTATTATTTGTCAATAAAACAAACATATTATAATATCGCAGGTCATCAGACATTAAATCAAATTATATGTCATTATGTAAACATCACGAATCCTGACTACATCTCTTTCAGACCTACCTAATCCCCAAATTCGATGCCTTAGTTGCCAAAATATTTGCGCCTTAATTCGCCCCCGGCAGGGAACTAGCCCTGGCGTTATGCAGACTAAGGGACGTCACTGAACGTGACTTGGAATGAGTTTCGACGCTAAATTGCATTATATTTTTGGGGGCCCAGTTATTCTATGCCTTTCAGAAACTTTACGGTATTTGGACACTCATTGACTTGTCAACTAGGTCTCTTTTCTTGTATATCAGTACTACTTATAAACAAGCGAAGAATTCATACCTTATAATATGATAAACGTAATTTCATAATAGGGGACAATATTGGGTCAAAAAACTATCATTCTATTTAGTCCGCCATCGCGTCAGTTATACAAAAATACAAGACACATATTTTTTGCTTTATTAGGATAACAAAAATCTAAGTTTAGGAGTAGGGGTTTGCGACGTCACTTGTAAGTAAAAGTTGTACCTACGTATAACGTCACGCGCAATTTTAATCCGCTGTATCATATAATCAATCTCTTCGATGATTTCGGGTAAGATGAAATATATGTATGTACTCATAGAGATATTTTTAGTTGCTATTCAAACATCAAATGCTGCTCCATAAAACGACTGTAATCTACAAAGCACAAAAATATCTTAATGTATATGACAAAGACACATAAGCAATATTGATATTTAAACATCAGTCACCCACTCATCTAAGTCTTGCATACAATGCGTTTACTCTACTATTGCAATTAACCTTTGCATGAGCGATTTCCTTTCCAAATTCAGTTGTTTATCAAAGCATAATAAACTCTCAGACTTAGTTATTCGGTACATATTAGCTCGCGCTATTTCCCGAGTCAGTCTCCTGGCACTATTAGCCCCTCGACAGCCAACACGAGGTGTCACGCCCGAATGAAATAAGCCAGCCAGAATTAGACCGCTCATGTCGAGTAGCTTCTACGAACTGCAAGGAGCTCACGGTAACTGTTATGAATAACTGCGTAACCCTTATCAGTTTTATTGAAATAATGAAGATTAAATTAGCTGTTAACTTTGCCACAATAATAAAAATCAGTGATCTACAAATAGTTTTGCTGTGATAACTCATCCAACTCATACCGTGTGATTGCATTACTTCTGCAATCACAATTGCAAAGCAAAATAAGCCATTGGACTTAGCTAATCGATACGCAATACAACTCGAGCTATTTCATCGTATTTAGTAACTCAGTCTCCTGGCGTTATTCATTTATTTATTTATTTATTTTGACAACAAAACAGATAACAATCACTTAAATATTGAACATTTTGTAACTTGATTGCCATGAAGCCAGATTGATATCCTAACAATGTTTATACATCCTTAGCTCTTAACAGTTGCTGTATAAGCGACTTTTGCTGTATAAAACAATTGTTAATCAAAGCAAAATAAGCCCTAGGACTTAGTTACTCAGTACACATTAGCTCGTGCTACTTCATGGTCTTAGAGTCAGTCTCCTGGCGCTATTAGCCGCTCTGTGGTTGCCCCTCGACAGCCAGCGCGAGGTGTCACGCCCAAATGACATAAGCCAGCTGACTGAATTAGACCGCCATGTTGCCGCGAGGAGCTTCTGCAAACTGCAGGGAACTGACGGATGCTGCTATGAAAAACTACGTAACTTCACTCTTATTGGTTTGGTTAAAATTATCGCGAATAATGTACGCGAATATTTTTAAGGATTGATACGGTATTGTACGGATTCAGATATTTGTGAATTTTCTTTGGGGCTTAATGTTTAATAATATTGTATAAAAACATCCTAAAAAAAATATAGTTTGCAAAATACGCGCGCAATATTTTTTAGTTTCTACTTGTGTCGAATTCAGCTTGTAATAAATTTTGTTTAGCCGTGATTTCTTTCGCTCCGAAATAACGAATCGCTTAGAATCAACAAATAATGGTAATTTTTGAAGATTTTAAAGTAATTTCTTTACTAGACAATTGTTAGTAATATCTAGAAACAGGCCCGTTAGTCCAGTGGTCAGAAACCATGACAACAAAACCAAGGGTCGTAGGTTCGGATCCCGCTACGGGGCAAATGTTTCATGTGATGAACATGAACATTTGCACTCGGTTTATGGATAAACGTATGTAAGTATGTATATCCGTTCACTTAGTATCCATAGCACAAGTTAACGCTTAGTTTGAAACTAGGGAATTGGAGTGTCAGTCGGGAGAATTTATTTAATATTATTTAATTATCTCCTTAAATTCTTGCAACGTCTTCGAAATCACAGCTACCACTTTCTCCGGCAGAGCAGCGGCGGTGTTGCGAAATGTGATTTGTCACTGCTCGGTTGCGTTTCCGAACGCCTTCGATACGGGCTCAGGACCAAAGAGAATTCATCGCTCCAATCCCAAACAAAAACAAACTCTAACACCAAAGCCTAAAGTCAAAATCACCTCACTACAAACACCATTACGATTGATCCTGTCGAGTCAAAGGGAAGTTCGTTTACATAATTAATTAGTGCTAATATTTTGATTACAGATATTTAGCTTTGTTTACTGATATTTCGCTAAACTCAAAGCTTTAGCGGGAATCAGTACTCATTTGCATAACTGAAAACCAATATGAATACAGTTTGCATACTTAATATGGATGAAAGAGCAAAAAGACTATGTAACGTGTTAAGAGCTTGCGTTTTTAATTTTGCTTGTTTTTCTTTTTATAATATAATATAATATGAAGTCTCATATCATCTTCCTAGCGTTATGTCCCGTGCTTAGACAGGGTCCGCTTAGAACATGATCTAGGATTTAGCGAGTCTGATAATTACATTGAAGCGACTGCCGATCTGACCTTCGTAACCCTAAGATAGGGGAACCAGACAATTTTTGGATTATGGTTAAATATGCAAAATTGTTTGAACTTACAGGTTTCATCACGATGTTTTCCCTCACCGTCGAGCTAGTGGTATAAATATGTACATAGATTTGAAAAATCTAGAGGTACATGCCCGGGTTTGAACCCGCACTCCTCGGTTAAGAGGCGCGTGTTTGCCATTGAGATACCACCGCGCACACCAATATATAAAGTCTCATATATTTTGTTTTGTTAATTTGTTTAAATTACGTTAATGCTTAAGATTGTATCTACGTTATTTTTATAGAAAACATGTTGTAACTCAGGTTTACAGCCAGATTGATGTCCTAACAATGTTTACACATCGCGCCCTTAACAGTTGTTGTATAAGCGACTTTTACTGTATAAAATATTTGTTATTCAAAGCAAAATAAGCCCTAGGACTTAGTTACTCGGTACACATTAGCTCGTAGGTAGGTAGTAGGTTATATTAATCAGTTAATATATTAGTGGTAAGACGTTTGTTACATAATTCCATGCAAACAAACATCTCTCATTTTCTAAAGAAAAGTTTAACTACGTTTTATTTTTTCTATCTTAGAAATTTTTCTATCTTAGAAAAAATAAAGCTTTTTTTAACTACCGTTTTATTTTTTCTATCTTCCAATATTATCAAGATTTGTATAAGGAAAATATCAACATTGGTATAAACGAAAAAGAACTGAAGTAAACATTTTGTGTGATTGTGTAAGCGACAAGCTATCCACTTGGCACTACTTTTTCACATTATTTTATTTGAAACCACATCATACACAAAATGATGAAATAAATAAATATGTAATACAATATTTTAATAAAAAAAAACAAAATAGACTGCGAACTTGTGAAAAATGTCTGTCGCCGTAGGTCATGGTCAAAGCATTAAATGCATTTATGAATGTAAATCATTTGGCAATAGGGATGTTGACTGGCAAGTCAATTAAAATACTTTTTAAAATCTATCAAAACGCAATTACTAGATTTTATATAGGTTTGTCAGTTTTTGACGTCACTAGTTTGTATCGTTAACTGACTAAATATTAAGCACTTTTTGTAAAAATTTTAATCGTAGACTCAACATAATTTAAAATCAATAAAGTTTTACAAAATACTACGATACTTTCTTTTACGGAATTGATGTTACAAAATTAAATATAAATGGTGTCAACATCTTTTTAGTCCATAAGTTAGATTATCACCAAATATTGAATACTTATTTTTTGCTTTTCTAATACACAGAAAATAACAAAGGCACAGCGCTTCAGAGATCTAGAGTAGAGCGCTTTTACATCACTTGTTCCTAATTTTTTTTACAAGTGACGTCTCCCGGAACTTTAACAGCGCGTTAAAGTTCCGTCGCGATAATCTCGTAATTTTTGGTCGTTGTCAAAAGAAAAAATACGTAAGCTGCATTGTTTTGTACTGTCAATAATAAATTACAAAAAAAATTGCATCAAATAGCTTAATGTAAGTAAGTCATCGTAATCTGAGATGCTAGGCCTGAAGTCATCCGACGGTGGATGCAGTTTCCGAGCGCGCTCCGATCAACTCGCGGAAATGGTGCTTTAACGACTGATTGCTCCACTCCAGCACCAATTTGTACTGCACTAGTTTTTCTTTTTCGTCAGAGATCACTATTAGCAACAAAAATTAGGGCAAGAAAATATTTTGAGCTACTAAATGGATGGATGAATCCGTGCATGTTTGTTACTCTTTCACGTAAAAACTACTGAATGGATTTTAATAAAACTTTCCAATGATATAGCTCTTACATCAGAATAACACATTGAGTAAGATTTATCGATATCGATGGGTCCTATTTATAAGAGCCAAACTAACAATTTAGGGATCAAAGCATGGACGCTTTTATTTATTTGTTATTTTATACAGCAGCAAACCCTTATACTGTAATGATGTTTATAAACGTATTGAAGTATTTCTACCCGTTCACCTAGTATTCATAGCACAAGTATTAGCTTAGTTTGGAACTAGGGAATCAGTGTGTCATTCTGGGGAATTGAATTGAAAAATCCCTCATTACTTTGTCCATTGTCAAAAAACAAAATTCTACGCGGCCATAAGCCCATTTTTAATAAACACGTGTGCGAAGTCTGTTCTAAATAAAAAAAACCATTGAAAAGCGAATACCGAGAAGCGATGGCCCAAACAAACCTATTCCTGAAATTTGCATACAGGCTGCCCAATAAAAACTGGTATTATTCAGGTAGCTTTTAAATTTTTGTTCGGCTAAACATCGCGCGCGCGTTTTTTGCCGACGCAAAAAAATTATATATTGTTCTTTTTATAAATAAATTGTGTAAAAAAGGGGAAATTCTTTCTTTGATCAATGACTTTTTGTTTAAACTGATTGACATTCAATCTAGTTTTTAACTAATAATGGAGTTAGAATAAGGCGGAGTAGACAACATTGTAGAATTGCGCTTGTGATTAGGAGCTAAACTTAATGGCATTAAAATATAAATAAATAAATATCCGATAACGTCACATACATTGATCTGATTTTCAGGTAAGTAGCTTAAGCACTTGTGTTACGGATATCAGAAACAATAGTGATATTACAAATATATACTTTAATATTAGATATTAGCACCCAGAGACAGAACAAACACAAGTATTCATCACACGAATGTTTGTCCTGTAGGGATCGAAGCCACAACTCTTGGCGCATGGGGCAGGGTCACTACCGAATGCGCCATCGTGCAAGTCATATAATAAGTCATACAATATATACCTATATATTGTAATTAAAATAAACGGCCTGCAATTAGAAGAATCAATAATTGCACTCAACAGATAGTATTCTAATTAAACTACAAAATAATTATAATAAACTCGGTCAGATATTTAGTCGAAAAACATAAAAAAATATATATATATTACATTTTAACGTTCCTGTACTAAAATGGTATATCGGGTTTTGGGTGTGTGATTGTGTAGGCGACAGGTTAGCTGCTTGTCACTGCTTTTTCACAAGTTTCCATCTAACCCAGCCCGGCTTTATTTTTGGCTGAATGTGCTTGAAGGGGCGTGCTGCCCCTTTGACTCTGCCTACCCCTTCGGGGATTATGGGTGTGATGTTATGTATGTATGCACTGAAATTTTTATCTGATTCATTTCATAACTATTTCGTTCCGTTCCGTTTCATTAAGTTGTATCTTATAATAAAAATCGACTGCAATAATATTCAATGTATCTATCTACAAAATAACTATTAAAACACCTTAACAAACAAACGGTATGTACAAACAGCAGAAACTAGGACTGCCGACTTAGCTGCCGAGTAAAACTCTAACGAAACGGTGCAATGCAACGATCCCGATTCAAATCCCGGGCTGATCCGGGATCCCGATGTCGCCGCGGGATCCGGGATAAACCGCCGGTCTTTCAGCGCAGCGATCGCCTGTAATTAAAGATGAGCTCTGTAGCAGATTGACTTTGTTCGAACTGTGTCTGTTTGAATGTTTAAAGGAAATCGCTGATTCTATTTAATATATTTAACTTTACTTGCGGATGAATTAAAAAAAATGTAGCAATACTTTGTGATCGTATGGCTAATTTATTAATTCTTCTACTAGCCAATGTTTGTATGTGTATAGATTAAGTGACGGTTTGAAAAGGCTCCTAAACTTAGCGACCCCGGTTAAAACCATCTAATATTCTTAACTTAGGGAAGAACCAGCGTAAACGGTACGCATTCATAAGCTATTTATTTTCTTTTATAAGTTATTATCAAGATTAAATCAGCCACCTCTTAGATTTCACAAAACCTGCTCGGATATAAACCAATTCATTATCTTTTACATGAGAAACATCCGCTCAAGGATAAAGAGTGTAGCAACGATTACGGTACCTCCTGTATTACAAATGTCTTTAGGCTACCATTTACCATGAAGCGGCTGCTCTCGTTTGTAATCTTTAGTATTATACTAGTACTAGCTTCTGCCCGCAGCTTTGCTCGCGTGGTACATCGATAAAACATAGCCTATATGTTATTTGGGTGTATAAGCTATATTATTGTAAAGTAGTTGTAGTTTTTGCTTCAAAGAGAAACAAACATCCATACATCCTCACAAACCTTCGCTTTTATAATATTAGTAGGTAAGTAGGATTCTGTAACATATAAAATAGAACGATTAAACAAATCGATATCTATTAATCGGTTCCGCTGTTCCAAAGGATTCGCTTGGAATTTTTGTACCGGGCGGTGTTAACATCGGCCTCTAATTCTGCCGATCGACTAATTGCCGAGAGCTATTAGCCGTTCGGTGTCGGCATGACCAGTACTGGCGCTACCGGTATGCGGGATTTGAATTGAGTGGAGCGGGAAAAATTGGGAAAAAATGGTATTTGATATGCGGAGCGATAGTCTTGTCAAATACCGATAGTGAAGTCGAAAATATTTATGTATTAACTAATAACTCCTAAGTATCATATTGATGAAAATTATAATCCCCAAAAGGGCTTTAAAGGCGCAACCAAGTCCATTTACCACGTTCAGTAAAAAAATAAAATGAAACTGGGCTGGATTAGATACAAAAATTGAGAAAAAACAGTGACAGGTGGCCGTACAGTCGACCACACAATCACATACCCAAAACCCGATATACCATTACTCAAAAGTCCCAGACCAATTTGGGACATGGGATGAAAATTATCACGTAAAAATATATGAATATGAGACATATAATCATTTCAAGTACAAATCATATATGACTTTTAACTGTGAAATTAAATAAAATGAAATGATCTTTATTTATATAGGCTTCAACAAAGCACTTATAAATCGTCAAAACAAATTCAATATCAACCGGTTCAAAAGGTAGCTTCTACCGTGTGACACTTCTTCTGTGACCGTAATAAACTTAGATAGGTATGATGTGCGTACATATACGTATTGTGTTGATTATCTTTGAAACCAAATGCTGTTTAGGCATCCAATATCCGAGCATGCCACCTTTGCCGATAGAACAACAGTAACAAACTGCCATTGACCCTAAACAGACTCCAAACTATTATAACAGCTGTATCGAAACAAAAAATAATTACCAAGTTATTTCTTTCAAAGTGCAGAGCGAACTCGGGTTCTCGGAATACTTTATGAACAGTCACAGTTTCCGAGAACCACGCGGCAGCGCAGACTAACGCGGCAACAATTCCTCGAAGTATTCGATGTTCACTTCGTCTCGACGCAGACGGGAATTTTGTACTCCTGTGTCCAACATTCCGATATTCTTCAAATGACAGGGAACTTCGCCTTCACTTGCCTTAAATAAAAGCTTAAATCAAGTTGGTCTATGAACAGGGTTGTACTAAATAATCAGTGCTTGATGAATGTGTACGGAATCCTCCCTGCGAGAGTCCGACTGGCGATCGGCGATTTTAGGGAAAATCTTGTCATAACGACTGCTGAGTAAAATTCAATTTCTTGTGACAAGTATTTTTGTAACCTAAAGGTGGCTTGACTAACTCTATCATTGCATATAATAACATGATAAAAGGAAAATATGAAAACTAGAATCTATAACCATTAGAACTCTAGCTTTCGAGTTGCAACAAATAAAAATTGCTCCAAATAAACAAAAACCAGATTTCACGGCTGAACAGATATAAAAATGTTTCTCACCGTTCTCTTTCAAAGTGAAAAGCGTCCTCGGTTTTACGGAGTTCTATATAGTACTCGTATATATTATATTCTATATAGTCACAGTTTCCGAGAACTAGCGCGGCGTTTCCTTGAGGTACGATCTTCGCTCGAATAACACACGCCTCTGTTACGAATATTTCGATATTAAATGTTGAAACAACCCGTTTGATAAAATATTTTTTGAATATAATTTAACTTTGAATTTTATTATAATTGCCAGGCCCAATGGTCGTGTGGTCAGAGACCCTGGCCACGAAACCGACGGTTGCGGGTTCAAATCAAGGGGAAATGTTTCGGGTAATGAACATGGACATTTAAACTAGAGTCATGAATGTTTAAAAACATATTTAAGTATATCTACCCGTTCACGTAGTACCCATGGAACAAGTTTTTAAACTTAGTTTGGATTTGAGAACTGGTGTGTCAGTCTGGAGAATTTGTTTTTTATTATTTTAATTTATTAATTACCTAATAGGTATATTCGACCAGAATAATTAAGTATATATTTAAACACAATTAAGTAAAGTTAAGTACAAAGATTAGTAATAACTTGCTGAACAAAGTTAAGTAATAACTTGCTGATCTTACAGAATGATTCTAATCATTTACTAAACTAATGCATTTAAGATCCTAATATCAATCCATCCATTAGTTACAATTATTTTCACCTTTGTTTTTCGATTGCTTTAAAACATTCAATTATTATTAGACCCATAAAAAGTTCGTTTTGGCAGCTCATAAAAATAATCTAAATAGGGAAACAGATATATACCGTGACGTTAGAATTCGCTATCACCATACAAAAACTACGTACACGTTACTACTTTTTTTTAGTTGGGAAAACTCCCACGAGCCCACCCTCTACTCGGGGAAGCAGAGGGCGGTGTGTCGGACTCGAACCGACTAAAACCCCAACGTGGCCTCCAGCGGCGCAGTCCCGGAGGAGCCTGTCCCCACTGTCGGGACTATACGACAGCTCCTCCGGTGATGCGCGTGCCGCGCTACGCGGCCCACCTCGCGCGGCGGTGGATGCTGTGCAGCCCACGACAACAGTCGTCGGATCCACAGCACCGAGCACACGCGCGCGTCGAGACATGCCAGGCCACTCAGCATGTCTCAACCACTCCGCCCAGGATTCAGACGCCGATCATCCCCGTGACCGGCGTCATGGGCCCACTCACGCGCTGTGCCCTCTGCTAGGCCAGAGGGGCACGCGGAGAGCGCCTCGCCGAAGGGGCCGCCTTCCGCCCGGCGACCCAGATTGAGGGTCTAGCCCTGTCGTCGCAGAGGAAGAGCATCGAGACGCTCAATCCCTCTGCGACACACCACGACGCGACCCAGCGCGCCCCTGTCGGGTTGCCGAGGATAGGGAGGCGAGCAACGACAACACTCAGCTCCTCCTCTTCCTCGGCAACCCTGGTCCGGCCGCAGTGGGTCCACAGCCGGACCGCCGCAACTGCCCGGTAGCAAGTCGTGCAGTTGCGGCTCACCTCGGGGTCCCTCTTCGCTTCAGCCCTGCCACGTCAGGGCCTACTAAGCCCCCCGGTACGCCAAACCAAAGACCCCAGCGGGGGGGACGTACACGTTACTACTACCAATTAAGCGGTTACCTATGTCAACTGCTATTAGAGAAATTCCCTCTGCAACATTCGGTAGTTGGAGTGCTTTTGAAAAACTAATTGGTATCGATATTTATGCAGAAATATGCATCGGCCCCGGGCAACCCGGTAATTGCGCCTAGGTCTCGCTCAATTACTGCCTTTGTTTGTTTTATAATGCGACCGTTTGTCTATACAATAGCGTGATATGAATGTATGATAACGCAGTTGTAAAATTATGACTAATATACATACATTCATAACATCACGCCCAAAATCCCCGAAGGGGTAAGCAGAGTCGAAGGGGAAGCATGCCCCTTCAACCACATTCAGCCAAAAATAAAGCCGGGTTGGGTTAGATGGAAAATTGAGAAAAAGCAGTGACAAGCAGCTAACCTGTCGCCTACACAATCACACACCCAAAATCCGAAATACCATTAGTCGCCTTTTACGACATGCTAGGCAAGAACCACAGTTGGCATATTATTTTTAAGTCCCAGACCAACATGGGAAAATGGACTGGGTTGGATGGAAAGCTGTGAAAAAGGAGCGACAAGTGGCTAGCTCGTCGCCTACACAATCACATACCCAAAAGCCCATATACCATTAGTCGCCTTTTACGACATGCTAGGCAATAAACACAGTTGGCAAATTCTTTTTAAGTCCCGGACCAACACGGGACAGTCCCAGACCAAAACGGGATTAAAGCACAGGACATAACTCTGGGTGGATGATGACATCGATTGTACATATTTAGCCAAACCACTTCTCGATGTTAGTTTCTTAATTAGCGTAAGTCTATTAGCATTTTACGACAATATAAATCTACGTTTCTGACACCCTTTTACAAAATTGGGCAGCTCGTGAAAGCCTAAAATGAATAACGATGCTCTTTGAAACTACTACTAGTTGACGAGGCTCAGCCTGCGCAACGGTTAGCCTGACGATGTTGCCAATTATTTGTACAATTACCCGGAATTTTTATTATTTCTATTAAGTAGAATTTATTTAGTACAGGACTTTATTAAGTATTGGTCTGGGTACTAATGATAAATCGGGTTTTGGGTATATGATTGTGTAGGCGACAAGCTAGCCACTTGTCTCATTTTTTTTACAATTTTCCATCTAACCCAGCCCAGTTTTATTTTTGGCTGAATGTGGTTAAAGGGACCTGCTGTTGTTTTGACTCTGCCCACCCCTTCTGGGATTATGGGCATGATATTATGATGATGATCATAATAAGTAGACATTTTATTAGAAAATATAAAAAGATAAGTTATGGGGCTATATACATACAATTTGACTGTATAATTACACCCTCGGTTATGAGGTGCGCGTCCTAACCATTGATCTGCCACCACTTTATTCTCAAATCCTTCTGTAAGTGGTAAAACCACTGATCTGGCAACACTAGCTAACGAGCCATCCCCAGAGTAACGGACGCGATAATTTTGACGCTCACTGATAATTCGCGTGACATTCCGATAATTGCATGACGTGTATCCGGATAGGGCGACAAATCGAGGGCCTACGAGGAATTATAAGTCATGGGACTGATCAGTGATAGTAAAGCTTAACAATTTAGGAAACACGTTAGGAATAGTTACTAGCTATAAGATATTATAACTAACTAACTAAACTTGTTTGGTCAAATGAATGTCATGACGCATTTGGAACGATTAAAGATTTGCTATGCTCTCAGCCGGTGTTAGAATTTTTTGATTATTTATTTTTTTGTTAAATAGGTGAGTGAAGTGTGTAAGGATTGTGCCATATGGCGTTCGGTTCTCTCTGTCTACCGCGCTAGGGAAGTGGCGTGAGATATTATACATGTTTGTTTTAGCTTTAGGGTTGCATTTCATTTTAAAATTAGGTATTTGATGTTTTGAAAACACATGAGCAAGGGAACTGAGTGACATTCAAAGGATTTAATAGAGGTTGACTTTGTATTTAGCTATCATAGATAAAGTCGGATGAACCATGTAACCATGATCCAAATATTATCTGATTCCCCTATCTTAGGGTTACGAAGGTCAGATAGGCAGTCGCTTCAAGGCAATTACCAGACTCGCTAAATCCTGGATCATGGTCTTAGCGGACCCCGTCTAAGCACGGGACATAACGCTAGGAAGATGATGAGATAAAGTCGGATGAAGTATTAGACAAGTTTTTTAATTGACCTGAATTACCTATTGTCATTCAATTCTCCTATATCCCTCTTACCATACTTATTCATAGTATTATCACTTGAAATGTATATCATTTGCGTTAAATATCATTTAAATTAGCTTAGTAATATTGTCACAAAAACGCAACCAACAAGGAGATATTTTCGAACTTACTATCATTTAACTTAATTTCATAAATTGCAACTTAGTGAGCGTTACCATAGAAAACACTCTTATGATGATGCATTTAATAATAAATTAAATACAGCGCGTGTGCACTTTACTGCTGTAGCGTGTGCTTTTACAAGGAGCTTTTCAATTCGATTTGAGGCACGAAGTTAAACCGGTAATTAGCAATAACGTGCCTTCGCAGCCCGATACGATAACACGAAGCTAGTGTTGTTAAGCAATCGAGTTAAAAGTCGATACCTACATCTCTAAAAAGTAAAAATTAACCATGTTCGTTACTTTTTAGAATTTAGCGTGAAATCAATTTGGAGAAAGATAAGTCATCATCTTCCTAGAGTTATGTCCCGTGCTTAGACGGGGTCCGCTTAGACCATGATCCAGGATTTAGCGAGTCTGGTAATAACATTGAAGCGACTGTCGATCTGACCTGCGTAACCCTAAGATAGAGGAACCAGATAATTTATGGATCATGGTTTTGGAATTTGGAGAAAGATAAATAAAAATTTCCATCCAACCCAGCCCACTGTCCCATGTTGGTCTGGGACTTAAAAAGAATATGCCAACTGTGGTTCTTGACTAGCATGTCGTAAAAGGCGACTAATAGTATATCGGTTTTTGGGTGTGTGATTGTGTAGGCAACAAGTTAGCCGCTTGTCACTGCTTTTTCACAATTTTCCATCTAACCCAGCCCGGCTCTATTTTTGGCTGAAGTGGTTGAAGGGGCTTGCTGCCCCTTTGACTCTGCCTACCCCTTCGGGGATTATGGGCGTGATTTTATGTTATGTTATGTTATAAGTAAAAATCATTAATGCTTAGGTGTCGTAGATATGTGTAAGATTTATTTCATCTTTCTATGCCATGGCCCAATTATAGATAACTCAAAAAATAAGCACTGTGACCTACTTATCTATTTCTAAGCTGACATACATTTTTATTAAGCTATTTAAATATACTTTTCCGATGGCGATATCATCTTACTGGCATGCCTTACTATCAGTGGTGAATTTACAGTGTTGGCCGCTCTAGGCCCCAGGCCATAATTCTCAGTACTAAAGCGTCATCACTTAATTTTTACCACGATTAGCCGCCTCTAATATCTGGCCGCCCTAGGCCTGGGCCTACTGGGCCTTAGGGTAAATCCGCCACTGCTTACTATGCTTTAGCTGTCAATGTATTGTTTCACCAATATGACAATGATTGTCTAAACAATATATTACAATCATAATCATAATAATCACATTAAATAAAAAACATAACCGTCACTTTATCGATAAAGTATAAACGCCAACAAAATTCGTAACTACAACTTATATTAGTTCTACCGCGAACCATTTCCAATAATTCTTATTACCTGATAATTCACAAGACATTTCCCGATAATTTTAATATTAGGGAGCGGTGATAGCTCAATGGTAAGGACACGCACCTCTTAACCGAGGGGTGCGGGTTCAATCCCGGGCACGTACCTCTGGATTTTCCAAATCTATGTACGTATTTATACCACTAGCTCGACGGTGAGGGCAAAAATCGTGATGAAACCTGCAAAATCAAACAACTTTGGATCTGTAACCATGATCCAAAAATTGTCTGGTTCCCCTATCTTAGGATTACGAAGGTCAGATCGGCAGTCGCTTCAATGTAATTACCAGACTCGCTAAATCCTGGATCATGGTCTAAGCGGACTCCGTCTAAGCACGGGACATAACGCTAGGAAGATGATTTGCCGATAATTTTAATGTTGCTTTCCAATAATTTGAGTAAGAAGCCGAGGGGAAATGATTATGTTCGTAACAGCGTAAAAATCAACATTGCTACGGATGAGCTTTAGTACCTAAACTAGTACTCTCGTAGTCGTAGCGCGGTACTACGAGGATTGTACTTAACATTTGAATTACGTTGTTATATTCCGTTGTTTAATTTCACATCTTCTCAAAATGCAACCTTATCTTAATTTCTGATTTAGTGACGTAGTCCTAATTGTATGCTTGTGACAACATTTGTATGTTTGAACATTTAGCATAGAATGCTCAAACTACAACTTAACAGCGTCACTCGCATATAATACCTAAGTCCAACCATGGAGCTCCACCGCTCCTAAAATTATAAAATACGTAACAAAGCTATTATAATTCAAAAATGGAATTGGATTAAGTTTCCATTCTTCCAATTAACGATAAAATTCTATTTCCAGCCATCCAATATTAGTGTCACGTTTCCTCAAAGATTTTCCTCTCAAGTACGTTATTGAGCGCGCCAGTACCAATTCCTGGTTTAATTTTAGTTGTATTTTTCGCGAATACCGCTCACTCAGCCCAATTAGGCCGATCGGAGTGATGTATCGACAATTTCTCGTCTTGATCAAAATTGTAGCCGCGTGGGAAATCCGCCGACGGCCCACGTAGGGCCACCATGTTGCTTCAAACAAATCTTAGCCGGAGAGCTGACAGCCATTTTTGAGTACATCCTTGAGGCACATTGAAAATATTATTGTTGATTAGTTGCGAATGTGTGGATGATGAAATGGCCGACCTGGCTGGGAGGTTGCGGGGCGTTAATGAGCTATGAATTTTTTAATTCGCAATTTTTCTCATGCAGAAAATGTTCTTGAGGCACTTTGAATCTTACAGCATTTTAAAGTCTGATGTTTAATTAAACGATATATCATAATGCCAGGCGATTTGGTTGGGATTTAAATGGTGACAGGCGATTTAAAGTTATATTTTTTTTTGCGCAAAAAATGTACTTGAGGCAAGCTGGGATCTATACACAATAATTGCTGTGTTGATAAGATGCCATATATCAAATGACAGGCCGTTCTGGCGGTTATTTAATCTTGCCAGGTGATATCATTTTATTATTATTTATTATAAAAAAATAAATTTTTACAAAAAATTTTTGATATACTTTTTATGTAGTTTTTTTATTCATCGATATCTGATGGAATCTCCTCGTCGCTTGTGAACTCGTCCATAGAGTTAAGTTCTATGAACTCTTCTTCATTGTCTGAAAATAAATAATTTTTTTTAACAAATGTGAAATACAATCAATAGTGCGAGTATTTAACAAATTATTATTACATACCTGTAGCATTTTCATCAAAGTGTTCAAATGGCCCAGGATCAATTGCATCGATAACTAATTGCGGCATGCAATCCCCATCAAACCAATAAAAATCCAATTTATCCTCCTTCAGCTGCCATCCATGTTCAGTGGGTTCTAGGTTACTTGGAAAACGTAAATGTGCATTTCTCCAGATACTTGTAACATATTGAGCTCTTAAAAGCTGTTGGTGCAACTCTGCTTTACATGGTGGTAACGTAGACGGATCATAGTTTTTGACAGTTTTTTTGAAAGGCTCTTCCGTGCTCTTAGCTTTAAATGTCTTGCAAAATTTTTCAAACCGTGCTATGTTTATATCTGCGATATTATTGACACCGTACATTTCACACACGAACTTCTCAAGCATGTTAAAAACCTCATTGCGTAAATCTGTCGTATGCGCACATCCTAGATCAATAAACGCTTTTTGATACAGTTTATTTTTCATTAATAGTTGGAAAGGCCTCCGCTTGCCTTTATTAAAAAATGAATGCAGATATACGCTCTCTCTCACGCTCATAACAACCCGCTATGCCGCTCACTCGCACTCACAGGCAACTATTATTATCACCTGGCAAGATTAAATAACCGCCAGAACGGCCTGTCATTTGATATATGGCATCTTATCAACACAACAATTATTGTGTATAGATCCCAGCTTGCCTCAAGTACATTTTTTGCGCAAAAAAAAATATAACTTTAAATCGCCTGTCACCATTTAAATCCCAACCAAATCGCCTGGCATTATGATATATCGTTTAATTAAACATCAGACTTTAAAATGCTGTAAGATTCAAAGTGCCTCAAGAACATTTTCTGCATGAGAAAAATTGCGAATTAAAAAATTCATAGCTCATTAACGCCCCGCAACCTCCCAGCCAGGTCGGCCATTTCATCATCCACACATTCGCAACTAATCAACAATAATATTTTCAATGTGCCTCAAGGATGTACTCAAAAATGGCTGTCAGCTCTTGGGGTATCTGTCTTATTTATACAACCAGCCCGCTTGACACAAGGCCGTGGCAATACGGCTGAAAAGTCAAGCTGTAAGTAGGTACTCGTGTACTACTTAATGCATATCGCGTTTATTTCCATTAGTATTCACTAGCTTCTGCCCGCGGCTTCGCTCGCGTGGTACTACGATGAAACATAGCCTATATGTTATTCGGGTGTATGAACTATATTATTCTAAATTTTCATTAAAATCCATTCAGTATTTTTTTTTGTGAAAGAGTAACGAACATCCATCCATACATACAAACTTTCGCATTTATAATATTAGTGGGATTCTGGTGATAATGCAACGCGAATGTTTCAGATCGTATTATCGTGTAATTACTAGATAAATACTGCGGATTCACTTGCGTTAATGTATATCTGTCATTGGGTAATAATACTTTATGTCTGGACGGAGGATCTGGATGTTTTTCAAGACCTTGACAACACGTATACTAGGTAGGTACTTATAAAAAATATCACTATGATCGAAAAATTAAGATGTAAAAGTCTCAATTTGACCGGCCCGTTGGTCTAGTGGTCAGAGACCCTGGCCACAAAACCGAGTATCGCGCGTTCTAATCCCGCTAGGGGCAAATGTTTCGTGTGATAAACATGGACATTTGTACTCGAGTCATGGATGTTTATAAACGTATTTAAGTATGTCTATCCGTTCACCTAGTATCCATAGCACAAGCATAAGCTTAGTTTGGAACTAGGAAATTGGTGTGTCAGTTAGGAGAATTTATTTAAATTTAAAGAATAGTAAACAAACGCAACTTTCGCATTGATAATGTTATTTAGTAAGGACACTGGCACGGGAACGATAAGCTTACATCCAGGGTTTTCTTAATTAAAATACAACAACGAAATTTGTTGATTGATTCAGATTGTATACAGTGTGTGTAATTGTTTGTGGTTTAACATTGAATGTGTGAAACATTTTTAGTATTTTACGTAAAGTGCTATCATTCTTTTAAATCCTACTAAAAGTGACAAGCGCTTTTACAGATTTCTCGATACCCATACATATCCCCGAAGGGATAGGCAGAGTCAAAAGGACATTAGGCCGCTTTAACCACATTCAGCCAAAAACAAAACTGGGCTGGGTTAGATGGAAAATTGTGAAAAAGTATTGACACGTGGCTAGCTCGTCGCCTACACAATCACATACCCACAACCCCATATACCATTAGCCGCCTTTTACGTCATGCTAGGCAAGAAACACTGTTGGCCATTCTTTTTAAGTCCCAGACTAACATGGGACAATGGGCCGGGTTAGATAGAAAATTGTGAAAAAGTAGTTACAAATGGCTAGCTCGTCGCCTACACAATCACACACCCAAAACCCCATATACCATTAGTCGCCGACATGCTAGGCAAGAACCACGTTGGCACATTCTTTTTTAAGACCCAGACCAATATCGGACAAGTGGATGCTCCTGAATATCCTACCCATTCCTTTCCTCTTAGTCCCCCTACAACCAGTAATTGACCGACGTACCGGCAAAACTTGATTTAATACTGAAAAGTAATCGATTCCCAACTGCGGTTTATTTCATATAATATTTTGTTGGATTTTGAACATTACTTTATAAAATTCTTGTGTATTTTACGATTAAGTGTTTCTACAGCTATAGAGCTTTCCGTACTTACATGTATCGAGATGAATTCTTAATCATATCGCCGGGAATATGATAATATTAGAGTACCTATTTATTGAGCCAGATGTAAAATCATCATCATGAAGTTTCAGAAATTTCATCATTAAGATAATTAAGTTCCTTTGGAGGTTACTCTGGACATATTCTAGAGCTATAGGTAAACCGTTTCATGACACTTATTTCATTATTATTAAGTGAAGTCTTCAAATAAGCTGTTGTGATGTGTTCGTTTTTCAGACATGAAAAAAATATTTTGTTTTCTTCCTAATCGGGGTCAGTTAATAAGACCATGGCAAGTGAACACACCGAAGCTACTACTACCTAACCTTCATATGCTTTATACAGACAACCAGGCATTTTTTTTTTACCTCACCAATCATCTAGTGACATTTAATGCGTATTTAGAGTTCGGGAACTCCAAATAAATAAATATAAATATATATAAATAAATATGCGACTACATCACATACATTGATCTGACTCCGAGGTAAGTAGCTTAAGCACTTGTGTTACGGATATCATAATCAACAGTGGTATTACAAATATATACTTAAATATTAGATATTATCACCCAGACACAGAACAAACACAAGTATTCATCATACGAATGTTTGTCCTGGGTGGGAATCGAACCCACAACTCTTGGCGCATGGGGCAGGGTCACTACCGAATGCGCCATCGAGCCAGTCGATAGCGCATTGTTCTCGGTTTTTTGAACCAAAACCACTTGCAATTAAGTACGATCTATATCCACTGAGCTCTACATCATGCCAGCACACAGGTATCCATTTGGCAGGTCTCCCTCCAGCGAGCACGTGATTGGCCCGTTTCACAACCATTTGGTTGCTGGTTCCCGCGCGGGCAAACACATATTTCAGGAGTTGACAAGTGTAACGCACCGTTTAACCGCAGTGCAGCGGGATTAACAGTGAGGCAACGAGCTGATAACTAATGGAGAGATCGTGGGATTAGATCGTTTGAGAATAATTTCGCCACGACTACGGCGAGGCGTGCTGATTGGCTAACCAGATCTGAAAGGCTTATAACATGATGCTGATTGGTCGAAGATTGACAAGTTTGGTTTCGATTCGTCATATGACATTGTGAGTGATAAATCATTGATGTAATTTATAATTTTTCCCCTTTGTATCATGTACCATAAAGGTGTGTGTGAGTAGCCATTCAAACTTATTCCAGGCTTCGCCAAGCTCCCTAAATGCAATCTTAATATAATAATAAAAAATCGAACGAAACAAATGATTTTTTTTATTGCCAAGCTCCGAGCTTCCCGTGATTTGCAAGATCCAGAGGTACGTGTACATATTTAAAAGAGATAGTTGATGCGGCTTGTATTCTCGCCATTGAGCAATCACTTATTTTACCCTTAATATTTTTTTTTGGGTTTAAAAAGCAATTACCTCACTTTACTTCATCACATTGCGCGAAGCCCGCAAGATACAGATGTAAATGAGACGATACAATATGGGAGCATCTCGCGCGCACTGTATGAATGGCGTCATTTCCGTCTCCGCCTGGCAGTCTGCCGCGCTGAGTGCGGGTTCCGGTCCCGTCCGGGTTGTTTGCGAGCGATCCTATTGGCTCGATTCTTTCAATAAGTTGCGCTTTGTGAGAAACGCCGAAACTTTTGTTAGCGAGTGTGAATCGTTGTCGATGTGTTAGAAAAGATTTTGATGGTCCTCTTTAAAAGTTTGGTTAATTTTGAGAGTGCGGTAGGTAAATTTGCCTACATACATACATAACATCACGCCCATAATCCTCGGCAGGCAGAGTCAAAGGGGCAGCAGGCCCCTTTAACCACATTCTGCCAAAAACAAAATTGGACTGGACTAAAAGATGGAAAGAGTTAGATGAAAGAGAAAGAGAAATGAGACTTAGATGGAAAATTGTGAAAAAGTAGTGACAAGTGGCTAGCTTGTCGCCTACACAATCACATACCTAACACCCCATATACCATTAGTCGTCTTTTACGACATGCTAGGCAAGAACCACAGTTGGCACATTGTTTTTAAGTCCCAGACCAACATGGGACAATGGTCTGGGTTAGATGGAAAATTGTGAAAAAGTAGTGACAAGTAGCTAGCTCGTCGCCTACACAATCACATACCCAAAACCCGATATACCATTAGTCGTCTTTTACGACATGCTAGGCAAGAACCACAGTTGGCACATTCTTTTTTTAGTCCCCGACCAACGTGGGACTACATAAGTCACAAAAATATTCGGTCCTCGAATGGTATCTGCCCTGCATATGAATTTATTATGAGGCTTGAACAGCTGTTTATGAAATCGATTTATTTCAAATCATTTTTTTATCGTCAATAGCAGAAAATTTGTATTTTTTCCATTCTGTACCTAAGACACAATAAACAGAACAATGCCGAATTACCCATAAATAAATCCGTTTTTTTATAATTCGAATATTACAGTCGATACAAAAACTCACTGATTACCTTAATAGCGAACTTATCGAGTAGTTGACCAAATGACAGAAGCAAGCCGCATTCAAACACCGCAATTACTACCGACATTTACATTACCATCCAAAATGCCAATTTAGACGTGTTGGAGTAGAACCTAGTAAAATTGGCGAAACTTTAACACATTCCGTAGTATTCAAACCTACCCTGTTACTATCCTATTAAATATCAAATATATGTACATACATACATAACATCACGCCCATAATCCCCCAAGGGGTAGGCAAAGTCGAAGGGGCAGCAAGTCCCTTCAACCACATTCAGCCAAAAAAAACCGGGCTGGGTTAGATGGGAAATTGTGATAAAGCAGTGACAAGCAGCTAACCTGTCGCCTACACAATCACACACCCATAACCCGATATACCATTAGTCGCCTCTTACGACATGCTAGGCAAGAACTACAGTTGGCACAATTTTTTTTTTGTCCCAGATCAACATGGGCCAAGTCCCAGACCAACATGGGACAAATCAAATATATATTTTTCTATATTTCACCCTTCTTTCTACATAAGGCCTTTATTGTTCTAAATTGTCAGACGCATTCATTAAAATTCTTACTTTTTTACGAAAACACCTATTTATTTATATGCTGCTGTTGGTGCATACCCAAAGCACAATGAACACCTTAATAGCCAACTTATCGAGTGACCCGACCACACGACAAAAACAACTGGCCGCATTCAAACACCGCAATTACTTTCGCCGTCAAACAAAACACAACAACGCATCCGCAAATTACAATCCAAAATGCCAATTTAGATGAGTTGGCGCGCGAAGCGGCGGCCGCTCTTTATTGTTATAAAATGAAATGCAAATTTTATTGCGCCGAGTATCATACTCGGCTGCAGGCCTGTAGTCGGTTTAATTGAAATTGTTGCTGTAATGAGCGGCCTGTGTTCGGAGCAGGCCATGTGTTCCTTGCATAGTTTTAGATCGAGACTTTGTGTGCTCAGGTTTTTAGTTTAGAGATATTATTACATCTGACTGTCTCGATGGCGCATTCGGTAGTGACCCTGCCCCATGCGCCAAGAGTTGTGGGCTCGATCCCCACCCAGGACAAATATTCGTATGATGAATACTTGTGTTTGTTCTGTGTCTGGGTGTTAATATCCAATATTTAAATATATATTTGTAATACCACTGTTGATTCTGATATCTGTAACACAAGTGCTTAAGCTACTTACTTCGGAGTCAGATCAATGTATGTGATGTTGTCGGATATTTATTATATTAATCATATAGGAGCTTGCTATTATAATGGATGTGCTCTTTAAGCATGTTTCTGAATGGAAATAAACTAACTAAACTTCACGCCACTTCCCTAGCGGGGTAGACAGAGATTCGAACGCCATATGGCACGATCATTAAACATGAATAGAAATATACAAAATGTAAGCTTCTACATTTGTCAGCTACTTTCACGCAGTAATTTTCGTTTTTTTTATTTTACATTCATACCTCAGGCATTACAAATTATCATGTTCATCATACGAATTATTTGCCCATAGCGGCTTCGAAGGTTTCCAACAACTCGATCAACCGATATTTCACAGAAGAGCGGTGACCAGAGAAGTACTTCATGATTTAAAATTAGATAATGGGTCGCAAACTTATTGTTGCTGTTTGTATACGGTATGTGGGAGTGTAGTCGGTAAAGCAATGCATTGCGAGGACAGTTTGAGAACAAGTACATTTGTGCAGGCATTTTAATCAACGTGAGATAGTGTCCAGTAAACAAGTACAAGCTTCGACTACGTAGGTTTGCTAATATAAGGCAGAGATCCAGGCAGAGAATATCCATTAGAAGCAGCCAATATAATAATAAAACTCGCGCATTAACCTATCAGCGGATTTGATAAACTTTTAATATTTTTAGAAAGAAAGAAAGAAAAATAACACACATACACACCATGACAAACAATTAAAATTACAGAATAACATAAAAGAGGAGTGCACATACACACTTAGGTAACAGCACGCCCATAATCCCCGTATCCATATCCCTGGGCAGCAGGCCCCTTTAACCACATTCTGCGAAAAACAAAACTGGACTGGGTTAGATGGAAAACGGTGAAATTGTGCAATATGTAGTAGGTACCGCTCAGCATAATGTCGCGATGGCGCTATTTACTTCTATCATATCATCAAAATACTTCTGCGGCTTCTAGCGTGTCGTAGAAGGCGAGTAAAAGCCTTTGATGCAGTGGAATAGGCAATGAAATCATAAGAAGGACGTCGATTCATATCGCCTCTTCCTTCTAATAGATGGAATTTTACATTTATTGTGACTTTATGTCACATAGGTGCAATTTCGCAGGTCTGTGCCGTCGTAAGCACATGCGTGGTGTTCTGGGAAATGAGGTTGAAGCTCTCGAGATGGGCCGCAAAGTGACTGCGCGCGCCATTTAGGTTTTCGCCAAAGTCTTGGCAGCCTGAAAATCTACGCTGTGCCCGAAAAAATATTATCAGGTGCTTAGGTATTTCTTGAAAGAGAAACTGATACTATCATCTATTCTGTGCCCAACACAGGGCTCAGGACGTATAAAAAGACTACATGGACGGTGCGTAACTGCCGCATGTCTTGATATATATATTTGTTTTACATTAGTGAGAGAAAAGAAACTATATTCCAATACTAGCTGTGCCCGCGGTTTCACCTGCGTTTATGGTTAATGTTATACAGCCTATGGCCTTCCTCGATAAATTGGCTATCTAAAACTGAAATATTTTTTCAAATCGGACCAGTAGTTCTAGAAATTAGCACGTACAAGCAAAATAAACAAACTCTTGAGCTGTATAATATTAGTAAGTATAGATTAAATCCGCTTACAGAAAACTAATAGACATATGACGAAATAGAAATAAAGCTATATGACAACTGTAGGTCAATTTATTCCCACATATTTGCACACATATTAAATTTACAGTTTCCATAAAATGAATAACGTGAATTGTATCTCTTAATTAGAATTCCCAGTTCCAATTTGGGTTTTCATTAAAGTAAATTATATTAGCACAATGAACGGGTTAGTAGGGCTAATGGTAGGTATATGACGTCACAAGCATCGCGACTGACTCGTTTGCAACTGCTCCCTTGCATAGTTCGAGAACAGGCCTTAACTTGTCCCCTCCCGGGGATTTTAATCAGAGTGGAATAGTTCTGTTTAGCCAAGTAAGGACTAAATTATAGGGGACAGACTAGGTATTCGCTAATCGAGTTAGCCAGTGTTTTCGTGTGAAACACCCTTGAGTTAGAAAAGGCAAACGGGTTTGTTTTGAGGTCAAAAAGTTAATATATCGTCATGCGGCAGCGAAAACCTTGGAAGTCACATTTGCTTATTTTTTTTTTGTAAGTCACATCAGCCACGAGATATTTGAATTTTTACGATTATGCACCATTGATTACAATCTTTCTTAAAAAAATAACAATAAACAGTAATATTCCGATCCATAAATTTTTTTTCAGAAGGCAGTTTTTTCTTCCTTCGGTAAAATGTTGTCAAAGGCATTTACGGCCTTTTCACTGCCGAACGACGATATCTACGTAAACACATAAGACATTACTTTTTAATAATTTGGTTTAAATCTAACCTAACATCATGCCTGCAATTAACGAAGTTATAGGCAGAGCGCAGGAAATTTCTTTAGCCACTTTTAGGAAAAAATTAAATTAAGTTGTTTTAGGTGGAAAAGTGTGTTTTTTATGATTTAAAATGACGTCTTATCACACTAAATATTATAAAATCGATTGCGGTTGGACAGTTGATGAAAAGTAGATACGTCAACGTTTGGTGGTGTCTGTTACCCTATTTATTGTGAACCTACCTATCTGATATATTTTTAAGCTAAATCTGAAAGTTTATCAAAATATAAAAAAAAATGTTTGTAGGTGTATGTAGCTAACACTGAAAAAAAAACAAATATTTTGTATATGTGTTGCAGACGCGTGGTGCGGCACGCGGCGGCGCCCGGCCGGATGGGCGGCGCTCGCTCAGATCGCTCGCTCCGCTCAATCGAGCGTGAACGAGAGCGCTTTATTTATCTGCGCCAGTTTCGCGCGAAACTGTAGTACAGAGGAAATAATAAAATTCAACATTCCTTACGTTTTATGGAAACGAGGAACGTTGTAAGACGAATAGAAATATTGGCGAGATGGAAAAATAAATCTAAGGCATTCGCAAACATATGTTTGCCAAAACAAATTTAAGATGAGCAAAACAAAATGGTTAGAAAAATATGACAAAACTATTCTGAAAAATGAAGCCAGTTGTTAGTCGGTAATGGAATCAGTGTAATGATAAATATTTATACGGCTCTAAAAATAAGTACCTACCTAAATATCTATAAGCATAGGTACATAATATGACAAAAACTATAAAAACAAATGAATAGGTATATAAGAAGCAGCACTACGAAGTTTACATGAATATCTTATACTTATGCACGCCACTAACACTCTTTCCATTTAGATAGATATTAAATAAATAAATAAATATCCGACTACATCATATTGATCTGACTCCGAGATAAGTAGCTTAAACACTTGTGTTACGGATATCAGAATCAACAGTGGTATTACATATATATACTTAAATATTGGATATTAACACCCAGACACAGAACGAACACAAGTATTCATCATACGAATGTTTGTCCTGGGTGGGGATCGAACGCACAACTCTTGGCGCATGGGTCACTAACCGAATGCGCCATTGAGTCAGTCAAATTGGTGTAATTCAGTGTATTTTATACCCAGATAAAGTATTTACCGAAGGTACTTTCGATACTTTAGTAGCGTAGTTAATGTGTTAAATATAACACAGGTAGGTACATTTGCACACGTACAGTTTCACTCAGCCGTGAGGCGACATGCGACGGGCGTCAAAACCTCAAAAGGGCAACATAACGGGCCGGTAATGGCCCTAATACGTTTGTTGACTGCGCTCGCACGGGCCCTCGCGACTTATTTACGTAGGTACATCGCCTAACGACCTGAGAACGAGCTTCCGTGGATACACTTTCAGAAATGTACTTTTAAATGTGGTAACAGAGCTTTATGCGTCTAGTCTACCGAGAGGTAGTTCATTATTATCATAACATAACATCACGCCCATAACTACATTCAGCCAAAAATAATAGTTCATTATTGCAGTGAAAAATGTTGTATGAAATACTTTGTCACTAGAATAATTAATTAAGAAAGTACAAAACAATCATATAAAATTTTGGACTAACAACAGTTTACCTACTAGCATTTAATATAATAATATATAATAATATATTATCAGACCACATCACATACATTGATCTGATTCCGAGGTAAGTAGCTTAAGCACTTGTGTTACGATTATCAGAAACAACAGTGGTATTACAAATATATACTTAAATATTGTATATTAACACCCAGACACAGAACAAACACAAGTATTCGTCACACGAATGTTTGTCCTGGGTGGGGATCGAACACACAACTCTTGGCGCATGGGGCAGGGTCACTACCGAATGCGCCATCGAGCTTGTCAAATTTCACCGTCAACTAAGATAAATTCAAATTTATCCTAGTTGACGGTGCCTATCAATTAGATACCATTAATTGCCTTAACATATAGGCTTAACAATTGTTTAAGGCAATGATATTTGAACCCTAATGGTCCCCTCCCATAGTTGCGGGCTTGAGCTGGCCGTGCGTTTGTTTGCCACCTTCGTGGTATAAAGAAGTAACAATAATGCTGAGATTAGAATTACACAATCAATGTGAAAGTGTGAACCATTTATTATTCATCCTCATTCACCTGTGTTGCAACTGACAAACAAGTTCCGCCAGGAAATTTAAGCAAAACATGCGAACGATTTTCTCAGCTAACCCTACGATACACCCCCTTTGCTTTAGCGCGCTCCCCATATGCAGATGCAAGCGGCAGGTCAGTCTCATTACCCTGCCTTTTGTGCGCCTCGCCGTCGCCCGCGTTTGCATACGCGGGTCTTGCACTTCATTTCGTGCATCGTAACACGATTCAGCCAACAAAGGCTTTATTCGTCGAAGAGGGAAGCTTCAAGATACAGTGATTTATAAAATTTGTGGATAACTGACGTCTAAATGTATTGTTGGTATGTTTGGAATGGATGTCGATATTCTGCAAAGTTATCTGTCATTGGAGCATGCTTAAACATACCTACCATTTAACTATATTGTGGCAATTTCATCGGTTGGGGTCTATTCTTTCTATTCGATTCCAATACTAGCACAGAGACTTGTATTTACGAGATGTGTCTCCGAGGTCCTTCATCTGAGCGGCGCCCATAGAACTTTGCAAGTTTTGTTATCATATACATAGTTACGTCACAGGTCTAAAACGTCGTTAATAAATACCAGCTGTTAGTCTCATTACCCTGAATGTTTATAATAAGTTCTATGATGATCTAGAGGCAGCCACTTCAATGTTAACGACTCCTTAAATGTAGTTTTATAGCCATTGTTGATCATGAGTACGAACGGTACATCGCCAAAAAAAGAAACAGTATCTATCTGGTGAATTTCAATCGACATTCAAAAGGAAACCGTTTTAATATTTACCACGCTCCCTAAGTCTAAGATCTAGCCAAAACAAAACGACTAGAAAAGGGACTTAAGGCTTTAAAAATAAAAAGGAATATATATGTATAGTTTTCGCAATGTACCTACCAACTAGCCCAACTCAAATTTTATTGGCAATTTTTTTGGCTAAATGTGGCTTAAGATCCTTTATAGCTCCTTATATCAATAAAGTTACCCATTTGGGATTGCGAGCGTGATTATACATATGTTTGCACTATGTAACCTAGTGCGTTTCAGACCAGCTGAGTACTAGTATACTGAAAGTGGGGCGTGAGACGGTGGCGGCCACAAAGTCCATTGTGCGCTGAGACCATTGTCACCCATCACGACGCCTCCCCGCATCACTTAAGCGGAACCAATTAATCTACTAATCGTAGGTACTTGCCATGCATGTGACTTTTGAATGCCCCATAAAACGGTTATTATGTATAAAATATTCGTCTGTTTTTAAGTTACATATCTAAGCAATATATAGGTATGTCTTGATCTGCCAAGACTTAATATAATGCCATAAAAAACAACATAATGCCGGTATATAGATTTAACACGAATATATTTTTGGCTGTCCAGAAACAGTCCCCTGGTCGTGTCAAAAATCAGTTCCCTGTCTCTGGACAGGTACCTATTTGTTTGTTACAACTTTACATATTCTAATTTACACATTTTTTATCTTTTACTATTTAAGATACTGAACCCTAAAATATAGTTCATAAACAAAACGTAAAACGTATTTATATCTGCATGATTACCTACGGACAGCTATGTGAGTAAGACGTTTAAATAATCATCTTCCTAGCGTTATGTCCCGTGCTTAGACGGGGTCTGCTTAGACCATGGTCCAGGATTTAGCGAGTCTGGGAATTACATTGAAGCGACTGCCGATCTGACGGCATCTGGCTGATTCGTAATCCATTTACAGGAGAACCAGACAAATTTGGATCATGGTTAAACATCTATACTCGTTAGAATGTGCAGGTTTCATCACGATGTTTTCCCTCACCGCCGAGCAAGCGGTATAAATACGTAGGTACCTACCTACATAGATTTGAAAAATCCAGAGATACGTTCCCAGGTTTAAACCCGCACCCCTTAGTTAAGAGGCACCTATCCTTACCATTGAGCTACCACCGCTCTAAGTAACTATCGTATTTACTAATCTTTTATTCACAAACAATTTAAAAAACAAAATTCCGATGAATTGCAGGGTGTTTACGCCTCGCGGTAATCGAGGCACGTGCTTGGTCGAGTTTTAATTTGCATATTATTGACAGTGACAATACACCAAATATTGTACCGTATTGCAAAACAATAAATCATACTTTGACCTCGCTTAATGCGTAAAATTGGTAATTTCATCGAACATAAACTACAAGTCAATTAACATACTGGCTTTGACTGGCCCGATGGCGCATTCGGTAGTGATCCTGCCTCATGTACTAAGAGTTGTGGGTTCGATCCCCACCCAGGACATATAGCTATATATCTATATTAAAAAAATCAATGCCACTTTTCGTTGTAATTTTATAACTCAAGAACGGGCTTACCTATTTAAACCAAATGTTTAGGCTTCGTTCGGACTATTTAGAAAATGGTTTATGTGAAGTTTGCACAAGATCAATGTACGTGATGTAGTCTGATATTTATATTTATTTATTACCTTACGTTCATGTGTCTAAAGAAACTAATTAGTTTTTTTTTTTTTTTTTTGTTTTGGGGAAACTCCCACGAGCCGTCACCCTCTACTCGGGGAAGCAGAGGGCGGTGTGTCGGACTCGAACCGACTAAAACCCCAACGTGGCCTCCAGCGGCGCAGTCCCGGAGGAGCCTGTATCCCCACTGTCGGGACTATACGACTGCTCCTCCGGTGATGCGCGTGCCGCGCTACGCGGCCCACCTCGCGCGGCGGTGGTCGATGCTGTGCAGCCCACGACAACAGTCGTCGGATGCACAGCACCGAGCACGCGCGCGCGTTAAGACATGCCAGGCCACCCAGCATGTCTCAACCACTCCGCCCAGGATTCAGACGCCGATCATCCCCGTGACCGGCGTCGTGGGCCCACTCTCGCGCTGTGTCCTCTGCTAAGCCAGAGGGGCACGCGGAGAGCGTCTCATCGAAGGGGCCGCCTTCCGCCCGGCGACCCAAATTGAGGGCAGAGCCCTGTCGTCGCAGAGGGAGAGCATCGAGACGCTCAATCCCTCTGCGACCCACCACAACGCGACCCAGCGCGCCCCTGTCGGGTTGCCGAGGATAGGGAGGCGAGCAACGACACACTCAGCTCCTCCTCATCCTCGGCAATCCTGGTCCGGCCGCAGGGGGCTGCGGCCCCCCATAAAATACGAGCCTGATATAAAAAAATAAATACATACATAACATCACGCCCATTATTCCCGAAGGGGTATGGAAAATTGTGAAAAAGTAGTGACAAGTGGCTAGCTTTTCGCCCCATATACCCCAATACCCCATATACCATTAGTCGCTTTTTACGACAAGGTAGGAAAGAAACACTGTTGGCACATTATTTTTAAGTTCCAAACCAACATGGGACTAAAATAAAAAAGTTTATAAAAAAATAAAACATACCGAAACAGATCAACAACAGAGTATAATCGCAATAAATATTCAAAAAATATACCCTCATACATTATCTATAGCGTAACATTAAATAAGATTCTAAACAATCATCATACTTGTACATAATTTCAATGATCCTCATTGTACAGTACGCGACAGCATTTTGGGCTTACAGGGTCAAAATGTCGGAAAAATCTACTTATTTACTAAAATTGCACTATTAATTACATTGGCTTGGGTAAATAAAGTCGATTATCTTCTTTTAATCTTCAATCTAAAACAGTTTATCTATATTTAAAATGTCCAATGATGTAAACCAGCGCTTTTCAAACATTGTTATCTCAGTAAGTCAATAAACACAACGTTATACCAATATATATTTTGTAAATTTAAATGTACTAACTATTTCAGCTTGAAAATATATAAAGTATCATTTGTGATTATAACTTACCTTTCAAGTAAAATTAATTAAAAAGTTACTGACATGTGTACATCATTGAAAATTCTTAATAATACTCCATTACATTAAATTCTTTGATAAACGTGAATGCAATGAAATAGTAAAAATATTTACCTAGCTAATAACTAGCTAAACAATATCACAGTGTATGATATTAGTAGAAGTTACCTACATACTAATTACGTATTGTTTCAAAAAACTTATAATTACTTAGAATAAAATAAAATCACTTGATTTGACCTACATTCGGTGACTTATCTATATACAAGGTAGAAAAATTAAAGTCCATAAAAATGTCAGTACTAAAGAAAAAATTTAAATGTTATATTATACATTAATTAAAAGGAAATAAAGATTTATCAAATGTAGTGGGTAATATGCCGTATAAAAAAGGTTGTAACAAAAAACCCAGCGTTATCACATATAGTGCTTCCAGAAAATGTTCCAATTTTACTAAAATATACAAATAACAAAGTTAAAACGTACCTTGGCAACATCAGGCTCGTCATTGCATTTACGTGTATCAAGGAATCTCACACCAATTCTTACTTTTTGATGAGTATCTAAAAAAGCTTGAAAATTACCATTTCTTCATACAGGTCTCTGTATATAACTAAAGTTGATTGATTTATTTTTACTTTTCTAGCGGGTCGCAGCGCAAACATGTTCAGAGGCTATGTCCTGCCTCCGTACAGAGTAGCCACAGCCACTCACATCATAAGGCGAATCTGTTTTGTAAGCTTACTCATTACATTCGTTTCAAATTGTAGGACAGCGTTAGTCAAACCAACCATATAAGGAACTTTATAGGCACTAACTATTGGGGGCCCGAACATTTATGCTATTACCCTCTCGACCCTTTGCCCTACAGCTTGTTCACAAGTAACTAACAAATGCGCTCAGGCGATGCGTTAGACATTGACATCATCTACACTTTTAGATAACTTTTAAAAAGTTTTAAGTACAGTAGCAAGGAGGGGCAAAAGAGCGCCCTCTTTAAGCAACATTATTTATGAAATATCAAATATACATGGTAAATAAATAAAAGGCAGTTTGGATCTGGAAGTCTAGAGACAACCAGTTCTACCTACTCTGCAAATATATCATCTTTTACGACTGTTTTTTCGAGGAGCGCTCTTCAGTCTTACCTCTTCAGGCCTGATATAGGCTCATTGCCACTGGCAAAGTTTATCACACCGTCCGCCCCTACATTCGTGTAGTTTCATTTTATGTGAACAAGCGCTTATGCAGATCTAGTTAGCCTGGGCGCCAGGTTTGACCTGGTCTTCGGATTTAGCGTGCACCTCGGGCTGTGCGCCTTGCAGGTAATGATAGTTGACGAAGCGAGCGCCCTGGGTAAGCTGAGCGCACTCGTTGGTGAAGTGGCACGCGAATAGCAGCAGATTCCTCGGCTGAACCTTCCACGCGAAACGCATGAACATCAGGGAGTACAGGGAGAGAGCTGGAATGGAAAATAATTTTGTTCATAATATATAGTAACGGGGCGCAGAAGGGTCCCTGTGGCACATCATTAATCTATTAAAACGCTAAATTACTCAAAATTTATTTTGCTATTGTAATTTCTTAGCATGTTAACATGGATTATATATAGTTTATTGCCTTTGTCAAATAATATTTCTTCTAAGTATAAAACTAATTTGTAACGCAAACATTTGGTTTATTAACCCAATTTCAAAATCCTAGCCTGAATGCCCTGCGGAAATATTTAACGATAGATACTACTGAGTTTAATAAACAAGAAGTGGAAATCATGTTTATTGCATAATAAAGATATCTTGGTTTCCTCAGGGTACAATACTGGAACCAATGGTGTCAATCGTAATTATCTTTGCAATATACAAGTGTCGTGATGTGTTCACAAAGAGGAAAATAATTAAAGTGAGACAGATCGTGTCATATTGTATTGCAAATTAACAAGGACGCCAAGTTATACCTACACTACAATATTATGATTAGAATATCTTTGTCTTTAATTACACATTAAGTCAACTTAACCTGTTCAATATTGACATATTCGATATCAAATCGCATATCTCGCTCGACGTCACCACAAGATAAAGTCGGAGTAGTAATAACTTCGATCATAAAACATTTTAATAGACGTAACACCGTATAAAAAATTAAATAAAACTTTTGTATGATAACATGATATCAAATCATAAGAGCTAGTCATTCATAGTAGCGCTTTGGTTGTACTATTGCAGACTGTATCTCAAATATAGACATCTTAATAAATATATAATCAAGGATTACATCTTTATCATCATTATAATTATGTATAAAAATTTCCTGTCACAGTGATAGTTGCCATACTCCACCAAACGAAGCCGTTTGGTGGAGTATGGCAGTAGTGTACATATAAAATGTCATCAACATCGGTTGCTTAACCGATGTTGATGACATTTTATATGTACACTACTGCCGTACACTTAAATATAACATATACATATAAAATGTCATCAACATCGGTTAAGCAACCGATGTTGATGACATTTTATATGTACACTTGGTAGGTCTGAGAATAGGTTGTTATCTTTTTTTAAAACCCCAAAGCTTGAGAACGGCTTTTCGCTAATTCTTTTTTAGTTGTGTTTGTCACTGTCAAGTGAGAGTTCTTATGAAAGAAAAAAAATAAAAAAGATGCGCGGTAAACTAAAAAAATGGCTATTGAAAATCCGAGAATAGGGCATTACAAAGTGCGCCGGGTCGGCTAGCTATAGAATAAAATGTTTGGTGACAAACTTTAGCAGTAAAGATAAGATTCAAAGTACTGGGATGATTTCAATGGTACATTATCATACTGTTATCACCACATTATCAACGCAATATCGGCAGGTACTCGACTATCAGTATGAAAAATTCAAACTTTGATTCCACCAATAAAAATATTGGCTTTAGATAAAATGTCTGAACAGTAGCACAGATGGGTATTATACAAGGATTTTATTTATTGGATGTATATCAAGTATTTTGATATTATTCTACAATGTTGAATAAACAGTTTTATTATTTTTTACACCCTCATAATATTTTGAATGCATATGGGTTGTTGGATGGAAGGATGGATAAGGTTTTCACCTGGTTTTCATAAACGGGTGAAACCCGTGTTTATAGTTACTGTTATATAGCCTATAGCCTTACTCAATAAATAAACTATACACAGAAAATTATTTTTTCAATTCGGACCAGTAGTTTCTGAGATTAGCATGTTCAAACAAACAAATTCTTCAGCTACTATATTAGTATGAGACACTAGTAAATTGTGTTACCAAATGTCATTTTGCCACTGATGAAGCTGGGGTCCTTTCTGGTGTCTGCGATTGCTGCTAGCGGAATGCCCCAATTAGCTATTGGACCCCAGAAATGTGTGCTGAAAATATAAGATTAAACCTTCAGTATGAATATAATAAACACAAAATTTTTAAATTCTGCATGCATAAACAGAAAATAATTTGTTGTTAAATAAAACATACCAAAAACTTTTGGTATTTTTTATTTGACAACAAATTGTTTTGGTATTTATATTTATTCCATTCTATAATAAAAGAAATATAGATTTTTCTGATAAATCAGTTAAAAATTAGAAACAAATAGTATCATCAAGTTGAATTACAATATTATAGCAACATATTTTATTTGTTCTAAAAGAATTATCAGTTTTATCCTATCTAAACATCATGAAGAGATTTTTTATAAAAGATAATTTGAAGAGTGTGCTATTTTTGTTCACAAGAACCACTTCCACACTTTAACTTCAACATAGAAAAGAAAACCTTGAATTCAAGTCTTTTCTCAAATTTTAAGAAATTTGTTAGAAGTTTTGTATCATGTACATAACTCAACAAATAATTTATAGAGAGATCTAAAAGATAATACTTTATTTCAATGACCTCTACAGTGACCCAGTGTGTCTGAGATTAATAACCATAGATTCCGTGTTATCTCTTCACAGTCTTCATACCAAAGTTAAACAAATTATTTTAAATTTTAATGAAGAACTACCGAATTGTTCTCAACTGAAATAGCATATGGTAGACAACACATGTTGTTTGAATTTTTGGGATTACAAATTTATATAAGTAAAATAATTAATGTACTTAAATAATAATAATAAATGTGTAGTATATCTACCTCATTAAGTACTCCCTAAATTCCTTGCTCTTCAGCTGGTCTACCAGTTTTCTTGCTATAGCACTCATTTTTACCTGAAAAGTGTATATCTTAACTCAACAGAAAAGTGTTTCTGTGTTGGTTATAAAACTGTTAGTAGTTTCCGTGACGATAAATAAAGTTGCGCGTGACAGTTACTATAATATCAATTTATTAATAACACCACCGCACTATAATAAAACTTCGCCATCAGTTATGCTAATATTTTTTAGCATATATTACGTCTTCCTCTCTATTTAATAAGTGTCAAGGTTATATTCACGTAACTTAAAAGATTATCAAAGTATGAATGAATATGGCATCGAATATGGTTTGAGACTTACTTTTTGGGATTTTCTTCTGTTAAATTAAATTTAAATTTACTATTTCTTTTGGCCGAAGGATTGCCCTTCACAATTTTTTTACAAGCAATGTCACTGTCAGGTAAATGTCACTGATAAATGATAAGAAACGTCATCGGTTTTGTGACGCGTTCACTGAATACAAAATGCTTAATGTGATTAGAAGTCGGGAGTCGGTACTTATTGAAATTCGCAAATAAATAAATAAATATCAGACTACATCACATATATAAACATACGGTGAAGAAAAACATCGTGATGAAACTCGCAGATTCAAACAGCTTTGGATTTGTAACCATGATCCAAAAATGGTTCCCCTATCTTAGGGTTACGAAGGTCAAATCGGCAGTCGCTTCAATGTAATTACCAGACTCGCTAAATCCTGGATCATGGTCTAAGCGGACTCCGTCTGAGCACGGGACATATCGCTAGGAAGATGATGATAGGCCAGTAAGGAATATTAAACAAAACTAATTTTCATAAGAGCATCACGATTATTCCAGTTATCTACCTACAGAGAAAATTATGCATTGACCCTTGCTTAACAATTTTTGGTTAGATTTTAGCGCAACGTTTTTATTTGTTGTTGGCGTAAAGACTTAATTGTATGGATTAAAATAATACTGAAATATGCAAGTATACTTTTTTTAGTGGAATTAACCTTCAAAGATGATTTATAATAGTAATATAAATATAATTTATGCCGTCGCTATCCAAAAATAAGACCACGCTTGAAGACGAGTATTTATACAACACCATAAAGGTGTAATTTCTCATCACTTACACATTCACTTTACATGAACAAGTCATCAACATGTCATCACCACTCAAAACAGTCCCCATTATGTCACCTCAATAAATATTTAAAAAACTTTCAAAATAAAACATAAAAATAGCAAATATCCTCTAAAATGCAAACTAAACACAAATGAAATAAGACGCCTGCTGAAGGCAGTTGGGAATGGGCTTTCTTCGCGTGTTTGTAATATCTTACATGCTGGTATACATCACTGTTTACTTTGCCTTGGTAGGAGCCCTGGTCTATGTACGAAGTATGCTCATATCACAAAACAAGTAAGTAGATTAGCCATGTCACAAATCCAAGTTAAAGCTGGGATGTAACTAGCAGCACTTCCTTCAGAATATTGCCTTTTTACCTTAGCGTCTCTATAAGGTAGGTATAGAGGGAATTCATGTAAAAAGAGGGAAAATATTTCCAATAGTTTATCAGAAGAAAAGATCCTAGATCCTATACACGGACTAGTAAAATAAGAAGGACTCCGCGCCACTAACTAGACGTTGAAACTCCTCAGTTGCTCCAACTTGACACACAACTTACGTCACACATTGACATAATAAGTGCTCCAATTGACAGATATGCGAAATCAGGTATCCACAGGTATCTCACTTACACATGCATAAACGTGGCTTCACTCTATAGCATGACAGCGTGGAATCCTTCTTTTTTAACTCGTCCGTGATCATATACTAAATATTTGAACTGTAAAATATTATTTATTCTCATTAAATTTTTTTTTTGCAGTATACCAGAACTTTGTCCTGAAGACTGAAGAAAGAAGAAATTGGACTCTCTGGGATAAATAACACAACAAATTCATCTTATCATTTATTAAAACTCTAAACTTACAAAAAGTGTAAAAGGCACTTTACAATGGACGGTCATATTCACTCGGAAGTTCAAAACTGGGCTTTTATTTTAATAGCAAAATGACATTATAAAATGAGATTTCACATTGTAATTTTACGAAGTAGGTAAACTTATAAACTAGACAAAATAGCTACAATTATGTTCACATCAAGGACGGTATCAATAAATGCAATGTCAATACAAAATATCATGGATTTATTTTGTCTATCAGTACATTTTTGTGCAAAATTATATCACTTTATACACTGTTAACAGTATTGCATAGCTCATTAATAAGTTTGTAAAACTGATATAATTAAAAGGTGCAAGTATATGTTTGAAATATAAACTAAATAATCTAAAACTAACAAAATGCACACCAGTCAGTTAAAAGTTAGTTAAGTAATTAAATATACCTCTATTTAGTTTAAAACTAAATACAATAGCTGCTTTTACATACTTAGATACATATAGGTACAGATCTAGTACACTTAGATATATAATTATACCAGTATTTTGAGAGATTCAATTGTTAAACACACCACAGTAAAAATATCTTTAAATTTTTTAACTATATAAAATAATAGAGTATAAAAATACAATACAAAAGTAATAAAAAATATCGTACCTATAAAAAGAAACTGAAGAGTAGAAAAGACGTAAAAAAGTGATTATAGGAATAATGTAATTTTCTTATAAGAAATATCATTTAAGCTGCCTTGATTAAAATGTACCTCCCAAGGTCACTTGCACTAACCAAGATTAAACACCAGAACACCATTATGAGGCGCTGAAATAGCTTTTGCGCCTATTCATTAGTTAGCTAAAACTTGTTGCACTTAATCTAAGATCTTTGTTCTGCGCATGTTTACGTTATGTGCGCAAACGCAGCTATGTTTGCACTTTATATGGAATGTAATGTAATTAAAAGTTAATTATAAAGGCCTGCAGCAAATGCTATCGACATCCATGGATATCGAAACTGATTCAAAAATATTTAAAATGAGTTTACATTAAAAAAACTCAGTAAAATTCCTTTTTATTTATTTGTTGTCTTCTAATTGCTTAGCAACACATTTAGCTGCCAACTTTAACATCATTGATGAGTTAGTTACATAGTCCTTTGGCACAATGAAGGTTTACCTTCCAAAGGCTAGGTTATTATTGTATATAGGCTATAATTTCCATTAAATCTGAGAATGCCATTATTGTTAGTTCGTCAAGGTTCCACAAAAAGGACCTTCATATCCTATGCAAATATCCTTACTGAACACTAATAAAAACTAGATTCTTTTCTCAAAGCTGCATATTATTTAGTGCCTACAATTTCCATTTAGTCTGAGAATGGAGTTATTGTTAGCAGATTCTCACAGTTTTTACAATTACCATTTCGTATCGTATAAAAGTATTGAAGCAGATCTTATATCCCTGAGAGTCTTAATCCATGGTAATAGTGATGTTTCCTAGAAGCCTCTTACCTAACCCTCATTAACATAAGCAACAGGGCCAGCACAACCACCGCGCTGCTCTGTATCCCGGCGGCGCCCGCCAGCCGGCACTTGAACATGTCGATGCGCGTCTCCTTGTCCTGTATGATGTTCTGGAACTCCGCCTCCACGATCTGCCCGTCGTAGTACGTGATGGGGTCCTCGAAGGGGTACTCGTAGCCTTGGAGGCACTCGCATTTATAGCCGCCGGCTTCGAAGCCGCGGCCCAGGATGGGGACGCACTGTGGGGAAATTAAGGTTCGTTTGATAAGCAGTGACGTCATGCGGTGAGAAGCTCTCCTGGTCTGGTACTGTATACACGCCTTAAGTTTCAACCTTAAGAAAGGTCACAGGTTACATTTTACCACGACCCTTGACACACACGAAAATGTATCTGTTTTGGTGGTTTACTATACGACAATTTCGCAGGCGGTGGGTTTTACGCATAGGTAAATAAATAAATATTCGACGACATCACATACATTGATCTGACTCCGAGGTAAGTAGCACATTGTGTTACGGATATCAGAAACAACAGTGGTATTACAAATATATACTAAAATATTCGATATTACCACCCAGACACAGAACAAACACAAGTATTCATCATACGAATGTTTGTCCTGGGTGGGGATCGAACCCACAACTCTTGGCACATGGAGCAGGATCACTACCGAATGCCCCATCGAGCCAGTCATATCAGATAAGGTAGTAATTTATAGGTAAAAATAATATAAAGGATCCCCGAATTTTCTAATAGAATTTTAGATAGTTTCGAAGAAAACATACATCATAATTAAAGTATTCTAGAAATTATCACCAGTGTGATAAGTTTTTAATTATGTGCCATAGGCTATGGCGTTTGCTCTTGATTTTCCAAAACTTGTGGTTATTTTTTTACATTGTACAAACACAACAAAAGAAATCATTGTATGCTCGCAAAAATCATGTACTTCGTAATGAAATACTTACATAGGAAGACTGTTTGTCGCACTTGTCCGTGCTCTTGAAAGCGTTGGGCACGTAGTATTTGTCCGGACACTGGTTAATGTCCAAAGACATCAGCGACATCGTCACAGCTACCACCCCTCTGTAAACAAAAAGAAAAAATCAATCAAATTCAATACTTGTTTAACTGCTGAATATTATAAATGGTCCTTCACGTCAGATTCATGGTCCTTCAAGCCGGATAGATTCAGTGGCCGACAAAAATTACCATTATGCAAGTATATATTCTATATTCTACTTACACTGACAAAATAAATCCACGTCATGTTATTATGTAGTGAAACTGACATAATATGCAAATAGACACTTACTTAAACTCCAACTTGACCTTGACGTTGTCCCAGCCGAAGAAGGGCGCGGCGTAGGTGATGACCCACTGCTTGAGGTGTCCGTCGCAGTCGTAGTACGGCTGCGTCCAGTGGCCGTGCTTCAGATTGGCTGCCCTGTGATCGAAAGTGGCATTTGAGAATGAGATAATAGCCCTAACTAATAATATCAACTAAAAAAATTATTTGTTATGCGTAAACCGAAAAAAAATAGGGATGATACAATTTAGATTGGGATGATACAGTTAGATTATACAAAAATACTAGACACACACATATGAGTCCAAAGTGTAATGGGTTATATTACGAATAGGGCATTTTAAGAATGAGGGATTTCTCGAATAAGTTCTAATACGACTGCAAAATCGAATCAAATCGAACCAAAAATCATGGATCATGCTCACACATTAATTGTCCAGCTCCAAACTAAGAATTCATACTTGTACTACAGATACTAGGTGACGGATAAATAGCATACTTATACAATTTTGTAAATATCTATGACTGAAATACGGAAACCACATTAATTACATGAAATTCGCCCCTAGCGGACCTTGACCTTTGACCTTTATAATTTCATGATCTCCGATAAGTCGAGCAAGCCGCTGGTCAATATAGAAATATCATTATTCATATAGGCTCTACAAAAGCACTTGTGAATTGTCAAAATAAAAATAATGAAATGAAATGATCTTTTTTTTATATAGGCTTACAAAAAGCACTTATAAATCGTCAGAACAAAATAAAATATAAATTATTTAACCGCCGAATATCAACAGGACTTGTTAAAAAATATGAATAAACATCAGACTACATCAAATACATTTATCCGATTCCAAGGTGAGTAGCTTAAGCACTTGTGTTACAGATGTACAATGGTATTACAAATATATACTTAAATAAATATTCGATCTTAACACCCAGACACAGAACAAACATGTTTGTCCTGGGTGGGGATCGAACCCACAACTCTTGGCGCATGGGGCAGAGTCATTACCGAATGCGCCATCAAGCCAGTCAAGTTAAACAAATAATATTTCAGTTTAGTAACATCTTGCCTGTAGAAAGTCGGGAACCGCTCATACTGCTTCAGGTACTTTCCGAACTCGTCGTCCCTGATCTTCATCTTGAGGAAGAACTGCTCCAGGCTATCGAAGTTGGTCGACCAGCGCTGCTTCAGGAACTGGAACCACGGCTTGTTGGTGTACACCTCCTCTGAAAAGGTTTACTCGATCAGCACAGGTAGACTGAAGGCTTGATTGCGGGTATGTCTGTGACAAAAATTGAAAAATAATATTTACCTGTTTTGTTCAACCTGGCCAAGTCCTCCAGTTTGAATTTCCTAGTGTTCAGTTCAGTCTTATAAGCGAAAGGTGCGAAGAATGTGCGATTGGTAAACTTGTTCCTGTCCCAGTAAGTACCTAAAAATAATATTTCATGTTGCATAAATTTACCAAAAAGAAAAATATTTTGTATAAATTTACCAAAAGGCACGAAAGTTGCTTCTTCCATAAGTATAGTAATAAAATATCTAACAGTTTCTATCATTAACTAAATATTTCCTCACCTGCTGACCACACTTTGGAATCTCCCAGAATGATAGCCAGTGTCTCTCCGATCATTTGATCTTCAGTTAGTGGTTTATCAGCCACGCGGGTGCCACTGAACACCTCCTGTGGGTCTGATACCTAGATAAAAAAAAAATTGGAAATCGGTTAACAATTCTCAGAGATATCGAGTAACATACATACAAAAAAAATTAAAAAAATAATAATAATAATTTGTCGAATTGAGAACCGCCTCCTTTTTTTTGAAGTCGGTTAAAAATAATATCTTTGTCAGAATTTGATGAGAATTTGGGTCTAACTAACTAACTAAACTTCACGCCACTTTCCTAGCGGGGAAGGCAGAGAGAACCGACCCATATGGCACGATCCTTACACACCTCACTCGCCTCTTCAACATTCATGATCCTTGGCATTTGGGTCTAAAATCGTAATAAGGTTCATGAGGTGGACTGCATGCAATGTCTATGTGCATACTCAATAAAACATTAACAACTAAAATGAATGCGAGTCTCTTCACTCAGTTTCATCCATTCCCTTCGCCTTCAGTTTACTGTAGGTACTATGTGTACAACCCGTACGAATCAACTGTGCACTCCGCTGGAATGCGACCCCTCTCCCGCTGCCCCGCGCGTGCCGTGCATTCGCCGCGAGCGCTCAGTAGCGATAGCATCTTTGTTACATGACGTCACAGCTCGAGGTGCACAGTTAATTCGCAGGGGTTGTATATCACTCCTTCAACACGTATCGGCGCACTGCGTAAGACCAGGAGATTAAGAAAAGTACTTATTTAGCACCACACAAATCACTCTGAGCGTTCAGTTCTGCTGGTAATTTCGAATGAACTCAAAGACCTGGCAACCAGCTGAGTCTAAGCTATAGCGTTTATTAAATTGATTAAATTCAATTATATTTATTTCAGATAACTTTAGGATTCATGTGTTAGTTACAAAAAGCTTACATCTAATGTTAGTGACAATTAAGTTTTCAATTAATGTAGCCACTTGTCACCACTTTTTTACAATTTTCTATCTAACCCAGCCCAGTTTCGTTTCTGGCTGAATGTGATTATAGGGGCCCGCTGCCCCTTTAGATTCTGCCTACCGCTTCGGAGATTATGGGCGTGATGTTATGAGTTTGAATTAATGTAATGGATTTGCTTTGGGTTTATTAGGGCCGTGATCCAGTGCCGCCTCAGCGTACTATCCCACCTTCCCGCCAACACCCTTAGAATATTGTTGGGACCGCCAAACATTCTGTTTTGGATCGATATAATCTTTTTTCTAATCAAGGCATGAAAACATATTTTTAATATTTTTCGAGTTGCTTATATTTACAAAGCTTACCTGAAGGAAGGCACTGATGAAATTAGCGAGTCGCAGCGCCATCTTGGCCTGGTTCTCGAACTGTTCCTCTGCGCCGAACGCGATGTCGCCGTTCAGGAACAGATCAGTCGGGTTGTACCTATAACGGGAAGCGATTAATTTAGCATGAACAAAATAAAGTAAATGTTTAATTAACTTTCTGGCGCTATAATCTTTAGTGAGATTACTAGGAATAGGCGATGCTATAGTGCGGATATACTAACACACTCCTACACTCATATTATAAAAAGAAAAAATATTTGTTTTTTTTTGTTTCTTTGTATTTATTAGGCTTCGAGACTACAGCACCGATTAAAAAAAAACAGCAATGATAAGCTATTTTATCAGCGAGTAACAGGCTATTTTTATCCCCCTATTCCTACGCTGCTAGTAAAGAAATACATTTAAAAACTAACTAACTAAACTTTACGCCACTTCCCTAGCGGGGCAGGCAGAGAGCACCGAACGCCATATGGCATGATCCTTACACACCTCACTTGCCTCTTCAACATTCATAACCCTTTTCATACAAGCTCTACGGTTTTTATGACTCCTAACATCACCTTTTGTTAATACACGACCAATCTGGTCGTGGTAGGTGAGCCTGGGCCTTCCGCGGTTCCTACATCCTTCTACTTTCGCATTGTATATCTGTTTAGTCAATCTTTTGTCATCCATTCTTTCCACATGTCCGAACCACCGGAGCATGCCTCTTCTTACCTTGACTCCGACGCTGTCTTTCAGACCGACTCTCTTTCTTACATCATCATTCCGAACGCAGTCTGTGAGCGATACACCGCAGATTTTCCGCAGTAAAAATCACAGAAATTCCCTGTTATGCACCAGAACATATATAAACAATCGTAAATCCTCACTTGGAGCAGTTGGCCGGCTGCACGCCGCGTATAAAGTTGAGCACCTCGTAGACGTTGACGCGCTCGGCGTGCAGCGCGCGCGCGCCGCGCGTCGCGTTCACGTACTCGCGGAAGCGGTCCGCGTACAGCGCGCGCGTGTACGGCGCCGCGCGCTCCCACTGCACCGGCAGCCGCTGCACCCCTGTCGTGGGCGGGGCGTTAGTGGAGAGCTACCGAAGCTTAGCCTCAGACAAAAATACACCTTAACCGATATCGAGCGAGACATTTAGGGCTAATACAAAAAAAAATCGAATCAAATATTTCGAATGAATACCAGATTGCCAGCGAGATAACGACACATTAGAGAAGACTAGCTGCATTGAAACTAACCGCCCGATGTCCAGGTATTTAGCTAGATGACGAAACGTAAGCAATGCTAAAGTATATACCAAGTACATTTTCTAGGTGTGAGGTTCAGAGAACTGGATATATCCGGCATGCTGCAACCCCATTTCTACAAGGGGCCCCAAAATTTAAACACAAACATTCGTAAAAGTTATTCACAACAACATCAAAACTACCTGCCCCGTCAGCATGATTGCTACAGGATCCAGATAAAAATATCCACGCCTCTTTAAAAAATGTTATAAAAACATTCTTAAGCACAGCTTTCAATTCCAAGTTACCCAAATTGATACTCACATCCGATCTCCAAGCAGTCAAAGTTGTTGTAGTACTGGTCGGAGGTGGCGCGCTCGATGATCTCGCCGAGGTAGGGGCGGCGCACGATGCTGGGCAGCCGGTGGCCGGGCCGGCAGCGGCACTGGTAGCCGCCGCGGCGGAAGCCCCAGCCGTGGATCGGCTCGCACTTGAGAGACAGACGATGGAGGCGGTGCTACATTACAGCTTGTGGGCCTCATGGTAACAGCTATGAGGCCCACAAGCTTAAGGATTAAGCTAATACGATGCACATAGAAAATGCTCACCCAAATGTACACGCAAGAGAATTAACGTTTCAGTATCATTGGCTACTCCAACTATATGGCATTTTTTTTTATAAATATCAGACTACATCACATACATTGATTTGACCCCGAGGTAAGTAGCTTAAGCACTTGTGTTATGGATACAAGAAACAACAGTGGTATTACAAACAAATATACAACGTGTTACAAAATACCCCATAAAAAATATAATTAATTGTCAAAGTCAAAAATGTTGTCAACCCTAGTAAGCTGTCATGTCAGGTAGCCAGATTATTTGACCGAAAGGCTTACGTACCTATTTTACCTAATTATTGTCTACTTTAATAGTTTTTCTATTTTTCATTCATAAATGATTTAGCAATCAAATTTCAACAGAAAAAAAAATATGTTATCAATTTCAAATCTTTAAAATTTTTGTCATTCTGCAGAAATGTAGGTACATTCTGCGTAGTTACTCTTTAATTTTACTGAAATAGGGTTTGCACATCAGTGAAAATAATAATATTTTTTAATTTTTTTTGGGGTATGTTATACAGCATTACTACAGTTCTTAAATATGTGAATGGACTCGTTATAAGGCCCCATTAAACCTCCTTTCGGCTTTACGGGTAGTTTTGTAACACCCTGTATACCTATGGATATTAACACCCAGACACAGAACAGTAACAACAGAAGTTTCATCACACGAATGTTTGTCCTGGGTGGGGATCAAACGCACAACTATTGGCGCATGGGGCAGGGTCACTACCGAATGAGCGATCGAGCTAGTCGTAATAAGAGTACTGAGTAGTTAGTTGGATATATGTTTTCCGCACTTAGCCTCGTAAGTGGGCCATTAAAAGGCCGCTATTCGGCTAATTACCCGCCAATTGTCAGCGCTGACTATAATACACCTACCAATAATGTAGTGAACTATCAACAGTTTTAAAGTTATTGCATAAGAAATATATAAGAGGACCAACATGGCATGGCACTTTACTCTTGTGTTAATATAAATAGGGAAATCACAAAGATGGAGCTAATAATGATGCTTACCTCAGTAGTATCTTCTTTACATCGAGCTGTAGATGCAAATCTATTCGGTCGATCATTGCCTTGACTTGGCGGACATTGATTTATATCTATTCGATCATAGTCCATTTCCATAACTACGGCAGCTGTGTACCTGGAATATAATACAAAGAGAATTAACTGTGTTCCTTGCTGAGCATTACTTAATAGGCAATGAATAATTTCTTGGATTAGTGTTTATGCAAATGACAAGCCATTTCTCTCTGGTAAATGATGGGAAACAATTACAAAAATTTACTTTTGCATATAGTCTACATTAGGGTTTCCCAAACTATGGGTAACCCACCAGTAGGTCGCGAGCGAAAACTGAGTGGGCTCTGCCTTTAGAATGACACACCAACCGATCAAGCTAACCTTCATTCCTTTATTCATATTGGTAACATTTCCTGGAGGTGGGTTCCGAGTTTGTGAACTAGTATTAGATGGGTCGTAGCCCAGACAACTTTGGGAACCACTGGTCTACATGTATGTATTAACAAGTAAATTTACGACACCATAATATCTTCAAAGATACTTACGTAGGAAACTCAATATGTCTAAACTGCGTGTGGCGGGGGTATATATCAGCAACAGGTGATACGGCGCCCACTATCCACTTGTTCAAACGTCCACAGTCAAAATAGGGCTTTGTCCAGTTTACCGGCCCAGGTGTCTGGAAAACAGTACAATTTTTGCATTTAATTTAATCTAGTCTGTCATTTCAGAGTCACACATGAATACTAAATTGGTAATTTGTTAGTTAGTTAATTAATAACCAACAAATCATAGTCAATATGATCAATATCCATTATTATCAAAGTCAATCATTAGTAGTGTAGGGAAAATCTGCAATGTTAAATAGATAAGTATTAATAAAAATACCAAACTTAATTGCTATAGATTGTTTACAAGGGAAATTCTTATCTTTTAGTTATCAATTGGAAATTATTAACATTGCAAAATTTTTATCCAGCGGCAAAACCATTGACACTGTAGTTTCAGATTAAAGGTTATGTAAGCAATGATTCATCATCTTCCAAGCGTTATGTCCTGTGTTTAGACAGGGTCCGCTTAGACCATGATCCAGGATTTAGAGTCTGGTAATTACATTGAAGCGACTACCAATCTGACCTTTGTAACCCTAAGATAGGGGAACCAGACAATTAATGGATCATGGTTACAAATTTAAAGTTGTTTGAATTTGCAGGTTTCATCACGATGTTTCCCTCACCGTCGAACTAGTGGTATAAATATGTACATCGATTTGAAAAATCTAGAGGTACATGTCTGGGTTTGAACCCGCACTCCTCGGTTAAGAGGTGCATGTCCTTACCATTGAGCTACCACCGCCCCTTATGTAAGCAATGATTAAACATAATAAAAACATTATGTATCACATACAAACCTCATCATTCCCAGGGGGACCATGGAATGTAAACGTTTCATTTGTATTATTGGCATATCTTATTTCCACTTGATATGTTGTCTTTGTGTCGTGTCTCTTCTGTATTTTGTCAGGGAGCCACAGCGAATACCACTCATTGGTTCTATAAAAATCTGATGTATAATCTTTGGATAGACTTTCTGGGTCAAATGCTCCTAAGTCTTCAACATGGAATGTGTTGAGAGTAGATATTTTCTGTAGATGGACGGGATCATTGAAATCATCAGCTCTGTATGCTCGGGGCGCAAATCTGGCTAGGGTTTTATTGAAGAATCCTCTGTACGACGATGTGTATGACATGTTAGGGGAAAAGTACAAAGAGCTGGCGTTGATGTAGGGGTTTGATGAGACGTCCGCTACTGAAGAGAGGAAGTAATACATCATACCGGGGTCGTAAGTGTCGTTGATGGCGGGCCGGATGAAACGCGACTGAAGGATGTAGCTCCAGAAGAACGCCCGAGTCATAGCCATGTTATGCAAATGTAACATCGCTGTCCTATTAGGAAAGACGGGGTTAATGTTAATTTCTTTCACGTCCGGATGGTGTGACACCGAATCTTCTGGCAAGAACAGATCGTCCAGATGCGTTATGAAACAGTCGTCTGCGTGAACTTTGTCCATTTTTCCCCGAATCTCGTCGAAACTATCTCGAATTTGCCACTCATATTGCCCGGCCACACCCCATAGCAAAACGCACAGAGATATAAAGAGCAAACTTAAGTTTAACCGCTCCATTTTTAATTGATTTTGTAGCTGCACTTTAGGACTCTTAATTCATAATGAAGTTAATACAGACTTTGTCTTACTTTTATAAAAAACTAATAAAATACCTAGCATAACGTAATTTCAAACTTTGTTTTGGATTTTTTGACAGTTGGTTGAGTGATATTATGGAATGAACTTTTGAATGAATGATTTTAGTTAGCATCGTTAAGGTGATTAGATACTAGTAATATCTGTCTATCTGAATTTTTCGGTTGCATGATATTTATGGTTGGAGACAGGTTGCGTGAAGTGAAACTCAAAAAAAAAACTGTCAGCCATGAACTGTTTATGTATAACCTAATAGTAAAGTAAATAATTAAATTTTATTAATAAAAATAGAAATATTCTGTCATAAATTATGGCTGGAACTATTTTTCGTAAGTAATACTCAATAGACTATCTGTAAAAATGAGACGTGAACTACTTTTAATCATGTTGAACTCATTTTAGGATCGGTACTGAACACTGCATTATCAGTTCATAAAACTAACACAGTTAATTTGGTAAGTTGTAATCTGTTTATGCTACATTAAATTATATACTTACACTGTTTTTAATATATAATGCATAGGCCGAGTGTACTAGAAACTCTTCATATGAATAACACATCATATACCATTAATGTATTTCTTTTGAATTTTAGAGAGGTATTCACACAGCTACAGTCTATTATGCAGCCCGTAAGGGTACAAGAGCAAAAGCCCGCGCCAAAAAAGTAAAAGTTGAAGTTACTAAAATTGGATTTATTCCACATAACCAGCGAGGCAAGGATAAGTATGTTCCCAGTTGGATTTAAATATTTTACACTAGCAGCGCCCTGTGGTTATGTGTAGTTTAGTAGTGCCCGCGTAGTGCCTGTTCCTGTGGGAAGATGGGGATGAAATATAGCCTATGTTACTTTTTATTAAAAAGCTTTCCATTGGTAAGAGAACTTTTCAAATTGGTCCAGTTGTTTCAGAGCTATTCTATTCAAACAAACAATCAAATCATTCCTTTTCACAATATTACTATAGATTACACTATTTAAAAATGACTTGTATGAATATTATTAGCTCAATCATTATTTTAGATATTGATAGCCATCTTCAAAATAAACTAAAACATTGATGTACTGTTTTAGATTAGTGAAATAAAATGGATAATTTTTTTTATTAAATACTGCTTAATATTACTGTTATCTTGGTACCACTATAATACATAATAATAATTATCGCCAATTACAGACAAATAGCACAGAAGGTGAACAAACATATTGACGATTCATGCAAGTATGAGTCGTCCGACGATGTATACCCCATGCGCTACTACCGCTGGGTGCTGTACACTGCGGAGGAGGCTATCCGCGCCCACCAGGAGACGCACCACCCTACCATGTACAATCAGCCTGATGCGCTTGTCTTCGCTGAGATCAACTTTGATATGCAAGCTGCCAAAAAGGTAATCATTCTTATAAGAAAATGATTGGATATTATGTTTGATGAAATGGAAAACACTATTTTTATGAATAGGTTGCTGTTAATAATTCAAATGAGAAGGACCATGAGTAGGCCTGATTTATGCTTGTTATAGAGCATATTTTTGATAAGCGATGAGCAAAGATTGCCCCAAGGGTTTTTCTCCAATTTCCTAAAAATTTGATGTATGTGTCCTGACTGTAAGTAGCCTTTACTTATTATTTCTATGCAAAAAATCAAATACTTATGTAGATTTATTAATTGATCCTCTGCAATAGAAATGAAGGACACGCATTCACACTTGAATGTTCCAGAACCGCTACCTGGACAGCTTCACCCGACTGAGCCTGCTGCCGCACATGTTCCCGAGGGACGAGGAGCGCACCATTCTGGCGTTCTGTAAAGGACCTGAGTTGGCCACGCAGGCAATGGACGCCGGCGCCACCACCGCCGGCAGCACGGAGGTCATCAAGAAGATACAGGTTCGTATCCAATGAAGGACAAACCAATATACTATCCATGGAAACGATGTGCAAAGTATGTTCTAATGCATGGAATTAAAAATGGTTAATAAATCGAGTAGAAAGATTTAAAAAATTTAAAGCATGCAATACGTTTCATTTGGTTTGACTCTTCAAAAAATTCAATAGTCTGTGCGTCAGTCCCTTGTTAGTCTGGGACTTTAAAAGAATGCACCTAGCATGTCGTAAAAGGCGACTAATGTTATATCGGGTTTCGGGTGCGTGATTCTGTAGGCGACGGGCTAGCTACTTTTTCACAATTTTCCATCTAACCCCATGCAGTTTTATTTTTTGGCTGAATATGGTTGAGGGCGCTAGCTTTGACTCTGCCTACCCCTTCGGGGATTATGGGTGTGATGATATGTATGTGTGCACCAACATCGATGGGACTGATCGATTGGGATTACTGACTGACAGGAAGGGCAAATCCGTCTGAGCGACTACGACTTCGTGATCGCGCACCCCAACATCCTGACGGAGCTGGTGCCGATCCGCGGGCTGATGAAGCGGCGCTTCCCCAACGTGCGCGCCGGCACGCTCGCGCACGACCTGCCCGCGCTCGTGCGCCGCCTGGCGGCCGGCGTGCAGTACCGCGTCGTGCGCGACGACGCGCAGGAGGCCTTCGGCAGCGTGCAGGTGCCCGTCGGACGGGTGAGCGCCGCATCGTTATCGTCATCATCCTCATCATCATTGGTTCCTAACCGATTTGAGCTGCGTACACGCGAAATGACTAACTAACTAAACTTCACGCCGCTTCCCTAGCGGGGTAGGCAGAGAGAACCGAACGCCATATGGCACGATCCTTACACACCACAAATGAAATGACTGCCTACTTATTTATCCATAACGTAACTATTTAGGATTACAATGCTGGATCCAGGAAGCCAGCTGGCCCCTGCACAATTTTAACTATGCTGGTTCAATGCTGCTGGATTTTAATCCTTACAAGATATTGGAATGCTGGATCAAACAATCCAGGACATTTTTAGCTCTGCAATTTTAGCAAAATATGCCGCTGGATTTTAATTGAAATTAATTTAATTAATTGTTACAAAATTTTTACCTAATTCACTATTCCCTAAATAGTAACTAAAATTATAAACATTGTCACAACTACAAAGTAATATTATTATTTGTTACAGTTAAATATGGAACCAAAGCTTGTCGCTGAGAATATAGAAGCACTAATTAAGGATCTGCAGTCAGCGAGGCCAAAACGCGACGGGCCCTTCATCACAAGGCAAGTTTTATTTATTATTAACTGACTAAAAAAAAGGGAGGTTCTCAATTCGACTGAATGTTTATAGAAACCGGCCTTTGTTGCGGTTTCGCTCATGTGGATGTTATTATATTTTGTGTTATACTAACTTTACGCCACTTTCCTAGCGGGGTAGGCAGAGATAACCTAAATAGGCAAGATGATTGTAAAAATTCTGTTTAGTCCGTCGGTTAGATTTAAAAAAATATTGAACACATATTACTTTATTTACTTGTCAAACAAACATTGACGAAGATACAATGCATTCAAGTTGCGTGTGACGCAAGCCCCCACTCCAAAACTTTATCTTTGTGATTTTTGTTAATTTGATAAAGTGAAAATTATGACGTGTCTAGTATTTTTTGAACAATTTAAACATAATTATAATGGGTGATTTTAACTTAAGCAATGTCGATTGGCATAATGGTCCTAATTTTCTGCAGCCGGTAGGCATAACAGGTGAGTCACAAACCCACTTCTTTGATACCCTTGCTGAGTGTAATCTAAATCAATTTAATTATAATAAAAATGTGAATACTCGAATACTTGATTACGTGCTATGCAATATTGAAGTGACTGTCATATCGTGTGACGACCCCCTAGTAGCGGAGGACGCCCATCATAAGTCATTAAGCATTGCTCTAAATTTTGCCCAGACTACCCCTTTGAAAATTAACCCTAGACTTAAATACTATTATGAAAAGGCAGACTACGAAACAATAATGACATCATTGAATGATATAAACTGGGAAGTTTGCTTAAATAATAATTCATTGGCAGACGCAACCAGTGTGTTTTATCAGCATTTGTACGATATTATAGATAAATATATCCCATACAAGTCAATTACCAATTACTCTTCATACCCACCCTGGTACAATGCTCCATTAAAGAAAATTCTTAAGGAAAAATACAAATTTTTTAATAAATATAGAATATACAACAACAGTGATGATTATGCCACATTTTGTATACTACGCGAAAGGGCTAAGCGAGTAGAGCAGAGATGCTATGATGATTACATTAAGCGTACTGAAAATGCTATAATTGAGCAACCTAAAACGTTTTGGTCATTTGTTAGATCTAATAAAAGTGGTTCAAATATTATTCCTTCAACTTTACATTACAAGGATCAATCCGCAAATACGGGTGAAGAAATCTGTAATCTTTTTGCCTCCTACTTTCACTCAACCTTTCTCTCTTCACCTTCAAGTAACACATGTAATGCTTTTTCCGGGGTTCTAAATGGGAATGATTCAAACACTATTAGTAACATTGAGATTGATTCTGATAAAGTTTTCGAACTACTGAGATCAGTAGACTTAAGTATAGGTGCTGGGCCAGACAAAATCGTGCCATTGTTCATACTTAAATGTGCAAAATGCTTAACCCCACCACTTACTATTTTATTTAGGCGATCAATTTCGGAAGGTATCGTGCCTGTAATTTGGAAATCTGCATTCATCACACCCGTGCACAAGAGTGGCTGTAAGAGTGAGATTGGGAATTATAGGCCTATATCAAAACTATGCATATTTGCAAAAATCTGTGAAAGAATAGTGTATGCTAAAGTATATGGGGCTCTGTCATCGAAGTTTATCCCTGAGCAACACGGATTCTTAAAAAAGAGATCAACAGCCTCAAATCTATTACTGTTCACGGACTTTACCACTTCTTGCATGGACTCTGGAGGACAAGTGGACGCCATTTTCACTGATTATAGTAAAGCCTTCGATCGGATTGATCATATATTACTATTGCGTAAACTTCTCCTTGCAGGAGTTCATGGTAACCTGTTTAGATGGTTTACCTCATACATTGAAAATCGATCTCAAGCTGTGGTG